>CM070514.1:33797711-34171361 GCA_036346375.1 Guadua angustifolia | reverse complement strand
AAAATATTTTCAGCAAAACTTTATTTTAAATTTTCCATTATTTAATTAATTTGATAAATGGTTTAATTCAAAATAAATTCAAATAATTCCAAATAAATCCAAATAAATTCGAGAAATTCCCAAAAATTCAAAATACCATTTAAATGAAAGAAAAGCAAAAATTGGGGTGTTATATATATATATATATATATATATATATATATATATATATATAGTGAAAATCGTTACTATTAATGACTATACGTAACTCTAAGACCTATTTGAAGATAACCGTCCACTCAATTCAAAACTATCGCTAGCTATTTGTATCGTTTCATACCATTATATTGAGAAAATGCAATCTTTGCCACTCTAAACATTGCCTATTCAATTTTTACCACTCTAAATATTGTAATACAATCTTTGCCATTCAAAACAATTACCACTTCCATATTTGCCATTTTACCTCACTAATCTCATTTTCTCCTTTTCTAAATTAATTTGGACACTGAAATTTACGGTTCTACCCTTCCCTAATTAATCGCACAAGATGGGAAGCTCTCCACGAGGAGAGTGATTGGCGCCGTACTGCAGAAGAAGCGCGACAGCGCTTCCTGCCAAAGCGCGTGGTCGATCTGACGGAGATGTCCCAAGATCTGGAGAAGGAATGGAGCCAGCTTGAGCAAGTGCAGAGGCTCCGCAGAGCATGGAACTCTTGTGCTCACAAAACTGACGCTACTAAGCGCAGAGTGATACAGATAGGATGTTCTTCTTGAACAAGTGAACATTGGATTAGTATTCGACGACAAATAACATCACTTGACCACCATTAATTTACATGTCAAAATTTGCAGCAGAACGGCACAAAGGAAGATCAAGTGCGGTGACAACGAGTTGTCGCTCGTAAAATTCCTTTCCATTCCATTCATTGAAAATCATGAGCATACACAAGTGAACATTGCGAACACTGGCAGGCAAAATGTTCTTAGGTTTTTAGACAAAGAATGACACAGGCTCATACGACACTGAATAAAAAACAGGATAATATATTTAATAAATTTGCCAGATAACCAATGTACTTGTTCCAAATTGCCACAACCAATGAAGGCTTTTGTATTGTTGTAATACCCTCTGCAAAATTGTATGATATGGTGAAAACAAAACAAGAGCTAATGACCTCAATTATATATCTCCAATGTGAAACAATCTTTTGGTATACTAGTATGATGTTATGCTCTTGCTCTTGGATTCTAAACTTGCCTATGGAAAATTTCTACCAGATGCCGCCACTTAAGAAGATCCACAAGATTGTTTTGGGAGACATTTTCTCAAGATCAACCACGAGAAAAATATTGAGGAAGCACCCATGAGTTTGCAACAAACAAAGTCTCTCAAAACTAGGACTCGAGTGTTCATTCTCTATTTGGTAGCTGCTTGTCTTGGTGGACTGACAAAAATGCTTCAAGAGTTACAACCACTCTCAAAAGTTATAATATTATTATATATTGAGTTACATGGCAAACTGAATGGGAGCAAAAAGAAATGTAAAGCTTGAATCAAACTGTATGGATTATGGAAATCGAGGATAATACATGAGTTCAAGATCGTGAATGAGAAAATTGCGATTTACCCTATACTTATATTTATCTACCTCCATGACTTCGGTATAGCTTTTGCGCTTTTTGTTCTATAAAGCATAGGAGAAATGAAAGTTTAATTAGGGAAGGGTAGAACCGTAAATTTCAGTGTCCAAATTAATTTAGAAAAGGAGAAAATGAGATTAGTGAGGTAAAATGGCAAATATGGAAGTGGTAATTGTTTTGAGTGGCAAAGATTGTATTACAATGTTTAGAGTGGCAAAAATTGAATAGGCAATATTTGGAGTGGCAAAGATTGCATTTTCTCCATTATATTCTGTACTCTACTGAATCTAAGCTTAAGGTCCTCTTCGTTTCAGCTTCTGAATTATGGATTTTAAATTATAGGGGATACTGCCTGATTGTGGGAGAATCGGATCGGGCCAACTGCGACTTCTAAATTCCGGACCGGGTTAGCGAGAATCAGCAAGAATCAACGAGAATCAGGTTTCAGCCAGATTCTGATTCTATGTAAAGGCCAGCTTCTGATTATGGAAGAAGCTGTCCAGAATTCTCTCGTTTGACAGACAATCTGCTTTTTTTAAGCAGAAGTTAAAACGAAGAGGGCCTAAGTATTGATTGACCATCCGAGTCCAGTCGTGCTACTGTCTACATAATTTATGTCCCAACAACGAGGGTAGATGCCATTTTTTACCTGGTCTGACTACCGACTGAAGTACTTAGGGTGCGTTTAGTTGGGTGTACGAGGATGAATAGGATGGAATCGTATAAGATAGATAGGATGATTCTGGATGAGATGGTACAAGGAAGATGTTTGGTTGCTTGAATAGAATGATACAAGATTTTGTTTGGTTGCTTGGATGGAATGATACAGGATGGTATGAGATGATGTTTGGTTGAAGGGATGAGATTGGATTGAGGGATAAGGTTGGTTTGAGAGATGGTGCGTGTGAACGATCCGGTCCTGGACCGATAGGTTTGGCCAAATTGTCCGTACGGGATGGTACAACATCTTTTTAGAATATCTCAAGAATCTGTACCATCTCATCCTATATCAAATAGTTCCGTTCAGCCAACTAAACGCAGAGACAGAATCTAATCCTGTACGGAATAGTTCGGTTTACCCTCGTACACTCAACCAAACATACACCCAACCAAACGTACCCATACTGCCACAGAGAATCCCTGCCCCTCGTCGGCTACAAATACCCTCCCGCTCTCGGCTTCCTCCTTCCCTCTCGCCATTAAAACACAACAAATCTCCAAAAATAATCATAAAAAATTTGCAAAAATTTTCTCCCCAAACCAATCCTAAATCCTCCTTCCAAAATCTTTCCCCACCCGCGAATTGCTCACCCGCAATCGCCCCCAATTTTTCCCGGATTTTTTGCCGATTCTTCGAGGCATTTTTGGGCCATTTAGTCACCATTCGTGGGCGGTTAGGGTTAGGGTTTGCGGGGATGAGGTTGCACGAGGAGGATGAGGATGAGGAGGAGGCGGCCGCCGCAACGGCGCCGCTGTTGCCTGTGGGGCAGTCACCGCCGTCCGCCGCCTCGTCGGGGCAGCGGCTGGTGGTGGGTACGCGCTCACCAAGAAGAAAGTGAAGAGCTTCCTGCAGCCCAAGCTGCTCGCGCTCGCCAGGTAAAATTAAACTAATGCTCTTCTGATCCCGCGCTAGAGCTGGAATATTTTCTGGGGTTCTCTGAGGAGGCGTGTGGCGCGTGGTTTTATTTGAGGATTTTTTTCTTATTCTGAACCAAGGAGAGATGGTGGTGGGTCTCGGCAGAAGAGTTGTCTTTGAACCTCAGGTGTGCATTGGTGATCGAATCATGATCAGATTGTGCTCCTCCCTTGGCCCATTTCTGATTTCTTCGAGGAACAGAAAATTTTGATTCAGGAGGCAAGAAATAGGGAAGTGATTTGATTAGAAAGTGAACTGATTTGTAAGGTCTTGGGTGGAATTTGATGGAATTTAATCACTGCTACTCGCCAGATCAGTAAGCAGTGATCGACTTGGAGTTTTATTTATGATCTTGGGGGAGTTTAGTGGATAGTGATAGTGGCTTCTGCATGAGATGTGGTGGCTACAATTGGTCTTATTATTTTACTATTTTTGGAAGGAAACTGGGAGTTATGCTTGTTAATTATGGCCTTCAGTAATCAGTAGCCGTCGTTATGTTTCTGTTGTGTTGACTGTTTATGATAGCTTATGGCTGCAACTTGGTGATATGGGTATTTTTGCACGCAAATCACCCTTGGATGGTATCTGAGATTGGAATATTCTTGTGGATAAACACATCACATGTCTTAAATCTTTAAAATGACCACTTATGAAAAAAGATCTTTCAGATTGTTCAATGTTCACCAAAGTCTAATCATTTCCTTGAATTAAGCTTCACGCTGAATAATTAAAGTATGTAATTGTTGACTTGACTAAGAGTTGATATGTGCTGTGTCAACAAAGAATGGAGGAAAGGAAAATAATGGAAATGGAACTGGAAAAATTTGTTAATTTTTTGCAGCATAGTTAGTATAGTTTTTGCCTGGTTCACGAGTATTTTCAGAAACTGAGCTGTGATGTTTATTATTCTACATTTATTGAAAGGTGCTTTGGTATTTTCTAGTTAAATGTTCTCAGGTGAATTTAGTAATTTGTTTCCATTTAAAATCTTAAGCTGTTTCAAGTACCCAATAAAATTCCTTTTTCTCTGCAAAACTTTTTTTGTAGCATCATGTATTGATACGTTTGAGTGATAATGTGCAGTTCTCTTCAATGCTGTCCACTTAGTCTGAATTTCTGAAATGAGCTTGAAGTTGGATATTTTGCTGCAAGGTTCAAGTTATTCCCAGTTCTGTGCACAAACTTATGATGTTGTAAAGAAAATAGAGTTTGGGTCTAGAAGATTTGCTTGCTTTAGTAGAACCATTGGCACAATTCAGAGGTTTGTTCCCCATTGAGTTAATCATAGTTGAGTACTTGGTTTTGTTTGTGCTAGCTAGTACGTAACTGCAATGTTGGCCCCATTGACAAGCTATGTATCACCGATACATGATACCTGTACGGAGACATGCAATTTCCCAAAAACAAGAATCTAGTGATACGGCTAGTATATATGTGTTTAAAAAATAAAAAAATATAAGAGGGAGAACGTGACAGTGGAGGGAGAAGGCGGTGGCTAGATTGTAGAGGGGAAAGACAGCGACGATGATTAATAGGCTAGGTGGTGGACTGACAGTAGAAGGAGAAGGGAGGAGGCGAAGCAGAGATTGCAGAGGGAGAAGCGGCGGTCGCTGGGTGGGTAGAAGGGTGGTGACGGTGAGACCGCAGAGGGACAAAGGAAGGGAGGTGGCAGTAGTGGTCCGCAGGCTCGGTAGAGGCTGGAGGGGAGGTAGAAGCTAATAGTAGTCGTCGGTCGGCTAGTTGGAGGGCAGTGGCTACTAGGTCAAGGGATTTTAGGGGAGTCAGCGGTAGGAGAGATGACTAGGTGGAATGAGAGAGATTATATGGTTGGAAGAGATGGTTTGGATTGAACTTAGCTTTGTGTTTTTAGTCTAAAAGTATTGGGGAGTATCGCGGAGTATCCGAGAAGGATCAGGTTATTATTATTATTATTATTATTAATTTAAATGCTGAATTTTCTCGATCCTATCCGATAAGTATCTGATACCGGTATGACAATGCTATAAAGGATCTTTGATTCGTAGTTGACAAGTATTGAGTTTAAGTTTATTTTGCTATCTAAAGGAAGGAATAACGTGCAGCACCCCATTTTTTTAAAGTTTTTTAAATCATGAGGAGTGTGACATGACCTAACTAGAAAACCCTTGATGGTGGTATCCACTCCTTTGTTATTTGCAATCATAATGTGTTACCTCATGGGCTTGAAAAGAGGAAGCAACAGGTTGGATGCTCTTGTTGTTACTTTTTGGCCCCTAGGAAATTTAAATATAGGGTCAGCGTTTAGATAATGTGTAGCAGTAGCGCAGCAGTGAAGTGTTCTCATAGAAGATTACATATGCCGTTGATTTAGCTGGCACAGCATGCTTGGCTATATTTGTGAAAATATGAAGTTACTATTAATAAAGCCTATAGTAAAACATCCAGAACACAAAGACCATCTAATACTTTCATTAGTCAATTTTCAAGATTGTTTGACAACCATATCATTCATTAATTCTTTGTTGCTGATGCAGAGAACCTGAGCTTGCTAATTGTTTGTGTTTTGTTAGTACTGTTGGCATGTATGTCAAGTCTTGAAGAAAGAATTTAAATTGGAAGGTGGCTAGAATATGCAATACATGGCCTGTATGAATCTTAATGATGCCGCTAGGTCGCTACAGTTGTACAAAACATGTTACAGCAGCTGCTTGCTGGAATGATGGGGTACAGTACAGGTCCTATTCCTGTATTTATGTATCAATATTATTATTTTTGTCTCTATTAGAATAACTGTGTAATTACGTCATTGTCTAATTCTGGGTGAAAGGTGTTGAGAGTTTATTTGGCTATCTAAATCAAGGGACCAGCTGACATTTATCTCATTTTTCTCAAGCATTCCGCTTTCAATCCACTCAGCTACTAGAGAAATCATGCGACCTGTTTCCTGAAGTTTTGAGAAGCAGGACATTACCTGATTAATCAAGTCTAGTTACTGAGATGCAATCATTAATAACTGCTAACTTTATCTGTTACATATGGACTTAGGAAGTAGGAGCAATGATCCAGATGCTGAAGTTGTACTGATAGGTCTTTACAAAATCAAATAAGCCTGATTTTAAGGAAAAATAAGTACTGTGCTAATAATTTCCTTCTAGAAATGATTGCTTAAGGAAGTATAACAATTTGAAACAAGTAGTTTGCATTTGATTGCTGTCATTCTGTTGTGAACTCATTGCTTTACTCCTAAATATGATGGATCCTCCTTTAATTGTTGCCCTAGATATCACTGTGTTCATTAAATTTCAGTCCACATATTTTAAATTCTAATGAACGTTACCTACTGGCTGTAGATTTAAGTGGTATTCCAGGTATTCCTTGGGAAAAAAAAGTCTTAATATTAAGTAGGGCTTATAGTATGTCTGTGAATTTTTCAATTGTATTTCCCAAGTTGTCTATGAGTTTACTGAAATCAGTTAAGTACTTCCTTCTATGGAATATGTACAGCTGCAGAGGGATTACCCATGCTACTTTGCTAAATATAAATCCTTATTAGTAATAATTAAAGTATGGCCTAATGCATTTTTTAGCCAATAAGCCAACATAATTGAAAGCTTGAAGCTGGTTGACATAATTTTATCTTGTTGCTTTTAAACTAATCCTGCTATTTCTTATCCAGTGATTACGATCATTATGCTTGTGCTCTTGCCAGTCTTCTCTTTATGTCAATTTGATGAGTTTTTCCTCGTAACGTATTTATTCAGGAAGAAGGGCATTAATTTTGTATCAATTGATGAGGCTCGTCCTCTCTCTGAACAAGGCCCATTTGACATTATTTTGCACAAGGTCAGTCGCCTGTCTTTATTGACATGTATTAAATCAAATCTTTGATGTTGCAGTCGTGGATATTCCATATATTAGTTAGGTTTTATTAAACAGCCACATGCACTTTTCAGTTACCTGCTTAATCTTAAAAAGAATAATTGTGCATTCTGCATCTCGTTTTTGGGACTTTTGTCAATATATTGCTGTGCTCCTTAAGATTTTTGTTTCTAATTGAGTTTTTGCTTTCTTTTATCAGCTTACTAACAAGGAGTGGCAGCAAGTTCTGGAGGTAGGCCTGAACACCAAAGTGAAAACCTTCTGATGTGCAATGGCTACACCTTATAACAGAGTTTACATACTGTATATGTACTAACATGAAACATATTCCTTATATAGTTCTTTTCATTTGCAATGATGAGACTTAGCACTATGTTTTATGAAAATCCTGTTAGCAACAAAATTTAACACTTATTGTAGTCCTTAGATGTTGATAATTCTAAATGTACAGTAAACCCTCTATTGCATTTTGTTATGCTTGTCTTCTTAACCTCTTTTGTGCTCTTGAAGGATTACCGTGAAGAGCATCCAGAAGTGACTCTCCTTGACCCACCAAATGCTATCCAACATTTGCACAATCGCCAGTCAATGCTTCAAGAAGTTGCTGATTTGAACTTGTCCAATGGCTATGGTAATTTTAGTAGATAATTATTTAATATTAACATCCTTATACTTTCAAAGTGGTTTTATGATATAGGTTTCCATGCTTTTGTTCTTCATTCTTGCCTAAGTTAACCTTTGATATCTTGTGATCCAACTCCTGCACCCACCAGATTACCATGTAGTGCAGTAATAGTGATCCTAAAAATGAGCCTTTGTTCACAGTGACATCATCGAGAAAAGAACTGTGTAATGGCTGATGTGCTCTCTCAAACTCAATTGGTATTTGAAATTGTTAGTAGAATTATTTGAAACTATTTTTTTTTGGTATTTTTGGGACCTGAAAGACAAATACCTAGTTGGGCAGCACTAATTTCTTGAAGGCTGAAAATAGTTTTTTAGCATTGCTAAAAATGTAAAACATCAATCTGAATAATGGCATATTGCTAGGAAAATGACTAGCTTTTCATTTGATGATTTCTTGTGTTCAACTATTGCAGGTGAGGTTTGCACTCCACGACAGCTGGTCATCATGAAAGACCCATCTTCCATACCAGCTGCTGTTACCAAGGCTGGACTAACCTTGCCCTTGGGTGAGTTATTCACATCTTCTAATTATAAGCCTATTACCTTTCAAAGAGAAGTAATGAAAATGGTTGTAAGGTTCTTTCATTCTGTTGTAACTCATTCCAGAAAGTTTTTACAATTCAAATTTTACTGTGTTCATGCCAGATAATTTGGAACTGAAGTTTTTGAATGGGAAATAAGTCTGTTCTTAGGATTTTATGTAGGGTGTACTAGTTACATTATGTTGATGAAAATTTATATGTTTTGTGTTAAATGTGACCTAATGTTAAGATGTGCTAAAATTATGAACTGCCACTTAATGATTCTTAGAGAAAGAATCTGCCTTTGGTGATATTTTTCTTAGATGTGCTAAATGTGACCTGATATTTCTCCTGTAATTTGCTTCATATGTTTGGTTGTGACATGCAAAACATATCCTTCAAGCAGGAGAGTCTAGATATTTTGTCAAACATGCAATTATCAAAGAAATTAGGAATTTCAAAAATCTTTTGCATGGCTGTTGTAGCTCTTTAGGGTTTTAGTTGACAACATGTGAAATTATTCATTCTTATGTTGAAAAAGAGTTGTATACTCAGTGTATAAATTAGTACTGTTTCCTAGCGACATGGAATGCAGGTGAGGCTGGTTGGACGTGTTCTTCAGTTTCAGCTCTTCATTTACTTTCTGCTTTAACTTGCTATTTATTCTATGCATGGTTATCACGGCGTCGCCTAGGCAACGCCTAGTCGCCGCCTAGCCGTCTCGGCGGCACCTGCCGCCATGGCCACTCGCCTCACGTCGAGAAAGGAGGTGCGGGAGAAGGAATACCTAGCACATGCAGAGGAGAGGGCAAGGGAGCTCCACGTGGCGCCGCCAATTCCACCGCTTGCTTTGTCGCCTCCACCCGGCTCCTTTGTGTCGCCGCTGCTCGGAGTTGCGGATCTGGGATTTGCAAATCGGGCGGCCGAGGAGGGAGCAGCTCGAATGGATCGGGGGAGGAGGAGAGGGAGTGGAGGGCGGTGGCGAGAATGGATTGGATGGGAGAGAGGGAGATGGAGGAGTGGAGGGTGGCGGCGCCGATGGATCGGGTGGGAGAGAGAGAGAGGGAGAGGATGGGCTGGCTCACTGGCTGAGAGAGAGAGGAGGGTTGGGCCACTTGATTGGGCCGGCTGGGCTAGGCTAAGATATGAGAGAAATACTGATTTTAATAGATTTTTTGGGTCGCCTAATCTCGCCTAGACGCCTAGGCGTCCAGCACCTCAGGCGACTCGCCTGCGGCGCCGTGATAACCATGATTCTATGTTTTTCTGTTTAACTAATTCAAAATAGAATTGGGTAAAATCCTGTCATGTTTGTGATGTGACAAGTACTCTTTGTGCAGTTGCCAAACCGTTGGTGGTTGATGGAACATCGAAATCTCATGAGCTATCTCTTGCATATGTGGAGGCATCTCTGTCAATGCTTGATCCTCCTGTGGTTCTCCAGGAGTTTGTCAACCATGGTGACTTTTGATGCACGTTACATATGTGTTTGTAAATGTTTGATCTATCCTGAAACTTCCCACCAAAATGTTGAAACCCAAGATCTGACTTTGTTGTCTGTCAGGTGGGATCCTATTTAAGGTATACATTGTTGGTGAAACAATACGGGTTGTCCGCCGGTTTTCTCTCCCTGATGTTAATGCCTATGACTTGGGAAACAATGACGGCATCTTCCGGTTCCCAAGAGTTTCCTGTGCTACAAATAATGCAGAAGATGCTGATGTTGACCCTTGTATTGCAGGTGAGGCTTCTGTGCTGATGCAATCAATTTAACTATCCCTTTTGGTTTAAACTATTGCATCTTGCTTGCTTCATGGTCACAGTCCTCTTACTTGAGACATTTGGATTATTGGACCTTCTGTACAGACTATATACACTCCAATGAATAAGCTATTTGTCATTTTTATTATTAATCTATTAAAATCTGTAGTGCTGAAATTGTTCAGTCTCATAATAGATGCCACTTTTTAATTTTTATGTTATTCGTGTTACTGAACAAAACTTGGTGCTGTCGCATACAGAACTTCCTCCAAAGCCACTTCTAGAGAAACTGGGCAGGAGCTTAGGCCGACTGGTATCAGTAAATCTCATTCATGTTAAACCTATGCAACACTATCATTTGTTTTACCTGACTTTTTATAGTAAAAATTTTCAGGGTCTTAGACTGTTTAACATAGATATTATTAGAGAAAATGGAAGAAAGGATCGGTACTATGTCATTGACATCAACTATTTCCTGGTGAGTTACACTTCTAGACTTGTTTGTCCCCTCTATTCCTTTGCTAATACTCGTTGCTTCAAAATTCTATCCCTGATTAGGGATTAAGCATGGTTTTGATTGGATTATGGTCTAAGCATAGCCATTGTCTGTATAGCAGCTAAGCATAGTTGCTCTTATAAAATGCAGTAGGAACAACTATTATACAGAACGTGTGTTATAGTTGCTCTTGTTGTTTCTATAGCAGCTAAACATAGTTGTATAAGTAATTCTGTACTTATGCTGCGAAAGTAGAACATATGTAGAGCACGAAAGACAGCATGATGGATAATAGGATTCATGGATGACTTCAAGGCATTAGTTCTTTCCGCTAAATTTGTACAGATAAACATCAGTTTACCATCTGTCATCGGTGGTATTGCATAAGCTGCTTTCCTTTTTACTCACAGAATTGTTCTAGGTTCAAGTTATATTGCATTCTCAATGGTGGAGCACTATGTTGCTATCCAGCATCGTGTTGGCTAATTGTTCTACATCAAACTCTGCAGGATATGGGAAGATGCCAGGCTATGAGCACATATTCACTGACTTCCTCTTAGGCCTTGTGCAAAGCAAGTACAAGAGGCGTTTAAGCGGAGCGGAAGTGTAGAGAAGCTTTTATGAGAGGGAGAAAATTAACAAATGCCATCCATGCAATTGTGGCAGCTAAGATAGATCTAGTTTGTACATATCAAGGGATGTTGTGAACTTGAGGAGGCACAATCGGCGGTTAAAAAAAAGTCTGTGTGGGGCCGGGACGATATTAAGAAGAAAAAGAAGGTCCGGTCGCCCTTTGCCCAACCTGCCCTGCCTACATCGTTAGCTGAGTTGAGTACCTACCTCTACCAGGCTTCTTTTCAACAAAATGATGTAGCCCTAGCCGGTCTTTTCCATTAGCATGTTTGCTGCTGTTTGCATTTTCTTTTGAAACACGATGCTGCATTGCTGATTGAGGTATCGCTGGCTAAGTTTACCGATAATTGTCCATAAAGGTTTCAAGGCAAGTCAGGGCTAACCAGTTTCCATCAATGCCACTGAGACATAAAGCACAGCATTGTTTTTGAGGACTGGGCTTTGCTTAAGGTTCACTGGGACATATTGTGTGATCAGTCTGATGTTTACTGCTAATTGGATTCTTGAGAGCTGACACAAGGATCGGAGGAGACTGAGCTCTTTACCACCACCAGTAGGGACGGATTCCGGCCCATCATCCAAATTAGATTGTTGAGCTGGGAAACGTATGTTCATGTCAACAACCTCCAATTCAGTTTTAGCTGTGATATGGTAGCTTATGTTCATTTTCCTGAGAAACTGTGGTTTGTGTCGATTAAATAACAAACTATGTCCTATAATCAAACCGTTTTCCTCACCAATAACTGTTTCCTTCTCACTGACTAAGGCGCAGCTCAAACTTCGCTGAAAATGCAAACAACCAACTTTGATGCGATGCAATCATGCGTAAATTGGCTTGTGAACTGAACAAGATGTGATCACTGATCAATATCACATTTACTGCATCAAAAAATACAAGAGAACAGTCACACGTACATATCTAACATTTCTTGTTCTAAGCAGGCTCACTTCACTTTGAGGATGATCACTGCATCACTCCTCTGAATTCTTAACCTCTCATGCCTCATGCTCCTCTTCTCACAGGCACAGCATCCCAAGAACGCAGATGTTAAATAAAATCTCCTATCAGGATACATTATATGGCGCTTAATACACGAAACCTACTTGCTTTTGTAAACCCGAACTTGTCGGTCGCACGGTGAATGTCGAATGATCGATCGTTCGGGGACGCATAGAAGCATCGCTGCTTTCTTTGCTTCGGGCCTTCTCTTTCTTTGCTTCTGTGGAAGCCTAGAAACATGGCTGCTTTCTTTGGTTCTGCTTCCTTTTTCATTTGATTGATAGTGCAATTAATGGCTTTCAACCTGTTCTCTGACAGTCCGAGAAACAATTCAAAACTCATGTCAACGAGCTATCCCCTCCATGCTTTTTACTTGATATCCTATAATCCGTGCCATCAAGTTTGATCGTCAATAGGTTTAAAACTATCTAGATTGGCTATAAAAAAATAATGCCATTAGATTTGTCATTAGAAATATTTTCATGATATTATAGTTTTATTAGTATATCTTTATGTAAATTTATAAAAAGTCAAATGTTTCCCTAGGTGCTAGGGTGTTGCCTAGGAGGCCGAACAATCTAGGAGATAGGAACAAGATAGAAGAAGGAAGCGGAAGTAAAGGAGAAAAAAAAAAAAAGAAACAAAAGGTGGAACTTACATGGCGGTGGCCCACTCTATCCCAACAGCCCATCACTGCTGCTGCCCTAGTGCCCTGGATGTGATGCTCGCCACCCTCATAGGCGAGCGTCGGGTGGTGGGCTGCACCCGTCGGCCCATGAAAAGAGCGATATATATATATTAAATTTTGAAATTTCGGCAAGTTATAATTGTTACATATTGTACTTACTATATATTAAATTTTGAATATCAATCATTAGTAGAGGTTCACTTTATTTTTAGGCCCTTCCTTTAGAAACTTCGCTCGCCATCGCCACCCTTCCTTCCTCATGCTCTAGCCTTGTCTGTTGCCACCTCTCTTTGACTTTCTCTACCGCCACCGCCTCTCTCATCAAGGATGCTCTACCCTCCTCGATATCTCCTTTCTCCTCTCCCATCCCGTGGTCATCACATCTCCTCCCTGGTGTTGCCCCTCTCGGCTATAGGGAAGTGGTAGTGATGTTGATCCAGCCGGTGGTGTGGTGGAATCAACAGGGGCAACGCAGAAATAGCAGTGGGGATATCAATTCGCCCGTGGGTGACTTTGATCCACCCGGCGGCGCAATGGCATTAATCGATAGGGGTGATGCGAAACAACGGCGTAACATCGATTCATGGGTGCAACCTCGATCTAGTCACCTCAATGTTGCCTTGGATTGCCTTAACACCGCCTAGCACCCCTTGGACCATCAAGGCGGCTCCACCCCAACTTGCCGATTAGGGGCAAATCGTGGTGGCAAGCTACCGTCAAGCAACTAGGTGCCACCTAGGTGGCTGCCTAGGGAAACACTCTAAAAATAATGGTGAAAGTCATATCTCGAGACGCATCGTGAAGCCGAAAACATCAATTAAAAAGAACAGAAGAGTATCTTCTTTGGTGTGCCCTCCCATCCTGCCGCCATCACATCTCCTCCTCGGTGTGCCCTCTTGGCTATAGGAAGCGGTAGTGATGTCGATCTAGCCGGTGGTGCGGTGGAATCAACGGGGGCAACGCAGAAATAGCAGCGGGGATATCGATTCGCCCGTGGGTGACTTTGATCCACCCGGTGGCGCAATGGTATTAATCGATAGGGGTGATGCAAAAACAACGGCAACAACATCGATTCAGCTGGGTGCAATCTCGATCCAGTCAGCCTCAATGCTGCCTTGGATCACCTTAACACCGCCTAGCTCCCCCTTGGACCGTCAAGGTGGCTCCACCGCCCAACTTGCTGATTAGGGGCAAATCGTGGTGGCAAGCTACCGTCAAGCAACTAGTCAAGCAACTAGGTGCCACCTAGGTGGCTGCCTAGGGAAACACTCTAAAAATAATGGTGAAAGCCATATCTCGAAGATGACTGAGAAGCCGAAAACATCAATTAAAAAGAACAGAGAGAGTATCAACATACCATGGAAATTAATTCTACCTATATTTCAGTGAAGCATCAGTACGTAGATGTAGCTACTGTGAAATTGCTCAGACAGTGGCAGAAGATGGAACGACAGAAATTCTTCAGAAATGACTGGCTAGTTCAGAGGTTAATTATTTTTCAGTCGACGTATTGAGCTAGGACTGCACGTAAGAATGTGACCACAAATTTTGTCCATCAAGAACAAATTCCTAGCTTGCATATTGCAGGGGTGAAATCTAGCTTGATCTACAAGTACAACGGGTAACGTCTCAACTTGGTAACTATGAATTGACAAAATGTATTAATCTGTAGAGACTTGAAAATATGGAAATATACGAAAAATATCTTCCATCTTGACACTGACATGAATCAAGTATATATGATTGTTCCTTTGTTTTACTAATTGGAGCCATGCAGTGAGTCTGGACAAACTACGACAATAAGTAATCATGCTCATGCTTTTCACATTCAAATGCATATCATGAGCTGAAAGTTCTCGGAAGATTATCTTCTTTGGTCAAGATCACTTGTTTAATCTCTCATGACGCAATGGACTTATCTCACACTACTGAAATTAATCAACATAGCTTTTGCTTTTGCGGTTACTTCACCCAATGAACAGCTCTCCACCTCACAACATCCAAGTCAACACATGGCTTTTTCCAAAGGAGAAGATATGTAAACATCGGGCTGTTTGTTAATTTCAACGTCTTCCAACTAGATGTTAGGTCACAAAATCTTTTAGGTATCGACTGTGTGATGCATCCTAGCTTAGGTCAAGCTTTAAAAAAGAAATAGTTGAAACAAACAGATCAGTGCTATCCAGAGTCCCTTTCTTCTTTTTTCCCCTATTGAAGAACCCACAGTCCCTTTCTGAAAACCATATATATTTATGAATACTTTTACATGCCGAAATGATTGATCTTAGTCATATGTTATTGCACCGATGCACAAGTGGATGTTGGTTGGTTTACCTGGGCCTCTCAATTTCATAGCCAATTGCAACCAGACAGAAGGCAAACAGAAAGATTTGTACCCAACGATATGTTGCTATTAGCAATCATTGTCCTGCTTATTTGTTCCAAAACATAAAGAATCTCAAACCAATTAAACTAACTGGTGCAGATAAATCGAGATTACTTATATATATCGAAAAGTAATTTAATCCCAAGAGATTTTAAAATCGGCTCTATTCTTTCATCGATTCTCGGTGGAAGTGATTCTTATTTGAAAATAGTTATGAACTTAGTGGGAGGTTCATAACGGGAGGTATAATCGGTGGAGTTTTTTTGCGCTACAAGTAAAAAACATAAATCACTTCTGATTCCATGTAAGTAGTTGATTTTTTGTTTGGTAGAACTCCTCGACTTCCATGAAGTAAAGTTGAGTGCCAAACACACCCTAAGTTGCTTTAAAACTATATATGGAGTCCTTTTGAGAGGATACAGAAGTTTGTTAATTATAACACTCACCTTAACACGCAGAACCGTACGCACATCAAATTCAGAAAACTCTTGAACGAATAATTAATCTGAGCAAAGATGAAGTGTCTTCCTAGTTAGGCGACAACTTAGATATGAAGTGTCATATATATTTTGCGTCTGAACTTTGTTGAGATGGTATTTTGTAGGGCCACCCAGACTGCATGCCATGCATGCTGATGTACTTCCTTTCTGTTCGATGAAATATCTGATAATATCAGAATGAATTTTCCCTCTACCTCATCGTGCTTGAGTCTGAAAAATTACTAGTCGGCAAAGCTAGCTAGGATTCCATCGTGGGTCCCTATTAACCCCACGTTTCCGGCATAGACTTGTACAAATTATTAAGGCACTTTTGGCACATGGAGAAAGAAAACACATACATCGTTTTTGATTTGATGCCTTAGCACCGTAGGATATGGTACTAGCTTCTTTCGTTGGGAAGAATTTGAGCACCGTTTCACACCGATGACCAGATATTGCAGAAAAGATCAAGTCTCAAGCTACATTTTGTTTGCTCAAGAATTATATATATTAGGCCAAAATGTTGGCATCAACTTATGAGCTAGCTTAGGTACCATACATGGCTTCAGATTTAGAAATTAATTGGGAAATTATACGGTGAAGACATCCGATACAAACCAAACCCAAACCCAAACCCATGAGATACCTCAGTCCACGTGTATCGCCCACTACCACATGAACTTATTGTCTCATGCTTCTCATTCTTATCCTCCCTATCACTGAATCATCATCGGTCACCGCTGTCTGTCTCTCCCCCCTCCCTCTCTCTTTCTCCTGCTCCCTCTCCCAAGGTGCTGCCATTCCATCTAACATAAGGCTGCCATGGCTTAGCTCAAGGATTCCCCTTTCCACGGAGCGGCCAAAGCTTGCCGGATTTGTCACCATTGTGGTTGAAGTTTGACGAATTTTGTCGCCATTGCGGCCAAATCTTGTTGGATTTGTCACCATCGCGGAGGAAAGCTTGCCGAATTGGGTGGGACTAAGGCCGGAGGAGTAGACGTTGAGCAGAGGATGACACGGTTAGGGGCGTGGAGGCGGTGATATCATGAAGGAGGCCATTGCGACTACGAGAGTTTCATCAGATCTGATTTGTTGTGTGTATTTACTCACATTTATTGTAGCCCCATTTATCAATTGTTTCGAAAAGTGTTTGAATTTGTTGAAGCATGTAATCTCAAAATTAAATTTTCTAGTAGATTTGTTTTTTTTGTTGTGGTGATCAATGTCATCATTTGTTGCACCAAATCATATTTCATAGCAATTATTTGTGGTTTTGTTTGCCGCCTTTTTTTAATCGCATGAGTTATTGCAACTGGATTTTTTTGCAAGCTTTATTAATATTTGTTGCAACTGGGGATATTTCTTTTGTGGCAAGCTTTATTAATCATTTTTTTGCAGCTACATTTTTGTTTGCTATTGGTTGTTGCAACCATGGGGAATTTTTTGTTGCGTGTTCATTGTATTTATGTTGCGCCTCTTTTGTATATTTGTTGCAGCCGACCGAGTTCCTCCTCCATCCTTCTTGCTCCTCTAGAAAGATGAGGCTCTCGCTAGACATCGGCTGCCAGGAGATCATCCTATCGCTCTCTATGCCTCCTCCTTGAAGTAGACTATGACCACCGGCGTCGTAAGTGTTGGCATCGGTATCCCAAGCTCCTACATTAGCCTTTGGTCTAAGGTCACCGCCGCTTGTGCTCAAAGGAAGTTATCCACTGCAGCGTGCACCTTCTCCTCTTGCAAGCTAGAGCTCCGACGAGCTGTGGTGGCCAAAGATGGCTGCCTGAAACGAAGTTTTCATGATTTTTGTTTGAGCCAAATCGGACGGATGAAGTCCTTCTAAATGAGATCTAACGGCTTGGGGTGTATGATGGGAACGTCCAAGTGCTAGTCACTCTCAAATTAATTTTGAACCATAACAATTAGTTGACTAGGGAGAGAATAATTTCTTTATCTCCATCACCAGATGATCATATCAAACAAAGAGAAGACAAATTGCACAATCACAACATCATGAAATCAAGAAAAATAAAATGCTAATACCACTATTCAATCTGGATCTTTTATTTTTTTGAAGTGTTAGGCGAGCTCGCCATTCATTAATAGAGGAGATAATAAAATAGAACAAATCGTACACATACAATGATTTTAGAGGTTAGAGATTAGAAGGAGAAGGAAGGAGAAGAGAGGGAGGGTGGTTGAGGTGGTGCCTAGACATGTGGCAACATGGTACAAGCCAACAAAAGACCAACTAAAAATGCAAGGAGTTGAGTGTCATTGAGTTTTTGATGAACAGTGCATCACGTGCAAAAGCCGCTTATGGTTGGATACATCTTGCACGATGACACGACCTGGCTTGGAGTACGGAAAGAACTATTGAAAATCCGTTGTTCCTTTCTTTCCAAAGGTTCCAATAGACATACAACACTATTCCGTCCCACTTCTTCGTCATGTCAGCCGATGGAAGCCCGAGTACTGCCACCATCTGCTCTACGCCGCAAGGGTGTGAAGTTTTGGAAGGCCAGATTGCCTATCCGCATGAGGCGAAGATCTCTTGCCAAACCTGTTGAGCGATGGGACAAAGAAGGAGCAGATGGTCATTGTTTTTGGTGTTGTTCCACATAGAGCACAATATGGAGAGTGTGGCCATCCCAGCTGCAAGTTTATCTGCAGAAGAATCTGCTGGATGAACAAACTGCGAAGAACTTGCATCTTCCTTCCGACTTGCTTTCCAAATGCTTTTGTAGTCGTGATCCGATGCACTCGAATTGGATCTAGCGATTTAGCAAGTATTCTCCATTTTGAGTCCATTTCCACACAATTTGGTCTGCAAATCTGTTGCAAATGAACACATTGTATAGCTTGCCATAATCGAATAAAGTCATCTAATTGCACTGTGATGTGATTTTATGAGCAATCACAGAATTTCGATTGAGAGCACCTCATGACTAGCTCCTCTCCTCCTAGAAAGGTGGTAGCAGTTGGGGCCAAAACTCTTGGGGAGGTTCCGTGCCGATTGGAATCCCAAAATTTTGCTTGTTTCCATCTCCAAGCAATAAGGTAGTAGAGACGTTGAATAAATTTAGATCTGCTATCGCATGGCACGGCATTCCCACCCAAGCCTGGGGGTCCTTCCAGAGTACCAGATCCAACGAATGCGAATCGCCTGCCCAAACCTTTGGAGGTCCTTGACCCTAGCCCTCCCAAAGATTTAGGCCTACAAACCTTTTATGCAAGATAGCCCGCCCAAATCTGGATCTTTTATGCAAGATAGAAATATGTATAAATTAAAGAGAGTGACTCATTGGCAATTGGAGAAAGAAAGAATCATGCAAGGAACAGTCCCAAGTACATTCCAGCTCTTCCAGTTGGAAAAGAGGCAACTGCTTGCGTGCAATCGTGTGTGTAAAAGTCTAAAAGAGAATATAGTGGTGATGCCATGACTCATCCATGCACCAACAGTGATGTGAATTTACTAGAACATCAGCATCAGCATCATCACCCTCGTTCAGTATGTTTGTTGGCGTTTCGCTTCATTTTCCGAGGTAATTGGATCAAGTTAATTAACCTACCCTGGCGGCAATCGAGATCGAGCTCGTGACCACTGGTCGCATGAATAACAATGCAAAATTTTAGCCATTTTGTTATCACATGATTAAATGACCCATATCCAAAATGATGAAGATCTAATTATCGAGTTTTCTTTGTGTGGGCCCCTGCTAGATATCTAGTGGGGAGAAATGTTATTTGTTTCATCATTGCCCACCGATTATCTTCGGTGGCAAGGTTTGGGTGATAATAAAAGCATGTTGACCACAGGAGCTGGAAACATGGCACTGAGGGAGGAGAGATGTATGGTTGGTTGGTTGGTTGGATGGATGATTGGCTACATTACGCTGCTACTCAGGTGCATGTTGGGTTCTTGCAAGGTGAGCAAGGAGCTGCATGCCATCACAGATTGAGGAGGATTTGGTGATGGCGATCGGCGCGTGATTCAGAACTCAATAGGAGATGGATTAATTATAGAAACTCGATCAGAACCCTTGTCCTCGTCCCAGCTATGTCAACTTGTTATCAGTGTTGTTGTATTTGTCTACACAAGAGAGGAGAGAGAGCAATGGCGATATGATGTTAAATTTGGCAGTAATTGACCACCGGTGAAAAGCTATACTTCTTGATCTATATTTGCGGAGGCAGCGGGTATATATCATGGCTAGCTATTAAATCATGGGAGTAACGACTGAGATATTTAATCTCCTAACATTATTTCATAATTAATCATCACGAGAAAATTGTCAATTTCTTATACGGTCGTGATCTCGATCGTTCAATAATCTAGTCAGATAGTCCCAATTAAGAGACGTTGAAGGCTACATGAAAGGTACGCCTTGTGGATGTTGTTGCTGCAATTACAAGAAATTAATCCCAAGTTCTCGGCCATTATGTTGTAGTACTCGATTACCTGTTAAATCATGTGGTACAGACTAAGAGATATGATTAGTATTGCTAAAGAATCGTGTTATCGCTTCTGACATAACCACTTGGAAGGGTGAATTAAAGCTAACAATATTCCTTCCTTTTGATGTGTGAAACGAGGAGCAAAAATCAAAACTTTTTTACTAATCAATGGAAATATAATGCATGCCCGATTCCATATTCTCTTCACACTAACACATTTACCCCGGGAAAACCCTCCTCAAATCCCCCAAAAAAATTAACCCCCGAACAAATTCCCCCCAAAAACAAAAATTAAAACCCCAATAAGGGCCAAATTTAAAATTTTTTAAAAAAATTTAAATAAACCCCCACAAAAACCCAAAAATTAAAATTTTTTTTTAAAAATTTTCCCCCAAAGTTTAAAACCCAAATTTTTTTAAACCCAAACCCAAAATTCCCTTTTCAAAAACCAAAAAATTCAAATAATTTTTAAAAAATTTGTTTTTTTTTAAAAATTTCCTTTTGGAATGCAATATTAAGTCCCCTGTGACTTTAAAATTCCCATGTTTAATTGGGTCGTTTCCCAAAAATAAAAGGAAAATTTGGTTTAACTAATTCCCCAAAAAAAGGGGTTTTTGGAAGGGGGCCCTTTAAAATTTTCCCAAACCGCAAAAGGGTAAAACTTTAAAAATTTTTTCAAAACCTCAAAATTCAAACCCAAAAATTTTTGTTTCAAAAAATTAAAAAACCCACCAAAATTAATTTTTAAAATTTTTAAAATCAATTTTAAACGGAAATTAAAAGGTCAATTTAATTTTTCCCCAAAATTCCCCCAAATTTTAAAATTTTTTTCGAAAACCCCCAAATTTCCGGCCCTTGAAATTTGGCCCCAAGCCCCAAATTTTAAAATGAATTTAACCGAAGCCAATTTTCCGAGGGATTTAATTTAAGGTCCAAAAAGTTTTCCCTAATCAAAGGGGTTTAATCCAAGGAAAATAAATTTATTTTGATCCCTTTTCCCCTGGCCAGATTAAGGGGAAAAGGGTAAGATCAAAACTTTTAAAGGCCAACAAAAGGGAATCGTTTCCCGTTACACTAACCCGGGGCAAAGTGGAAAAGGGGCCCCGGGGGGGAAAAAGGGCCCTTCCTACCCGCCAAAATTCCCCGTGTCCCAAATTTCTTTTTCCCCGTCCTTTCCCGCAAAGCCCGGGAAAATTTGGGCCCATTTTCAAATTTAAAAGGGCCATCCCTTATTGGGGTTTTGAGGCCCAATTAAAATGGGGTAAAACCTAGGCGGGCCCCCCAAGGGGCCCAAAAGGGGGTTCCCCGGGGCCACCAAAACTCGGCCGGTTAAATGGAACCGGCCGGGGCCGGGCTTTCCGGGTTAAGCACGGGAAAAAGGGGGAGGGTTCGGGCCCCCGAAAGAAAGGGCCCGGGGGCCCGGCGGAAAGGCGTGGGCCGGGAGGGGGGGCCCGGGCCCAAAAAAGGGAAAAAAAACCGGGAAAAAATTTGGTAAAAACCAAATTTAGGTTTAAAGGGTTATTGAAAAGGGGAACCAATAAAATTTTCCCAGGGGTTAAACTTTTTAAAAAATTTTTAGGGAAAAAGGGGGAAAACCCCGGGGAAATTCAAATAAACCCAAATTAAAACCCAGTTTCCCCAAAAAAATTTAAATTTTTTTAAAATTTTTTTCCCAAATTTAAAATTTTTAAAATTTAAAAAAAAAAATTTGGGAATCAAAAAATTTAAAAATTTTAAAATTTTTAAAATTTTCAAAAAAATTTTCCTTTTTTATAAAATTTTTTTTAAAATTTCCCAAAAAAGTTTTAAATTTTTTAAAATTTAAATTTAAATTTCCCCTTAATTAATTTTTAAATTTTAAAAATTTTGATTCAAACTTTGGGTCCCCCCTTAATGGTTTTCTTTTCCCAAACTTGTTTCCCTCTAAGGGTTTCCCGGGTTCCCTTTTACTTTCCTTTAATAAATTTTTGTTTTTGGGTTTCCTTTTTTCCGGGAAACATTTTTTTTTATAACCCCTTTAAACCCCTTTTCCCTGTCCCAAATTTTTTTAGGGTCTTTCTTTGGCCTTTAAACTTGAAGGTTTTTTTCAAAAAATTTCCTTTTGGATTAAAAATAACTCCCTTTTAAACCTTTTTCTTTTTCAAATTCAATTTTTAAAGGTTTCACTTTAAAAAGGAAAAATTTTCCTATTTTTTTTTAAAAAAACTAAAAGATTTCAAAAAATTTTCCCTATTTAAATTAAAGGGCCCGATTTTAAAATTGATTAAAAGGTTTCACTGCTTGGTTTATTTTTTTGTTAAAAGTCCCAAGGTTGTAACCCAAAAAGGTTTAAAAATTTTTTAAATTTAATGGATTATTTTCTTTTGGGCCCGCCCAAAACCCAATTCGCTAAAAATTGAATTATCCCAGGTATTTCTTTTTTAAAACCACATCTGGGTTATCAAGGGTCCGGAAAAGGTCCCCGAACGGGCTTTGGGATGACTGGATGATGGGTGGGGGGTCCGGACTAATCTAGGTCATCAATTGTGTTTCCTTAAAAATGGCCCTCAACTCCCCTGGGTGATCCGGTTTTGAGGCGGTGGGTACCGGGTGGGTTGGTTTTAATCTTGGTATGGTTATTAAAAGAACCAAAACTCTTTTGGTGTGGTACGTTACGCTAAGCTTATATTTGGAGTGAGGACCATTTGGTGACTATTGGTGGGGGCGACACTTAAGTGAAGTATAGGTGTCACCTCTAGTCCAACACAGGTGAGGTTTGATTCATATTTTTGGGTGCCCAAGGGGTCATATCGAGCCTAATAGGAATAGCCTTAGTTAGTATGGTTGATAGAGTTAAAGACAAAGCTTTCTCCAAAAGATTATTTTCAGTTAGGAAGGTTTATTTGTGAAAATATAGAATGCTATTCTCATCCCTCTATAGTTATTTTTCTCATCTTACCCTTCAAAATGGTTTTTGTACTTATCTTAACTTCAAAATTTGACTTTTCAAGAAAAGGGTGCAATCTGAAAATATGTATTAATCTACTCCTTATGCTATAAAAATGTTGAAAACTATGTTTTAAGATGTTAAGTTAAAATGTTTTGAAGGAGATCTAAAACTTAAAAATCTGGAAGGACTAGTATGGAGCTTCTTAATCTCATCTCATTACTGAACCATCCCTTCAAGAGACAAAAACTTCTATGACCTTACCTAGTTTCAAAAGACTGAACGCAGTGAGTAGGTTATGGGTAAGGAATTTTAGGATGTTGTTTGGTTGACCTAAAGACATCTAAAATTCACCAAAATTCTAGGAGGGACCATACTGAGTTAGGACTAAACCCATAAAAGTTTTGCAGACTTTCAAGCTAGGAATGGGGTTAGAAATTTGATAAAAAGGTTAGTAGGCACAAGATAGAAATTCTAAACAGCACCTCACATGTCCAATTTTGTAGGACGATCTGGCTGAGTAAAATTCTGAAAATTTTACCATAGGTACATTACTTCCCCGGATAGTTACACAAATTTTTTATATTTTTATCATCCATATAGAAGCACCTAAAATTACCGTTGGCATTGCTGATTTCCTGTTTTATCACCTCATCTTACTTAGCTTGTTTCATTCCATATAAGGTCATGCTAACCCAAAAGTTTTCTTCTTAGATGGCACACCATGGAACCATGCTACTACACTCGGGCTATAGTCAAGGGCCTGTGACAAACTCTTTGGGACATGATGTGGCGCCCGCTTACCAAGGGAAAGTATCTCATCTCCCTTAGCCGTTGGGCCTCCGAGATGTTTATCATAGAGGTGACCATCCATGGATTGAAGGAAACCAAGTTACCATGGGATGGATCCGAACCCACTTTTGACATTCCCGGGGCATATGTTGCCATCGTTGTCTCCATCACAACCCCCGAGATGGCCAAATGTTCCCCCGGATAGCTTGCAAATGTTCAGCGGTGGATCGTGATGGATGCATCACGTGCTTGGCATGTGGGGCTAGTGAGGTCCTTTGATAGGTACCTTTTCCTCCACAATGACTTGATCTTCCATCACCCATCGGAAGACTCACATGGCCCCCGCTCCACCATGGTTTCTTCACCACGAGATCATACGGGGAGCATAGGCGATGAGCCCGTGGAGGATCTTCCACATCGATATGGCTCCTACCACCATTTATCTTCATGCTCACATGTCGGGGGAGGCCATGGATCTGCTCCCCACTGTTCCAATGGTCCGCAAGCGGTGTGGGGCTAGAGCCTCTTTTCAGGGTGTGAATACAAGATGATGATGCCTATTGCACCTCCATCACCACTTGCCCCATGACCTCCCAGCCACCGGATGGTGGCAATTTTAGGTTGAGGCTGATAACTTAGCCATTAGAGCTCACTTTTGGGTTGTAGTATGAGCTAACTTGTGTTCTATGTTTGTTGTGCAAACTTGTAAAAGCGCTAATGGGATGGTCTGTGTTAGTTGGCAATGACCCCATGATGTATCTCACCTATGTATGGCGTAACCGTGTTAATGTCATCAAAATTATTAAAATCTATGCAATCTACCCTTGCTGTCCGTAGTTTTATTTGAGTATGAAAATTGGTTTCCAAACTTGAATTTACATGCTTAACCATCCTGCTTTGATTAGACTTCTATGTCAAGTCGATACCTTATCCCCGCATATGTTTCTCAACTTTTATGTATGTGATAGGATACCAATGACCCATCCATGGGCCGCCATGCCAAGTGGTGCTGCCCGTGAGAGCCGTGTCGGAGGGCAAGATGCAATCCGACACACCTAACTCGCTGCACCTAGGGTCTCATACCCACAAGGCACAACATTTAGGCATGCTTTCGGGAGCAAGGCGCTTATAGCGATTAGGAAGCTCAAAGCGAGAACTACCCCCCACCCGATGGCACAAGTCCTCGTGCAAACCCGCCTCCTTGAGAGGATGGTGCAAAACAAGAACCTTAATGCCCTAGTAGCATACGATGGAATGGCAGCCATGTAGCCTCAATCACGCTTGGCCAGTTCCAAAACCCACCCACCGAGCTTATCCTCATCGGGATCAATTAAAGACAATGATTGGCTTCACGACATTGAAACAAGTTCGACATAACATGATGAAATGATGAGGAGAAAATGCAACACGCTCTACCTCCTAGGAGTAGCCACAGCAGTGGGATAGCTATAAAGCTATTCACCCCCTAGGGATGAAAACGGATATCCAATTTCGAACAAATTCGACATTTTTAAATAGATATATAACGATTTTGGTTTTCATTTTTTAACACTTTAGCAAGCTCATTATAAAAAATAAGATTATAAAATTAGATAAAAAATTACGCATTATTTGCTTCCCATAAATAAAAAGGTGAAAAAATATCCGAATCCGTATCCGATTGATATCCAATTTTGTTTCTATCATTTAAATAAATATATAATGAATTTGAGGTTCATTTTTATGAATTTGAATAAGCTCAACACCACAAACAAGAATATGAATTGGATAGAAAATTCTATATCCTATTTGTTTCCCATTGAAGAACAAAGACAAAAAATTGATATCCGAATTACTATCCGTTTTCATCCCTACACCCACCGAAGTGCCTTCGACCACACATTTCCCCTTGAGCCTCGTGAAGATCAAGAAGGGAGTTTTACAATCTCAAGCAAGGTTCCATGTCTATCATGTATTTCCTCCATTGTTTCAATTACCTTGCCCGTTATTCCGATGAAATACCATGTGAGGCAATGAGGGTTGCTCTTTTTGGGGTGCTTCAACTAAGGCGCACTCCTCCCGCTCTTGATATTCCCAACATACAAGTATTGGTTGACAAGGCTATTTAGGTGGAGGACAGCATGAAGGCTGTGATCGAAAGCTGAAAGTGCAAGTGGATGGCCAAAAATCTGCGCGGTTCCCCAAACTCATACTTGGCAGTCCTCTAGTGCTCGTTCCTCTGCCACCACCACGACAAGAAAACAATGCACTCGATGTGATTGGGTATGTTTCTTGTGCACTCAACCTTCACCTTGGTTTTATTTGATTTTGGAGCATTTCATTCATACATATCTATGAAATTTGTTGAGTAACAAAAGATCAAAGTCAACTATATAGACAACAATATGCTAATCTATTCATGGGGTCCATCATGAGAGCAAAACTTATAAGCTTGGGAGTTAGAATTGTGATCA
The DNA here is from genome assembly GCA_036346375.1 of Guadua angustifolia. NCBI lineage: Eukaryota > Viridiplantae > Streptophyta > Magnoliopsida > Poales > Poaceae > Guadua > Guadua angustifolia. Next base: position 34,144,968 of record CM070514.1, on the reverse strand, counting down.
ATAGGTAGAATTGGGGTAATCTAATCAACATCAATTCATGGGCTTGATGTCATCCTCGGCATGGATTATCCAAAACAAGGGCATGTTGATTGTGCTGCGAGTTCTTTTGGTCTATTCCGATGGTGTTCATGTCACCTACTCCTCTAATCAAGTCTTTACCTTGAAGCACCATTCCTCCACACTCTTTCAATTTCATAGGTACATCAATGCCCTTTTGTGTGAATTTTGATGTCTTTCCTAAACTATTGGATATGCCACCAAGGAGACATGGAGTTGCATTGATCTCCACCTAGATACAACACCCACCTCCACATCCTTATCGATGCCCCGGTTGAGTTGGTGAATTAAAGAAACAACTCAAGGAAGCTGAACAAGGGTTTCATCCCCTAGCTCATCACCATGGGGAAGTTCGGACTATTTGTCAAAAAAAAGACAATAGTCTCCAATGTGTGTACTATTGATCATTGAATGAAGTCAACATCAAGAACAAGTACCCACTCCCATGAATTGATGACTTATTTGATCAAATGAGCGGGCTTAGGTCTTCTCAAAATTGACTTGATAATTGGCTACATCCAACTCAAAATCCGACTAGAAAACATCCCAAAGACCACCTTTACCACTCTTAATTTGTATGAATACATCGTGGCTTCTTTTGGACTTACTAATGCACTAGCCACTTTCATGAAATTTATGAATAAGGTGTTCATAGAGTACTTGGACAAATTCGTGGTGGTGTTCATCAATGACATCCTCATGTACTCTAAGAGTGAAGAAGAGAATGAGCTTCACTTGCATGGTGCTAGACAAGCTCTGGAGCATCAACTTTATGTGAAGTTTGGCAAGTGTGAGTTATGGCTAAAGGAATTTGGCTTCCTAGGCCATGTCCTTTCCAAAGGAGGCATCACCGTTGATCCGAGTAAGGTGCAAGATGTGCTTCCTTGGGCGTCCCAAACTATTCCTAAGATCCAAAGTTTTCTTGGTCTTGCGGGATACTATTGGTTTATCGAGAACTTTTCTAAAATTGCCAAGCCAATGATCAAATTACTCAAAAGGAGAAGAAATTTGATTCATCACGGAAACAAGTTTCAGATTTAAAACAAAGACTCATGATAGACCCGGGCTCACATTGCCCAACATACACAAGAGCTTTGACCTATATTACCTCATGAAGCTAATTATCCCACTCACAACTTAGAATTGGCTACCATCATTCATGCTCTCAAGATATTGTGTCATTACCTTTTCAATAATCGATGTGAAATATACCCGATCACAAAAGTTTGAAATATTTCTTTACCTAGCAAGATCTAAACCATAGGCAATGAAGATGGCTCAAGCTAATCAAGGATTATGATATGGGCATCCATTATCCTCGGAAGGCAAACGTGGAAACGTGTAGTCAAACTACACCCATTAATACCTCTATTCTTGTCAATCAAATAGAAATGCTAAAATTGCAAACTCAATTTGGTAGTGGTTAAAATGGGGGCGTTGTGGTCCTAACCCTACATCCAACTCTTGAATTGGAAATTAAATTTTCCTCAAGGACAAAGTGGCTGAAATTAAGCACCGATGAATGAAGATGCACAATTGGGATTCTCCGAGAATGCCGATGGGTTGGTTATGCATGGACAATAGATATGTGTTCTAGATGACCAAGAAATCAAAGAGTTGATCTGAAAGAAGCCCATGAATCACCTCATTCCATCCATCTTGGGATCGAAAATGTATTAAGATCTAAAGAAAAGGTATTAGTGGCCTAGCATAAAAAGGACATTGCACCGTAAATGTGACATATGTTAGTAAGTCAAAGCCAAACATCAAGCCAAGCTAGACTCCTTCAGCTTACAAATTCCGAATGAAAATGGGATGATATCAATATGGATTTCATTCGGTCTACCTAAAACCATAAAGGACATGATTCCATTTGGGTCATTGTGGCTCGTTAACCAATGTGCCTTTCACGGTCAAAACCACATATCATGGAGATAAACTCCGAACTATATATGGATAACAATGTGCATTTGCCGGTGTTCCAAAACAATTGTTTGATTGTGGCTCTCAATTCACCTCTTGTTTCTAGGAAAGCCTACCGCCTTTTGGGTACCAAGATAAATTTTAGCGGATTATCATCCTCAAACAAATGGACAAACGAAGAAAATCAAATCCGAAGACATGTTAAAGAGATTGTGTGCTATCATATAGCACAAATTGGGAAAAATGTTTAGCATTCACTGAATTCTCTTACAACAATAGCTTCGACAAGTTTGAAATATCGCCATTTGAAGCCTATCTAAGAAATGCAACTCCTCTATTTTGCTCAAGTAGGTGAAAGATAATTTTTGGACCAGCCATAATCCAAGGGTATGACCATGTCAAACTAATAAGAAGTCATTTGAAGGAGGCAATCGTGGAAAAAACAATCGACAATCACCACCACAAATTGAGTTTTTGAGGTGAATGAGGTCTCATCAGGAGCACTCAATGATTTTGAGTCCATGGAAAATTGGCACCTCGATTTCTTCCCATATCAGATCCTTGCAAAAAAAGAGATATGTAACATCCCAAAATTTGAGTTTTGAAATGTTTAAAATTAAAAATGAGCCATTGATTTTTCTAATTACAAAAGCTTAAATTGAATTTTCTAAAATTTAAAAGATTTAATTTGATTAATCTATGCATCAAATTAAAGGTTTCCAGTTTTATTGGGTTTTTGTGCTTCAAGGAATTTTATGTATTTTTGAAGATTTTTCTGAATTTATTTGCTATTTATTTGAATTTATTTGCTCTTATTTGAATTTCGGATTTTTCTAAATTCGAAAAAGATTTTAAATTCCTTCTCCCTCGGGCGAATCCCCCCTTTTTCTCCCGGCCCACCCTTTTTCCCATCCGCCCGGCCCCGTGGCGCCCCCCCAACCCAACCTCCCGAAATTCCCGCCCCCGCGTTGGTTTCCCCGCCAAGCCTTTATTTAACCCCTTTTTCGAAAACCGCCGTTTGCGCCGCGCGACCCCTTCGGGCCCAAAGGCCCTGGGCCGGACCGCCGTTTGCCCCGCCGCCTTCTCCGCCCTCGGCCGGGTGACCTGCCGGTCCCATCGAACTCTCCGGCTTCCCGCTACCTTTTCCGCCGTTCCCGTCCCCCGCGCCCGTTCGCTTTCTCCGCCCGTGATTCCCGCCCCGCGCCCCCCCAAACGCCCCGTTCGACGTCTGGCATCGGATTGTCGCGTGGTCCTCGTGCCCCCCTCCCGGCCCCGCCCCGGGCCCCCCGCCCGCCTAATGCGTTCGCCACCCACCATGTCCGAGCCCCTTTCCATTTCTCGATGATCCGGTCCATGGGGGACCAGACATGGGCCCCTGTCGTGGCATTTTTTTCTTTTCTGATTTTTGAAAAACCGAAAATCCCAGCCAATCACAAGCCCCGCGTCACCCCTTGTGAATTTCTTGATTTTCTCGAATTAAATCTTCCAGGCCGTTCTCCTTCGTCCGAACTCCGATTGAGCCAATTCAAATTTCTAAATTTTGTAAAATCAAGATCTACATTCCAGATCCATTTATTTTCAATTTTGAGCTAGTTTTTTCTCTGTTTTGTATTTATTTGGTTTCATTACTTTATTTTCCTGAGCCGAATCCAGAAGGAATCGGAGACTTAAGACCAAAATCACACTTGAACAACAAGGCAAGTCGAGACCTTTGATCATATTGAACCCATGTTTGCAAAAGTACTTTGTCTTATACAATTGCATGCTATTTGTGTAACAATGCTAGTTTATGGGAGTAGCTATTTACTGTTTGAGTATGCCCTTTGATTATTGGAATGCCATGTATCCATTATTAACCATAGGTTGGGATATTATTAGTTGGACATAATCATAGTACCAATTGGGTTATCGAATATGTAGCCATGCTTAGTTGTCCGATGGGATTCATATCACTGAGCTAATGTTAATTTTGACTTAATGAGATATTGAATTGTGGTTTGACCATTTGTAAAATTGTTGTACCATGGGGGATGCCATTGGTTTTGGGTTAAACAAAATGTTTCCCGGGCAATTGATCGTCAAAAGGGGGTTTAGCACATTGGGATGTTTGCTTGCAGACAATTTAAGGACTTAATCTTGTGCGCCATTAACTGGGCCTAACCGTGCAACCACAAGTCCATGGGACGGACCTAGCTGATTATTTTGCAATGTCAGACTTAGTATTGGTTGTTGGTGGGGGTCCAGATGGACGGGGACTCACATGGCTCAAGAGGGGCCCGAGGGGAAACCAGAGGGCGATCTTGGGTTTAGACATGCATTGTAAAGGCTTTGTAGTTCTCTCGCCGACACACCAAAGGAAGTGTGTTCTTAGCGCTTGGCATTAAGGGATGATCATGTCTTGTGGGTAAAGGTGTACAATCCGCAGGTGTAAACTATTGAATAGGTGTCCGGTCATGGACAAACCCGGATTTCACATGGGGTATAGAGTATTTTCTTGAAATGTGGAATGGTTGGGATGTGACGGGAGTTCACTTTTGTTTTGTTGTCTCAAGCTATCGTTGAATTGTGTGGTTGATATTTGTTTGAGTGATGTAGGGTGATGCCTCGTCATTCTTCATGTTGTCTACCATTGATTTATCGATTATTTATTAATGTTTTATTCAAACCCTTCAATCTATTTAGTGTATTTAAATTCAAGTTATTGCCCAAATGAACCATAAACTATCCTTTGTCAAGCCGGGCATGAATATATTGCATCATTTCCGGCGTTGGCGTTTTTACTCACGGCTTTATCTCCTATTGTTGACGAGGAAGGACGGTAATGAGTATCAAGAGGAGGAGTATTATGAAGACTACGCGACTAGGAAGGCGTTTTCCCGCATTACTGTGGCATGTCGAATGGCCCAATTATTTCATTTAAGCAGTTTATTTGTTTCTTAAGCCAAGAGGCATTGGTGTATGAACCTTGACCATAAGGTCGTTTGCTTTATTCAATAATAATTTGTTTCTTCTTAGTTAATTCGATGTATGGAATGATATGTCATCTATGGTTCCCTTGTGTACTAAGCGTGATCTGGACTAGTGGTATACCGAGGGTTTGGTTTGCATATCCGGGTCCGACATATCAACTAGAACTTTTGTATCAATTGTTGGATGTGCATAATGTATTTCCATGTTTCTCCTAAAGAAGTGTTTTAATTCCCCGAGCTCACTCATGTAAATACCATCGATCCACAAGATCTCTCATATAAAACAATCAATTAGATCCTCAAGGAAAGGCCATACTCGCAACCATACCATCAAAATGCTCAAGGTCGGGGAGTAACCACACCAAAGAAGAGGCCACTTGGGAAAGTGAAGGGTCTTAAGCAATTCCCATCCTTCTTCGATGAGTCTAGTCAATCTCGAGGATGAGATTAATGGAGGGGTAGGTGAAAGACCATATGGAGGTCTACCCATATTTGTGATGAGGATTTTACTAAATTTGAGCTTGGTATACTTTGGTTTGACTTTGATTTGAATTGGATTTTTAATTTGAAACAATTTGAGCTATGGGTTTTCGGTTTTCTACCCATGGGCACTATGACATCTAAAATTTGCTTCTTCATTTAATTTATTTAATCTAGAATTTATTTGAAACCTTGTTGATTTTATAAAGTCGTTTTGTTGTAATTTCAATTTTAACAAAAAGAATTTTTTGTAAAATTTAAAATTTGAAAAATTCTAAAATAGATTTATTGAGTCTCAAATATTTCAAAGTATTTTTAGAATTTTTCCAAGATTTTTAGAACCTTTTTACTATTTTTACCATCGTGCTTTTCTTCTCAAACAAAATAAATTAAAAAAAATTGGGGGGACCGAGCATCTTCAACCTCCAACAAAGGAAGTCCAGAGGCCTTCTTTCCTCTGTTTCCAATATTTCAAGCTTCAAAATCTCCTCCGATTGAGTGAAAAAATTCAGCAAAAATCATATCGGATTCCTCGCCATCTCCTCTTACCATTCATGGCCTTTAATCACCAAAATCGAGCAAAAATCTTGTTCTTCCCTTTCTTTTAGCTGCAATGATTTTCGTGATTGCCGCTTCGTCTTCCTCCCGCCTATAAAAGGGACCATCAGTGCCTCATTGAGAACAACCCATTTTGCCAACTCTCTCGCTAGTTCCCGTTGTTTGAAAATTGCAGAAATATGTGTCACGCTGCACCACTCTTTTGGTATTTTCCCCTATGGCCTCCTTCCCCCCCTGGCCACCCCCCCCCTTTGGGCCGGCCCGATTGCCCCTCCCCCTCCTTGCACCTAAGGAAGTGACCAACCTTGCCGCCATTGTTTAGTGGGTGCATCGGGGGAAAAGCAAAGTAGAAAAAAAAAGAAATGAGGAGGAGTATAAGTCAAGGAAACAAAAAAAATAAAGAAAAAGGGAGAAAAATAGAAAAAATTTACAAAATTTTCAAAATTTGAAATCTAATTTTGACTCTGAAAATTTAAAAATTTATTTATAAAATAAATTTAAAAAATTCAAAGATCATTTCTTATCATTTAATTATAAATTTTCTAGGTGCCCGTTTTTGCTTTTGAACTCCGATTGGTCCTTTTTTCTTTCTAAATTCATCTAAAATCTTAAATTACTTATTCGCTAGTTTTTTATTTTATTGAACTTATTTGGATTTTATTTGAAATTGGTTGTTTTTTATAGATTTAAAAATCGGACGGTTCCTATCGAATCTCGGGCATCAACCCTTACCAAGGCAAGTCACACCCTTGAACATATTGATCCCGAATTTAAAATTATATTTTAATTTAAATTATTGCATGCTTAGTTTTATCAATGTAATTTAAATCCTAGTTTTAAATGATTAATTACTCCTAATTGTTATGACCTCAATTGACTTTGAAATATTCATACCTTGTCACCTTAGAGCAAAATATCCTGGTTGATACATTATTGTAGTATTAACTAGTGCAATATAGTAAATGGCTTAGACATGCTTAGACATGAATTTATGACTTTTTGGGGTTTATGCCAAAACAAGATTTATATTGAAAATAAAGTTATTCCTTGGTGTCGTGCACTATGGGATGTTATGAAAGATAATGTTATTCAAAAAAAGTGAAAATGTGATTTATTTGGCGAAAACGGGTTGGTAGCGTGAGGCACAAGGGTTGGCTTCGCCAGTCAATTAAGGACTTTATGTTTTTGAATGTAAAGCCTTACCGATACCACAAGTTTAGAATGGGATGGACCGTATCCGATTATTAACCATGGAAGCCATGCCATTAGGTTAAAAGTGGGGGGTGTAAGGCTACTACTCGGAGAGGCTTGACTCGGTTTTAACCCTACCGGTGGAACCTTAGCATGACTATGTGGATGGAGCTTTATAGGGTCTTGTCGTGATTTTCTCGACACACCAAAGGAAGTGTTTATTTGGGTAAAATGAGATAATCATGTCTTGTGGGTAAAGTTGTACAATCTCTGAGTGTAAAACTAATCGATTAAGGGCCTTGCCATGGGTCCGAGTGTCGCCCGAATTTGCAAATTCGGACACTCGGCATCCACTAGTCCAGATCGCGTGCACAACCAACAGGTATAATATCACATCATACCGGAATATTAAATAAAGTACTTCAAACATTTATATAACGAGTGTCGACCTTATGGTCATCCTTACAATAGTTATCCGGGGCACAATAATCAAATAACAAAAGTTCAAAGTAATATAAAAGTCGTGATGTCCATCTTTCCAATCCCAAAGAAGGCTTGCCCCTAGTTTTCCTCCTCAATACTCCTCTTCATATTTTGGCGAGTCTCTTCTTTCGTAAGTTTGTCAAAGGGTGAGTACACAGTATCCAAGTCATGCAAATGCATATCTATTTTACTACATGCATGGCTTATTACAAAGGAAAGGCTTTTTTTATTTTGCTTTTCAACAATTTTTAAACTACTACTCATTTAGATTGAAAGCATCAAAATTATATAATCATTATATACAACTCAAGTTGTTTATTTTCACAACATTTTGGACACACTCCTAGACAACTTATTTCACAATTTTGGCACCAAACCACCCCATTTATTTTAGAACACTACCCTCATTGAATCCCAGCATTGTCCATTACCGTGGACTCCTATTAACAGTTTTGACACTTTGCAGGTTGTACACTTTACCCACAAGATCGGCACCCACAAAGGTTAACTAAAAAGCAGAGACTTGCTCCTAAGAACCTCTCCGTGTTGCCTTCACTATCACTTCCCCCTCGGAAGTATAGGACCGAAAACATTGCCGTACCAGCCGGCAGGCACGCTCCCCATATTACCCCATTAAGCCACCCCCGAGGTATCAAAGGTAAGACATCAAATCCTACTAAACTAGGTCTTCCCATTGACATGTGGTTTAGGGACTCGTCAAAGGCTTGCAAGGTAAGGTCCTTAACCACCAAGGCAAGACTTCTTTCTCTCAAACACACCCTCACAACACTCAACCCACCCTGAACCACACAACCCGAAGCCTCGGTCCCTTGGCTAAATCAATTCCACCCGGTTATTCACGGTAACACATGCGTTCGCTTTCATGTAGAACCACAGTCTCTTCCAACACCATTCCAAAAATTCCACTTTATTCAAAAATCATTCCATAATATTTAGTCAAGGTTACATTTGTATTTAAGAATATCATTCACGAGTAAGCATGACTAAGCAACTATTCACGCTAGCCTCCCGTGGGCACAATATATATCATCAACCAACTAGATTTACCCAACTTGGTTATCAAGTTCATGGCATACAAATGATATCAATGGCATAAACAATTTGGTTGGATAGCTAATTCACCCAAAATAATTAAAGTCATTTTTAGTTGAATTAGCATGCATAGTTTAAAACAAAGTATATTTCAAAAATTAGGACAACATGGTCAAAGCATAACTTGCCTTCAAAATTGCTGGTCTTGTCTAATGGGTCTTGCTCTAAAATTCTCCTCAAGTTCTCCGACAAATCCGCTACCAAATCATATACATACACACAATAAATACATTTTCTAGAGAAAATTCAACTCTAAAAATTCAATAAAATTCACCAATAAATAGATCTTGATTTTACAAATTTTTAGAAATTGGAATCACTAAATCGGAGCTAAAAGCAAAAGTTACAAGCGTTTGAAGTTTTAAAATAAATCCAAAAGATTAAACCAAATTTCTTATTTATTTTTATACGGAAAATCCCGAAATTATACGTCCAAATTGATATTTATGCGTCATCCCGAAATATTTCCACCAATATATTTAATTACAAAAATGAATTTATGCGCGGATGCGCCTTCCGATTAGCATCGACCCTTGCGATCGAAAGTGGGCCCCTCGATACGCCCATGGGTGGCCCGGACCGGTCGATCATCCGGCGGACCGGTCATTATCACCGAGGTTGATTTAATCTCAACCGCGGATCGAAAATAACGGTTTGGGTTATTGGTGGGCACCGGGCGCAATGTCGTGGATCACATCTAACGGCAAGAATAAAGAATAATGATTCAATTAATCCTCATCGCAAGATTCGAAGCGGCGATCAAGCAGATTACCGGGCGCACCAGGGCAACCGGGCTCAATCGTGACCATCGATCTACATCTAGGCGGCAATTATTCGGGTGGCGCAACCGGGACGCGTCCCTCAATTCCCCGGCGACCGCGCGACGGGCCCAGGCGTAATCCCGCGTTCATTCAAATTTCCGGCCAAGATTGATCCAAATTTGGCTTAATGTCTCCGATCTAGCGGCCTGTTAAATGGCCCATGTGGCAAAATATAAACCGCACGATCCATATCTATCTCGATTGATAATGAGGTTCACTATTCACAAGGTTATGTGGCTAAATCTAGCCGCCATCATGAATCCAATGGCTAATAATTACTCGGTCATGGCGGGGCGTCCCCCGAACCGGGCATTATCCTAGTTTGATCTCTAGATCTACGGCCGGGTTAAAGATGGCACTTACTATTTAAACGATGGCGGGGCAATCAAGGCGTTGATGTGGGGGCGATTGACAAAGCTCAAGTCGGCGATGGTGCGGGATGTTCAAGGGCCGGGGGAGAAGATGAGCGGCGGCGTTCCAATGATCCTCCGATAGGAAGTAGCTCCCTCGGGGGGAGAATATCCGGTGGTCCGGGGGAGAGTCACCGACGGCGGCGCAAATGGGGGAAGACTTACGGCGAAACGTCCGGCATCTGGTGGACCTTGGGATGCGTGAAAGGGCTCTACATGTGGGAATAGGTGCTTTATACCGGGGTTAGCTAATGAAGCGGGGGGCGCCGACGGCGAGTTAAGGCGGTTTCCACCGGAAACAATGGCGGCGGAAGCATGGAAGGCGGAGCGGCGGGCTTCTCGCCGGCACGATGAAGATCTAACGGTGGAAAATAAAATGGCGGCGATTTGACCACCGATCAAGATCGCCGGGGAAATAAAGCGGCGCTAGGGTTTCTATGAGTGGGCTCCCTCTTTTTCCTCCAATTTCAAAGGTTTTTGAATAAAAATAATTAATATTCATTTAAATTATTTGAGGCTTCAAAATACCGGAAAAATTTAGAAAAATTCTAGAAAATATTTTAAGACATGTTGAACTCAAATAAAATATTTTCACTTTTATTTTTTAAAACTTTTCATTATTAAATTAATTTTCAGAAAAGAACTAATTTCGAAATTCAAATAAATCCAATTAAATTCGAAATTCCCAAAAATTAGAATTAATTATAAAATTTAAATTTAGCCAAATTTGAGGATGTTACAAACCTCCCCCCTTTGAATTCGCCCCGAGATTGGTCTAAAAATAACTCGAAATTCCTTCCTCAAATCTTCCTCACGTTCCCAAGTTGCCTGCTTAATGATTGCTCCTTTGGACTCGCAAAAGCGGGTTGACTTGTTTCGTCTCACGATCCATGGTGTCTAAGATCTTCCGGATATTCCTTATAAGTTAAATCTTCTTGCGTTCAATAGCTTTGATGGGTGCTTGTTCTTCTGTACTGAACCTTTTTAATTGACACATGGAATACATCATGTACCCCTTAAGGCTTGGCGTTCTGGTGGCAAACTTCTCCTTTTGGCTCAAAATCTTGAATGGTCCTAATATCTGACAAGTTTTCCTTTTGCATGAAACCTTTTAACTCCCTTTAATGGTGTGACCTTGAGATAAACATAATCTTCGGTTCAAAGCTCAATTCACGGCGCGGTTTCTGCGAATCTTCCTTTGATTAGCGCTTCAATCTTTTCTAATTAGAGCAATCTTTCTTGCATCTAAAAGTAATCTGGTCCAAAAACATGCGTTCTCCGCTCATTCCAATTCAAAGGTGTTAAACCCGTTAATTCAGTTCAAAAGGCGCAATTTCAAACTAGCTTGATAGTATTATTGTAGCTAAACTTCGCATATGGCAAACATTTGTCCCATGAGGTTGTATATGACAATGCAGGTCTTAGCATGTCTTCAAGTATCGATTAACCCTTCGGTTTGACCATCGTTTGGGATGGTTTCATTTAAGTTCAAACGGTACCCATAGTCACTTATCCCAAAACGGGTGAATTAGTCCTTAGATACTATCTTCTTGGGTACACCGGCAAACACACAATTCTTGCTATATACAATTCGCTAACTTATCTCCAGTAAGTTGTCTTTACGGGTATAAAATGGCGACCTTTGTTAGTCGATCAACTATGACCCATATGGGTCGTATCCACCTTGAGTCTGGGCAAACCGGGATGAAATCCATCCGATTTCTTCCCATTTCCCCGGTATCTTTAGCGGTTGTTGCAATCCTTGGTCTCGGGCATGGCTTTGACTCCGACATCGCACATAATGCGACATGCTTTACCCTTTTTCATGTTTGGCCAGAATCTTTCCTTTAAATCGATACATCTTAGCACTTGGATAAATTGAATACTTGGAATCATGTGCTTCTTCCGATCAAGCTTCAATTCCGGTTTTATGAGGTACAAATTTTTCTTTTCCACAAAGTACCCTATCTACTAAATCCTTAGCTAGATCTTCGTCCATCTTGGATTTCATTCTATTAATCTTCTCATCATCTTTTGACCTTCCCCGATTTGCTCTTCAAGGGGTTTCTTCCAAAGTGGCTAGAAACCTTTGGACAACCTCCAATCTTACCAAGCTCTTTACATAAGTCGGATCTTCTACGTTGTATAACTTTTGACTCAAGGCATCTGCTACCACATTTGCTTTCTGGGATGATAGTGAATTCCAATATTGTAATCCTTGATTAACTCTAGCCATCTTCTCCTCATATTGTCCGATTGAGTAAAATATACTTTAAACTTTTATGGTCGATATATCTCCTGATTTCCCATGAGATAGTGACGCCATATTTTAGGCGACTCAAGGCTAATTCTAGATCATGAGTTGGGTAATTCTTTTGGCCTTAACGCTTTGGCGATCGCCACTACTTTACCATTCGCATCGACACATCCCTCCGGCCAAGCATCACAATAGATATCAAAGTTGTCTTTAGTATTGCAATACGACGCGAGGTTCGCTTCATTTGAAACTCTTCTACTTTCAGCACCATGAAAACTTTTTCTTTCTTTAACAATTGCGAAGAGGTCTGCAATTGAAGAAAATCCTTCAATGAAACGGCGGTAGTATCCCCCATTAGAAAACCGATCCGGTCGACTTGGTTGTTCCCAATGCAATCGCCTACTTTCTTTGGATCGGGCTTCCTTCGGCATCAGACCTAGGAACTCAACCTTCTTTTTCGGGTCGCTTTAATTTTGCATATAATGGTTTTCTCATTTTTCCAATACCATCCTTAAATGTCCGATCTCCCTCCCCTTGGAGTAAACTAATATGTCATCGATGAACCGACAACAAACTTATCCAAATATTCCATGAATACTTTATTCATCATATTCATGAAATATGCGGAGCATTAGTCATCCAAGGACATGGTAAATTCCTAATGACCATACCTTGACGAAAAATTGTTTTGGTATGTCTTATCAATCTTAAGGGGTGATATCCGGATCGAAGATCTATTTTAGAAGACTCCCCCTCTTAACGATCAAAAGATCATCTATCCTTGGCAATGGATACTTATTCTTTATCGCACTTCATTGAGTGCGATAATCTATAACATTCAAACTTGCCTTTTTCTTAACGAACAAAAGGTGCTTCCAAGGTGATGAACTTGGTCTTATGAACCCCTTTCTAATAATTCTTCGACTGTTTCTTCATTCCACCAATTCCCTAGACATCCTATAAGGTCTCTTAGGATCGAGCTTCCGCACCTCAATCACGAACTCTATATCCTGTCCGGTATCCCGCAAATCGCGGAAAGACATCCGGGTATTCACTAACCTAAACATCTTCCATATTAATAGTCTTTACTGTTAATCATCGGTTGATCATCTCGGCGGTTGCTTGAACTTCCACCTTCCTCCATCCCTCTCAATGGTAACCATTCTCCCACAATCTACCTTTGCCTTGTGCTTGGATAAAATCCATTCCCAAGATAACATCTAGGGTTTGAGTTTCCAATATGATCAAGTTGCTAGGAACTCTATTCCATTTATTAATAATTTTCCCCGAACACCCTACTTTAGTTAAGTTTTGATCCGGGGTTTGAACTATAAGGGTATTCTTAAGGTTGACCATATCCAAATCATTTTACATAACAAAACCCATGAAACAAATGAATGTGAAGCCCGTCAATAGAATTGGGTAATCGAGTTAACTAGAAACTTACCCAAAGAACATCGTTATTGAACTTCGTCATGGTGACATGATTGACTTTCCCGAAATTGATTGTGGTGCAGCTCCCTTGAGTTGGTGCTCTACTTCCTCCTTGAACCGGTGTTCCGGGTATTACCTAGATTAAAGCGAACAGAGTGACCCTCCTTTCTTGGGAGACATTGGTGAAATGCCCCATTTGTTTGCTTGTAACGCTCCGTATTGACAAATTACTAGCTGGTGATGGTTCTTAGGGTTTGGGTTCGCCTGGGAGGTTGGAGGCATTGGTGCTCCCCGCCCCTGGCGAATCTAGTAACTTGAGGTAGCCCTTGGTCTCGCGACCTGGCGTCCTCCTTCGTGCCATCCGGCTTTGGTTGTCATCCAGCCTTCGCTTATCTTCTAGGATAAGTGCCTTGTTGACCAACTCGGAAATCGGGAACGGTGGGTGATCCCACCAAGTCGAGTTAGTACCTTCATAAACCGGATGCTAGCCTTGTCTGGCTACTCTGGCGCTACCTAAGTTGTGTGAACTTTTAAATAATCGCCCAATTGGCCTCCCTTCAAAAGCAAACTCCTCTTTCTTGAGCTCCATCATACCTTGGAACAGGTCGAAAGGCTATTGTAAACTCATCCGGTGATTTCGAGGATGCTGGGGCTGAGTTTTCCCACCACTGCAAAGAGGGCCCTCTAATTGGTAGAGGCATCAGGACCTCTCATTGCCAACACATTGAGATATTGTGCTTTTCTCGTCGTGGCAACCAATCATCTGCTTCAATGGGATTAACATTCCCAAGAAGGTTGGGGTCTAGTTTCATGAACGCTTTGAGTGATGCCCATGATCCTGCTTGGGTTGTTGAGATTATTAGCGGCTTGATTCTCGATTTTGCATCTTTGCATCATTTCGCACGGGGTCCGATCAAAATGCACCAAATTATTCATGTCCAGGGGTGCTTGAGGATTAGGCCTTATTGTTGTTGTCCCTCGCGAGAGTTCGTCCACTCCCTTCTCCGGTGTTCACCATCAAGAACAAAAGATTTAGGGAAAAGAAAAAGAATAGGCAAGTAACAAGGATCTTATGCGGGAGAAGATTTGTTTGACTCAAACATAAGCTCACCATTTTTATTTAATATCATAAGGATATGGGCCCCACAATGCCTAGCATTGGGCGCATACCAACCGCACAACCATAGATATTGTTCACCTTAAAAGAAACATAACAACTCATAAAGTTCAAACCAAGCAAGCTAAAGGAAAGGACTAAAACCGCTGGAGATAACATCAATAATTGACTCAATAATAGTGACTCCAGAGTCGACTACAAAGATCAAAAGCCCTCTAGTCGCGATCCATCCAGGCGGTTCTCCGGATTTGGGGGCTTGGCCGGGGTGGTCCCAGCCGTAGGCGGAACGGGAACCCCGACCTGGCGGCCGGGCCTGCCGGTGGGTGGTCGCACCCCGGTGCCTCTGACCGGGTGCCTCTGCCGGCCCCGGCCAGCCCTGGCCCGGGCGGGCCAAGCTCGGCTCGGCCAGTCCCTCAAACCTCCTCCACCTGCACCCCCCGATGTAGTGAGACATCCCTCTCTAACATCCCGCTTGGCCCCGACCTGGGACCTCGCACGAGCCCTCCAGCCTGGGGATCTCGCTTGAGCCCTCGGGGGCGACCTCGCCAAATGGGGCCGGGCATCGCCTCCTCCTCCGGGTCTCGCAAACCGGTTGTCTGCCGGATGAAGCGGAAGGCGGTGCCACAAGCTCCTCAAAGAAAGGTGGCCCATGGAAGGCGCCTGGATCCTAGCCCAAAAGTAGACCTCCGGCGGGAAGTAAACGGACTAGGGTCTCCCGCTCGGGCGGACGGTGACCTTGCGCCCGGAATGTCCCAGCCCGACCCGGCGACCCATGTAAATCGGCCAACAAAGCCCTCAAGAAGCGGAGTACCACCCCCGGCCACCCGTCCTCCGGTGTGGATCCTCCTCATCGCCAAAACAGATCTTTAGATCTAAATTTTGAAAGAAATCAAAATGGTACAAACATCAATAGGTATGAAGTAAAAGGAAAGGACAAGTCGGGATGTCATTTATAATCTTGCACAATTTTAATCTTTAGAAAATAATCTTATCATTTATCCCGCTAAACTAGGGTCAAGTCCTCAATGGTAGCTCGATACCACCCTCCGCCCAATTTGCAAATTGGGACACTCGGCATCCCGCACTAGTCCAGATCGCTTAGTGCACAGACCAACGGTATAATATCACATCATACCGAATATTAAATAAAGTACTTCAAACATTTATATAAACGAGTTCGACCTTATGGTCATCCTTACAATAGTTATACCAGGCACAATAATCAAATAACAAAAGTTAGGCGGAATATAAAAAGTCGTGATGTCCATCTTCCCCCAAATCCCAAAAGGCTTGCCCCTAGTTTTCCCTCGACATACTCCTCTTCATATCGGTAGTTTCTTCTTCGTAAGTTTGTCCGGTGAGTACCGACTAACAAGTCATGCACAATGCATATCTATTTTACTACATGCATGGCTTATTACAAAGGAAAGGCTTTTGTTATTTTGCTTTTGCAACAATATTTTAAACTACTACTCATTTAGATTGAAAGCATCAAAATTATATAATCATTATATACAACTCAAGTTGTTTATTTTCACAACATTTTGGACACAAATCCTAGACAATTTATTTCACAATTTTGGACCAACCACCCCATTTTATTTTTAGAACACTACCCTTTGAATCCCAGCATTGTCCATTACCGGGACTCCTATTCAACATTTTGACACCTGCGAGGTTGTACACTTTACCCACAAGATCGTTGCACACCACAAAGGTGATTCGTAAAAAGCTTTTAGACTTCCTTTAAAACCTCTCCGTGTTGCCTTCCTATCACCCCCTACTGAGAAGTATAGGACCGAAACACCGTTGGGAGGTACCAATAGACGACCGCCCCCATCGTTACCCCATTGCCACCCCAGGTATCAAAGGTAAACATGAAATCCTACTAAACTAGGTCTTCCCATTGACATGTGGTTGTTCGAGCTCGGGTCAAAGGCTTGCAAGGTAAGGTCCTTCCGGCAAGACTTCCTTCTCTCAAATTGGCACCGCCCTCACAACACTCAACCCCCCCGGTTGCCACGGGCCCACGCCAAGCCCTCCCTTGCCCCGCTAAATCAACCACCCAGTTATTCAGGTAACACGAATCGCTTTCATGTAGAACCACATCTCTACCCCAACACCATTCCAAAAACCACTTTATTCAAAAATCATTCCATAATATTTAGTCAAGGTTACATTTGTATTTAAGAATATCATTCACGTAGTAAGCATGACTAAAACTATTCAACCCTAGCCTCCCGTGTTGGCAAATATATATCATCAACCAACTAGATTTACCCAACTTGGTTATCAAGGATTCATGGTATACAATGATATCAATGGCATAAACAATTTGGTTGGATAGCTAATTCACCCAAAATAATTAATATCATTTTTAGTTGAATTAGCATATAGTTTAAAACAAAGTATATTTCAAAAATTAGGACAACATGGTCAAAGCATAACTTGCCTTCAAAAAGTTCTGGTCTTGTCCCAAGGGGTCTTGCTCTAAAATTCTCCTCAAGTTCTCCGCAAATCAACGCTACCAAATCATATACATACACACAATAAATACATTTTCTAGAGCAAATTCAACTCTAAAAATTCAATAAAATTCACCAATAAATAGATCTTGATTTTACAAATTTTGAAATTGGAATCACTCAAATCGGACTAAAACCAAAAAATTACAAGCGTTTGAAGTTTTAAAATAAATCCAAAAAGATTAAACCAAATTTTCTATTTATTTTATGCGGAAAATCCTGAAATTATGCGTCGATTGATATTTATGCGCATCACCGAAATATTTCCAAAATATATTTAATTACAAAAATGAATTTATGGGTGGGAGCGCCTCCCAACGGCCGACCTTGCGATCGACAAGTGGGCCCCATGATGCGCGGACGGACCGGTCGATCATCCGGCGTGACCGCGCTCCATTATCACCGAAGGTTGATTTAATCTCAACCGCGGATCGAAAAAAGGCAGATCTAAACGGGTTGGCTCGGGTTATTGGTGGGCATGTGGGCAATTCCCTCGGATCACATCTAACGGCGAAGAATCAATAACGATTCAATTAATCCGGTCATCGTCAAGATTTGCGATATCCGGGCGGATTGCAGCACTTTTGGCGCACCACGGCCGACCGTGGCTCAATCGTGACCATCGTCTACATCTAAGGCGGCAATTATTGGTGCGCGACCCGGGGCGGCTCGCCCCGATTCCCCCACGCCGCCGCAGTCCGGGCACGTAATCTGCGTTCATTCAAATTTCTCGGCCAAGATTGATCCAAATTTGGCAATGTCTCGATCTAGCGGCTGTTAAATGGCCTATGTAAAATATAAACCGCACGATCCATATCTATCTGACAGTTGATAATGAGGTTCACTATTCACAAGGTTCGTTTCTAACCGCCATCATGAATCCAATGGCTAATTCTACCTCATCGCGGGGCTCCCCGAGCACGGGCATTATCCTATCCTTGATCTCTAGATCTCGCACGGGTTAAAATGGCCTTACTATTTGATACGGGGCGAATCGAAGCGTTGATTGTGGCTTGGGCGATTGACAAAGCTCAAGTTGGGATGGGGCGATGTTCAAGCCGGCGGAGAAGATGACCGGCGGCGGCGTTCGATGATCCTCCGACGCGGTAGCTCCTCGGGGCGAAGAATATCTGGTCAAAAGGAAGGGGAGAGTCACCACAAAGGCGAAATGGCGGCGGGAAGACTTGAACTGCCGGGAAAGGGAAATTTGCCGGTGGACCTTGGGATCGTGAAAGGGCTCTAAGTGCGAAAGGGCATACCCTAGTAAAAGCGGGAGGGCCCGGCCGAAAGTTAATCGGGGTTTTCACCGGAAAAATGGCGGCATGCGGGAAGAGGAAGCGGCGTCCTCCTCGCCAAATGAAATCTAACTCAAAATAAAATGCCAATTGTGACCACCCATAAATCGCCTGGAAATAAAAAATTTCTAAATTTTTCTTTCCTCCAATTTAAATTTTAATAAAAAAATTAAATATTATTTAAATTATTTATTCAATTCAAAAAATTTAAAAAATTTAAAAATATTTTGCTGTTGAATAAATAAAATATTTTACTTTTATTTTTAAAATTTTATTATTAAATTAATTTTAGAAAAAACTAATTTCCGGAAATTCAAATAAATCCAATTAAATTAGAAATTCAAAATTGAATTTATAAAATTTAAATTTACCAAATTTGAGGAGTTACAAAGCAAGCCTTTCCGGTAACTTTGGTTTTTCAAAATGTTTTCTTGAAAATTTTATTTGGAGGCAAATGGGAAAACTTGGGATAAATGGGTTGGAGTGTGTTTTTAATTAAAACTTAGTTTTACTATATAATTAGATTGAAAATTTTTTGATTTGAAATATTGTTTAGCCAAATGAACCTATTATGCCTTCCTTTGGACCCTTCTTGATTTATTTTTGTTATTCATCTTTTTTACCCTTGCTTACTTATTTTTAAGAGGATATCTCTCGATGGTGAGGACCAAGAAACAGGTAAGTTGTTCCTTGAATTTTGGGTTTACCCGGTTTTTAGCTTTCGGTAATATTTTATTTGGCGCTCCATAAAATTTAAACTTTGATTATTAATAAAATATGTTAATAGTTGTGTTTATTTGCTCTTTAAGATGCAAATACCTGGGTTTTAATTTTTTTTATTAAAATATGGTTGACCAACATTTAAGGCCCATTGGAATCTTAACCTTAAAGGATTTTTAAATAATAAAATTTTTTAAAAGTTCTACTGTCTTTTCACGACCTTCCTTAAGTATTATTTAAAAGGAGTAAATCTTTTCTTTCCCTTTAAAAGATAATTTTGGAGATTACAAGCAAACAATGGATGGAAAGGGTTTTCAAAGTTTTTGCATATTTTTTGAAAAAGTTTTGTATCAAAATTTGGAAGCTAATTCGGTATAGAAAATAATAATTAAGGTTTAGGCAACTATCCATTTACACCAGATCCACCCTTTTTTACCACAAAAATAAAATTTAAAAATAAATTGGTTTTATTGTTCTTTAATTATGTGGTTTTATCCCCCTTGTTCTGGCTTCTTTTTTATCCCTTAATCCCATAAATTTGAAAACCAACCTCGGCTTCCAAGAAAATCCGGGTTTCAAAAAAGGATTTTTAAATAATTTTTATTTAATTTTAAAATTAATAAGTAAAAATTCCTTCCTTTGAAATGGGAAAAATTTAAACAAAAAACAGATGAAAGCCATACAAAACCAATTATTTGGTAAAGCCTTCACAAAAAAAGGCATAATGCAATTTCCATTTAAATGGCGCACGAATTGGCAAGGTAAAATTTCCATTCTCCTCTTCACCATTTCAACCATGGCTCCCCTTTTACATTCTTCTCATTTACAGTCTGTCCCTTCTACTAGCCACTTTACAACTTGATTTCATCCTCTCTTTTTCAAAAAAAAGAATTTCCTTCTTCTTGAGAATGGGAAAGAATCAAAAGTTTGAGTGTACCCATTAACCCTGAACAGCGAAGGGAACTTCCTAGAAAACTCGTTAATACCCAAATTGTGCAATTGTTTAAATGGCTAATGATTCTTCCCTAAAAAAGAATAAGTGGGTAGTACTTTCTTTAGAAGACTTTTGCAAATTAAATATATGTAGGCCTTTCAAAGGAAAGGTTCTCGGTTAATTTGATAAAGCCAATTTAATTTTAAAACGAGAATAGAAAATGGAATTTAAGAAAAAGTTCTTATAAAATAACGTTGTAAATTGAATAAGTAAATTTCACGAACCCAAGTAATTGAAACTTAAACCAATTTCTCCAAAAAGAATCCAAAAATTTTACCCGGTAGAACCCAAACCAATTCTACCAAAAGGAGAATCCAAAGTTTTATGAAAATAAAATGCTAACTATGGATATTTACCAATCCCATGAATGGGGTTTAATAATTAGTTTTATCTTCTGTCAATTTACCCAAAAAATGCAATTTTTGCCGGGTTAACCATTCCTTTTGGTGTTGACGAGTTAACATAAGTTCATTTTAATTCTAATTTGCACCGATAATGCCTTTAGATGGTAAAATACCCCCAAAATGATGTAAACCTTTAACCAAAATAGGTGTAAACCCTTCCCCCGGGTAAACCCGTATAAATTTGAATGTAGGTGAATTGAATTGTGTTGAATTTTTTTAATGAAAATTTTTCCTTCCCTTTTCCCTTTTTTTTTAATTTTCCCTATTTTGTTTCCCTTTTTTTCTTTGTATTTTTCCAGTGTCCTTGGTGGCCCTTCCCAACCTCCGCCCCCCCCTCCCGGGGGGCTGTCGGGGAGCCCCTAGGGCCCCTTCCCTTCCTTTTTGATGGGGAATCCTTCCCTTTTTTTGTGAGAAGGTATAAAAGATTTTTAGTTTGGAATTGTTATAATGAGGTGTTTTGGTTGAATGGTTAGGGTTTTAGATTTGGGGATTTTGGGCAGGGTGATGGAAATGTTTGATTTTGAGGAGTGCCATTTTTGTGATTTGGGGTAGTTAATGGCCATGTCTTTCAAATAAGGTGATTTTTCCTTGTTTAGTATGAACACGAAATCCATTAAGCCAATTAAAATTTAGTTTTTAGGCTAGTGTCCGTTTGTGCTCGGTTGAAGCTAAAGAAATGCTTTTAGAGTAGTACAGGCCAAATTAAATTTTTGATTGCCGGAGAAAGTTGAAATTTCCGTGATTAAGAAAATATTTGTTTGCTTGTTTTGGTTGAATATTAGTTTCTTTTTGAATTTGTTGTCCAAACTAAGCTTGGTTTAATTTAGTCTGGATTGATGATTTAGAACTTTAAATCCATTTGAATAAATGATCATTTGAGTTGTATATTATTTGTGGTATTTGGAGAATGTGAAATTTTTTACTTCCTTGGGTTTGTATTTTAGTCCTCTTTAAATTCTGTAATCTTAATTTGTTCTTCTTCTGGAATTATTTTGCATTCCTGAATAATGGATAATGTTTGTAGATTATCCTTTTCTAGTCATTTAGGGAAGTCAAATTTTATTAGCCAATTGGAAGTTATGTTTTCTTTACCTGTTTGAACTAGGTTAATGCAGTAACCTTGTTCATTTCAAATCGGGAATTTTTGGGTTATTTTCTGAATAAATGGCCTATTAGATTGTAGATTTCCTTTTAAAATTGGTTGGGTTACTAATTTGGTTAAGGGAACAAAATTTTTGTTTGATGGGCGGCGGTAGGTATTTGGTTTTGTGTTAATTGGTGTATGAAGTTGAGTTGGAATTGTTGGTAGGATGAATTGTTAAATGGGAAGAAATTAAAAGAAAAAGTTTTTTAATTGTTGTTAATTTTTTTGCTTTTTTTAGATATAAGGGTTTTTTTGGGGGTGTGGCCGGTTGGGCCAACCTGGACCCCGTGAGGTTGGCTGTTCAATTAGAGATTGAGGATGTCTTTCCTTGCTAAATTATTGATTTTTTTTGAATTGTTATTTGTGATTTTTATTCAAAATGGTTTTGAATGATTAAATTGTTATGATGGTTGTTGTAATAAAAGATGGTGTGTTTGGAAAATGATTTTCTGTGATTTATTTAGTTATGAAAATGTGGATTTGGAAAAGGAGTGATTTTCTTTGTGATTTATGTTGTTAAATTCAATGTGCATTAAATGGAAAGGTGACCCATTTTCGGGCCTCGTGTTCCACGGGAAAGGGAACAGAAATTACCCCCAGGATGTGGATGGGGGAAACAATAAATGGGTTACGGGATGGAAGGGATAGGTAAAATATTTTTTGGAAGGTTGAGCTAAAAAAAGATGATTATTTGTACATTGCATTTATGCTAACAATGAGTTTTGGGTGTTAAATGGTTTGTGAGAAGTTGGGTAGGTTGGACTCATCAAAGAATCTAATGATATGTGTGGAATTAAGAATGAAGTGGAAGAGGTAAATGGTGTTGATTTTTATTGTTTTCTTTTTGAAATTTTGTATGCTTTGGACTACGTTGTTTGTTTAATTTTTTGGTTATGGGAAGTATTTGGGATGGAAAATATTCATTAACACCTTAAATTGAAATAGTTGAATATTTCTTTGGAATGGTGCTAGGAAAAAAATTTGATTTTAATGGTAACTTGTAAGTGTGGGGTATGTTGTTTCTTCCTTGGGTTGTTGTTGATACTTGGTTTTTTAATTAACCTGGTTATTTTTGAAATTGTTGTTTTGTTATATGTTAGTTGGGTTTTTCATAGGTTAATTTGGGTTTTGTTTCTTTTTGGTGGATGTCCTTTTTAGGGGGTTTTAAAATTTTGATTAATTTGGACCATGCTGTTTAGGTTGTTTTCGATTCCTAGTGATTTTGATTATGGTTGCTTGAGGGGTTAAATTTTCCTTTTATTTACATTTGGTATCAAAAAGGATTTAGATGTGGATGTAATTTAGAAACCAAGTAAACAAAATTTTCTTGTGGTTTAAAACTCAAGGTATTTACTTTTTTTGGTTTGGGCAATAACCAAAACTAAAAGTGGTTAACAATTTAAAACTTGACTTTATCCCAAGAAGGGTAAGGGTTTTATTTGCCAAAGTTGAAATTACTTTATGTTGAAGCAAACATTATGCATATTGTTTGATTTAAAAAATTTAATCGTATTTTAATTAACTGGAAGAAAGGTTTTGCTTTATTCTTTAACCTATTAAGGGCCTTGGTTGTGGGGTTTGGGTTGGAGCCACCCCGAATTTGGGACCTCCCCATGATCCCTCCCAAACAGTTTAAGATTAAAGGTTTCTTTTGCCTTACGGTTGGAGACAAGGGAAAAAAAGCTTTTTTGGATTGTTTCGCTCTGTTTCCCACTTTAGTTCAAAGAGCATTGAATTTTAAAAACTTAAGTTTCGGATTTTGGTGTTAAGGTTACCTAAAAGGTTTGTTAGCGGTTTTCCTTTCTGGCACCTTGCACCTTCTTCCTTGTAATTGTAAACTTGGATTTATTTGAAAGCTTTTGTAGCATTTGGGAAATTGAAGTTATTCCTTGTATTTATTTGGGTTTTCAAAAAAAAAAAATTCTTTATTGGTGGCATGCTTAAGAATCTTGTTTTCCTTAAAGGTTGGATCATTATTTTCCAACGGGTACCATAGGTGAAAATTTAATCTGATATGAGTTAGAAATTGGATGATATAAACCCTTTGTTAAATCTTTTGGTTGTTTGAAAAACCTAATTATTTGTTTAGAAAAATTAATCAGGGTAATGATCAAAGAAAATTGTTAGTTTTATCCGGGTTTGGTCAGAAATTTTGAATTGTTCGGTTCTGTAAAGCCATTAATGATCCAGATGGCCTTACAACTAGAGTTTTAAACATTGGAGTTATTTAAATTTGATTTGTTTCATGTTCTTATGGGGAAACAGTCCGGAAATTAATTTTGAAAAAAATAAATTGGAATATTTATTTCTTATTTTTTAAAAGGGTTTCGGGGCCTTTTTATTAGCCGGGAAATCATGATAGGGAGCATTTATCGGTTGAAAAACTTGGAATACTAAAATGTTATTATTTGTTGGAAAGTTATCATCCAAAATTTCATTAACTGTTCTTAAACTTGGGCAATGTTGATGTTTTGGCTCGGGATTTAGAAATGAAAAAAATTTGTGCACTATCTTTTTAATTAATTTATTTAAATTGGTTAAAAAAAAGGGGTATGGCTGGTTCCGGTTATTGATGGGAATTGGTTTATTTAGATATTTTGGTGATTTTAATGGGAAACAATTAAAAAATTTTTTTAACTTGTTCAGTTCTTTGGTCCCTTTGCAAAACCTCAATAAGCAATTTTACTAGAAATTACCTGAATTCTTTTGGGTTTCTGTTCAATTGTTGTATAACTTTATGATCCTTTTGGTTAAAGGGTTCGTTATGTCGTTAGAAAATCCCCAAATTAGTTTATTTTTCAAGTTTAATTGGTTTTGATTTTGGGCATAAAGGTAATTTGATTAATGGTTGGGTTTTGGAATTTAAATTTCATTAACCAAAATTTTTCACAAGATTTACTTAAGAGGATTGGGATTTCATTGGTTGTTTGGAAACCTTTAAAGGGCCGTTACCAAATTTGAATCCTTTGGCACTATTCCTTAACATGCAAGGTTTCATGGAAGAAACTCATAAACCCGTAAGAATTGCCATTTAAATTAAACGTTATGACTTTGTCCTTACTTTTCCCACTCAAAATTAAACAAATCTTAGCAAAAAATTAGATTCCCTCCCAAGGACAAATTTATACTTGTTCCAAAATTTTCCTAACCTATTCCCCTTTGTTTTGGTTGTTATAGGCAGGGGAAACAAAAACTAACAATTTCCGAATCATTTTAATAGCTATATCAAGGCTTATTCCAAAGAAGGCTAAGGGTTTATTTCAATGGAATTCGAAAATCAATAAAGATTGAAAAACGAAAACAAAAATAAAATTTTTTAAAATAAAAGTCAAAAATTTGGGATGTTACAAACCTCCCCTTATGAATCTTGACCCGAGATTCAGGTGACTATAGAACGAGTTAAGAATTACGCCTTTAGGTCTTCTTCACGCTCCCAGGTTGCTTCGCCCTCCGAATGGTTGCTCCATTGAACTCTGCAGAAGCGAATAGACTTGTTTCTGGTCCTACGCTCCATAACGTCCAGAATCTTGATCGGCTGCTCCTTATAAGTCAGATCTTCCTACAATTTGATTGTTTCTAAGCGTTTGCTCCGTTGGCACTCTGAGGCACTTTTTAAGTTGTGACACATGGAACACATCATGAACTCCTACTAATGACTGGGGCAATTCCAGTTGAT
Organism: Guadua angustifolia; assembly: GCA_036346375.1. Classification (NCBI taxonomy): domain Eukaryota; kingdom Viridiplantae; phylum Streptophyta; class Magnoliopsida; order Poales; family Poaceae; genus Guadua; species Guadua angustifolia. The sequence continues at coordinate 34,119,397 of CM070514.1, read as the reverse complement.
ATGCAACTTCTCCTCGACGGCTCAATATCTTGAATGGCCCAACATACCTAGGTGCAAGCTTCCCCTTGACATGGAACCTTTTTACACCTTTAAGGGGTGTAACTCTAAGATACACGAAATCATTAGGTTCAAAACTCAAATCACGACGCCGATTGTCCGCATAACTCTTCTGCCTCGACCGCGCTGTTTTCAGTCTTTCCCTGATCATGGCAACTTGCTCCTCAGCCTCTCTGAGAATTTCAGGCCCAAACATAGAACGCTCCCCCGTTTCATCCCAATTTAACGGGGTACGACAAGCACGACCATATAAGGCTTCAAATGGTGACATTTGCAAACTAGCTTGATAACTATTGTTATAACTGAACTCTGCATATGGCAAACATTTATCCCAAGATGTACTGTAAGATATCGCACAAACTCTCAACATATCCTCCAGAATCTGGTTTACTCTTTCCGTCTGACCATCCGTCTAAGGATGATAAGCGGTGCTGAAATTCAAACGAGTTCCCATTGCTTTATGCAATTTGTCCTAAAATCTTGAATTAAATTGGGTACCTCGATCCGACACGATCTTCTTAGGCACACCATGCAAACATACAATTCTTGCCATGTATAATTCTGCTAATCGATCACCTGAGTATGTTGTCTTCACTGGGATGAAGTGAGTAACTTTAGTCAATCGGTCAATGATAACCCATATTGAATCATAACCTCTTTGAGTCTTGGGCAACCCACTGATAAAATCCATTCCAATTTCCTCCCATTTCTATTCTGGAATCTTTAATGGCTGCAAAAGTCCTGCGGGTTTTTGGTGCATTGCTTTTACCCTTTGGCACACATCACACAGTGCGACATGCTCTGCAACTTCATGCTTCATACTCGGCCACCAAAATCTCTTTTTAAGATCTTGATACATCTTGGCACTTTCTGGATGGATGGAGTACTTAGAATCGTGTGCTTCCTCTAGAATCAACTGCTTAAGCTCCTTCTCATTTGGCACACAAATTCGACCTTTGAACCACAGGGTTCCTTGCTCATCTACGGAGAAATCTTCGGCTAAACCTTCTTCTTTCTTAGACTTGATCTTGCTGATCTTCTCATCTTTACTTTGCCTCTCTCTGATTTGATCCTCAAGTGTTGGCTTTACTTCCAAGGCAGCTAAAAATCCTTGCGGCACAACTTCCAATCTCATCCTCTGCAATTCTTCACACAACTCCTGTTGATCGCTTGCTACCAACGAATTCACATTGTGGCTTTTACGACTCAGGGCATCGGCTACCACATTAGCTTTTCCAGGATGATAATGGATTCCAACATTATAATCCTTAATCAATTCTAGCCATCTTCTCTGTCTCATATTAAGATCTGACTGAGTGAATATGTACTTCAGACTCTTATGGTCCGTATATATCTCACATCTATTGCCAATGAGATAATGACGCCATATCTTTAAAGCATGCACTACGGCTGCTAGCTCCAAGTCATGCGTCGGATAATTTCCTTCATGTGGCCTCAACTGCCTTGATGCGTAGGCCACAACCTTGCCATTCTGCATCAACACACAACCAAGACCTTGCCTAGAGGCATCACAATAAATGTCAAAGCTACACTGCACATCTGGCAATACTAACACCGGTGCAGATGTTAATCGCTTCATTAGCTCCTGAAAACTCTTCTCGCACTCTAGCGTCCATGCAAATTTCTTCTCTTTCTTCAACAATTGCGTAAGAGGTCTACCAATCGTCGAAAATCCTTCGATGAACCGACGGTAATATCCCGCCATTCCCAAAAAACTACGGATCTGGGTAACTGTCTTCGGCTGCTCCCAATGCAACACAGCTTCCACTTTACTTGGATTAACGGCAACTCCCTTAGCGGTCATTACATGGCCAAGGAATTCCACCTTCTCCTTCCAAAAGTCACACTTACTGAATTTGGCATACAACTGCTATTCTCGCAACTTCTCCAAAACCAGTCTCAGATGTTCTGCGTGCTCCTCTTCTGACTTGGAGTACACAAGAATATCGTCTATAAAGACAACCACAAATTTATCCAGATATTCCATGAACACCTTATTCATCATATTCATGAAGTATGCAGGGGTATTGGTCAGTCCGAAAGACATGACTGTGAACTCATAATGCCCATAGCGGGTAGAAAATGCAGTCTTCGGTATATCTTCCTCCGAATCCTCAACTGATGATATCCTGATCAGAGATCTATTTTGGAGAAAACTCCTGCTCCTCTCAACTGATCAAATAAATCATCAATCCTAGGTAAAGGGTACTTATTCTTGATCGTCACTTCATTAAGTGCACGATAATCGATGCACATCCTTAGACTTCCATCCTTCTTTCTGACGAACAAAACTGGTGCTCCCCATGGGGAAGAACTTGGTCGAACAAACCCTTTCTCAAGCAATTCTTCAATCTGTTTCTTCATTTCTACTAATTCATCAGTTGGCATTCTATATGGCCTCTTTGCTATTGGTGCTGTTCCAGGTGCTAATTCAATAACAAACTCAATATCCCGATCTGGCGGCATGCCTGGTAAATCCTCCGGAAATACTTCTGGAAAGTCTCTTACCACCGGCACATCTTCTAGATTGGCAACCTTCACACTATTGACCATTAACTGACCATCACGAACTGCGGTTGCATGCACTTCCACTTTCTTGCCACTAGGGCTTTATAGGGATACAATCCTTTGACCACAATCCAAAACAGCCTTATGCTTGGATAGCCAATCCATTTCTAGGATAACATCCAAGGTTTGGGTATCTAACAGGATAAGATTTGCTAGAAACTCTATCCCATTCATAAGCAACTTAACTCCCAAACACCCAAGCCTAGATCGAAATTCAGATCCTAGGGCTTGAACTAAAAGCACACATTTAAGATTCTTAACAGCAAATCCATTCTTCATTGCAAAACTCCGAGAGACAAACGAATGCGAAGCTCCGGAATCAAATAAAACCGTAGCTGGTACTGAGTTAACCAAGAACTTACCCAGTACGACGTCTGTTGCTCCCTGGGCTTCATCTGCAGTGATATGATTAATCCTTCCACGCATTGTTGTCTGGGGCGACGCTCCTGATTGCACTGGCACTCGATTACCTCCTGTCACCGGAGCTTTGGCTGGGGTAGTGCCCAGGTTGAAATGAACTGGAGTAATATTTCCCTTCTTCGGACACCTATTGGCAAAATGTCCTGACTCGTTACAAGAGAAACATTTCTTGATAGCGGACTGCTGACTTCCTACTGGTGCATTGCCTCCTGGAGCTGGTGTTTGAAAATTTTGGTTTGCGGGGCGAGATGATGAAGCTGATGTCTTGTCGGGCAACTGCGGCTGAATCCTGGCGAACTGCTGGGGTGACATCCTTAATCTGAACCGAGTAGGCCGTCCAGCTTGACTAGCCATCCTGCGCTTACGATCCTCACCCAATTCCTTGCGTTTGTCCTCAAGAATCAAAGCCTTATTAACCAATTCCTGAAAATCAGGGAAGTTGTGGGTGATCAGTCCCACCTGTAATCCAGAGTTTACACCTTTCAAGAAACGAGACTGTCTGGCTTTATCTGTAGCCACATCTTCTGGTGCATATCGTGCTAACTGAGTAAACTTGTTCAGGTACTCTGCCACTGACTGGCCTCCTTCCTTCAAAGCCCTGAACTCTTCCTTCTTGAGATCCATCATTCCTTCTAGCATATAGTATTGGCGAAAGGCAGCTGAAAACTCTTCCCAGGTAATCTCCTGTGGTGCTTCATGTGCGGCACAATAGTTCTCCCACCACTCTGTGGCAGTTCCTTCCAACTGGTGCGAAGCATACAACACCTTCTCATTACCTTCACACTACGTAATATGCAGTTTCCTCTCAATGGTCCTCAACCAATCATCGGCCTCCAAAGGATTAGCGTTGCCTGAAAATGTTGGTGGGCGGGTTCTCATAAAGTCTGACAGCTTAGAATGAGAACGCAGCCCATTATTGCCTTGTTGCACATTGTTGTGGCCTGCAACTTGATTGGTCATATTCTGCATTTGTTGCATCATCGTTTGCATAAGCTGAGTCTGCGCGGCTAAGAAAGCTCTCAAGTTCTGCATGTCCACTGGCGGTGCTGGCTGTGGTGACGCTTCCCCATTGATATTATCACTCAGGCGAAGGCTGCTTCCTGACGCTCTGAAGGATCGAGTTGGCCTAGAGGGGGGGTGAATAGGCAACTTTTACAAATTTCACTTTAAATCACAGATTTAACTTATTTACCTAAACTTCAGCGGAACTAACACAAAGAAACAATCAATACAACAGTAAACAGCGAAAGCAAAGATAGAAAATGAAATAAAAGACAAAGAGACAAGAGAGTTATCCCGAGGTTCAGAGCACTTCTCCTAATCCTCGTTGAAGCACTTCTCTCGAAGTATTGCTTCTCCCACAGCTAGTCGCAGTAGCTTGGGATCACACTCGGGGTAGCTCTTTCACCACTCCAGTGAGGTGAGCTCCAAACCTTTCACAACAAGAGACGCCTTCCACAATCGTCTTTTGGACAGGTCTAACTCTTCACTTCCTCCAAGCTGTCTAGGATCGAAAAGATCCAAGAGTAATAAACTTCTCACAAGTTCTGTCTCTTGGTTTACACTTAAAAAACTGCACAGCTAGACACACTTGGAGCTCAAACACTTAGAAGAAAGATGATGTTTGAATCTCAGGTGAAAAACCGACTCCTTTCTGAGAAATGAGAGTTTTGAATGCTAAAATGTGAAGGAGTTCATAAAGTTCTGTGGTAGATAGCACAGCCAATGTTTATATACTCAATTTTGAGAGATATAGCCGTTGTACCTACCATAGTGACCGTTGTAACGTGTCAGGATATAAAAATTGAGATAAAACACGTTTACAGCGGACCAAAAATCATTTTTAGCGACACTGATCATGTGTATCACGGACCGAATCGGCAAGTTCAGGATGCTGTGTGTATGGCGGACCGAAAAATAGGTCCGTCATAGATGGGCAGAGATTGGTCTGTTATAGATAGGCATGTGTATGGCGGACTGAAAAATCGGTCCGTCACAAACATGGCCTGATGAGGATAAAACCTTATGATCAAGTGGCTAAGGATGATTTTTTTGAGTAAAGACTTTTAGACATAAGATTTGTTTTCTTTTGAAATATATTTTTGGTCTAAAAGCTTTTGAAATGATATTTAAACACTGAGTTAAAATAATTTTGAAATAAAATATAGCAGTCTTAAAAGAATGCATCTCAGATAGTGGAATAGCAAAGGCTTATAGAGACATTTATGCCGGACCTAAAGTTAGGTCCGTCATAGATGGGCAATGGATGAGTTTCAGAATTCTTCTCAAGGCAAGTGTATGTCGGACCTAACTTTAGGTCCGTCATAGATGTAAGATTCTGAAACTTTGTCTTTGCTAAGACCACATGTATGCCGGACCTAACTTTAGGTCCGCTATAGATGGGATAGAGAGAATATCTTTGAAACTTATTACAGGTTTTGCAACAGACTTAAGTTATGAAATCATACAATTTGTTCTGTTGAAATGCAAGGTATTTTTGTCAAAATATTAAAGTAATAATTTTGGTTCAAGGCATAAATTGAAGTAAAGAGTTTTAGCTCCAAGCTGCCTAGAGTAATGTTTTCCTAATAAACCATGATACCAACTTGTGCCAAGTCCCTCTTGATAGTACAATTGAGCAGAAAAAAATAACTTGTTTGACTTGAATCAACTCCCAAGTCGAAACTAAAAGATTAATATACCTTAATCTTGTTGATCCAAGATGTTCCATCCATGATTTCAAGATGAGAGTATTATCTAACTTGGTCATCAACACCAAAACAAATAAACAATATATAAAAGCAAGATTGAGGGGCCTAGATGCTATCAATCTCCCCCTTTTTGGTGATTGATGACAACATACCTTTTAAGTTGATAATACCTCAGTTATTCTGCAAAACAGGATTAGCTTGACATAGTGTACACAGTTAAATACATATGAGAATGCTCCCCCTTAATAGATGCATATTTTGAATATGTAAAGTATATGATCTTTAGGACTATATTAGATCCTTAAAGAGTTCATTATCTAGAAATTTCATAAATAGCATTCATCGATCATATAAAGATAAAACATCAAATCACGAGTATGACAAGGAGTAACATAACAACACAAAGGCACAAAACATTCAGCATAATACATATACTTAATGACACACTTCTCAGATCTAGGCTTCTACTTCTCACTAACTTCTCCCCCTTTGGCATCAATTACCAAAAAGAAGGATCCTCTATGCGCCTTGAAAAGGTTCCCATGAATTTGACAGAGGAGACATTGCTTTCACTTCTTCTTCTTTTTCTGGCTGTTGTGGATCTGGTTGATTTGATGCTTGGGCCATTTCTTGATCATGCCAGCTGGGATAATTTGGATCTCCAGGTTGAAGAACCAAGTGATGAAAATCATGACGAAGTGGTCCAAGGAATCACTCACATGACCCTCTTGTCATAGATAGGTCTAGCAGTCCATATGATGTTGGTCACCGATTGTCCAAAGTCATAAAAATTAGTGCGATATCTTCCGAAAATATTCTAAGTCTTGACTGAGTCCAAATAGCTTGCTTTCTACTGATGTACGAGCAGCAGCAACGTGATTGAACAGGTGCTTGTGATTAGTGTCCATCTTTAGATTCATGTCATATAATCTATCCCTGATCAAGTTCTGATTTGTGCCAAGCTGAGTGACCCAATTCTTTATATCTCCAAATCTAGCAGTGATATCATTTCTGAATTTTAACTGCTCTTCATTCTGTTTTCTCATGAGCTCTTGAGCTTGTTCATGATACTGTTGAAGTGCTTTCATCTGCTCTTCATGCCTCTGAGCTGCTAGTTGTTGATCATTCAGATATGCAGTTTGACAATTCCTTTGATCCGCATAATATTGTTGCTCAAAGGATGTAAACCATGAAGGTTGAGAACCAACAGTATTCTCTGGTGCTGGATTAGATTCTTGCTGCATTTGCTCATGACATGAGTTGACAGACTGATGTGGATAGACAAACAAACTTTCCCAGCCAGGAAAGGTGTTTCTGACATCATGGTCTTGATGAGCTCCTTGAGGATAGAAGGCTTCAAATTTTTGTGGCATTCCAGATCCTCCAGCTTCAAAATCATGTGCACCAGCCCCAAAACTCTGATCTTGCAAAAACTGAGCTGCTGCTGCTAGTTCTTGTAGATGATGAACTTGCTGTTCTGCACTCATAGATTGAACAACTGGGTCTGACATGAAGTTAGCACCACTATCAGCTATGTGATCCTTATTTCCCCATTGGCTTTTGCTGACAGGTTGATCGCTAGGTTCTCTCCCATTTTTGCTCATGTGAACATTGTGAGCACTAGACTCCTTTTTATTTCCAACTTGGTTCCTGCTTGAACCTTGCTGACCATGGACAGATTGTTCTTGCCTATAACCTTGGCTTGCATGAATGGAGGCTTCTGGGTTTTTATGTGAACTTTCATGACTAATATTTAAACTGCCATGAGACATATAACCTTCATTACCACTGTTATGAGATTGAATATGTTCACTTGAGGCATTTTGGTCATATCTGTCTTCAGATTCTTCATCTGACTCATCACTGTCTGATGAACCATATTCCATAACAACTTCATTTCTTGGCTCATTCTCATTATCTTCTTCATCATTATGAGCTGATTCTTCTTCTACTATCGGTTGATTTGCTTGTAAATTTTGAAGAAAACCAGTGATTCTCAGGTTTTGTCCAGTTGAGATGCGCATAAAGTATTTCCTTGGAAAACAGGTAAATTCTTTTCTAAGGTCATCTTGAGAAATCAAACCTTGAGCTAAAAGAACTTGAGTGATTATCTGAGCAAAAGGCAGTGGACATCTTAGTTTTCTATATATGGCTTCTTCCATTTCACCAAAGATATAATCAGCTAAGTCAAATGGTTGTCTGGACAGTATTAAATGTAGCAGCCAGGCTAGAGATGGTGTCACACCCTCTTTGTATCCAGATTTTGGGTATATGGTGTGCCTTAAAACCAAAGATAGTACCCTAGCTTCTTCTGAAAGACATGATGCTTTGCTTGGATTGAATTCAACACTGGTTATGTCTTTATAAATATGTGCAGACACTTGAATATCTGGCATGTCACCCACCAATCTCCATCTTTGATTGGGAAACAACCTTTCAAATACTCTTGTTCTGTTTATGAGAGGGCTTGATGCACCAATTGCAGACTCAAGCTGAGCAGCTTTCACTTTTCTAACTTTTCCATTAAAAGTGAACTTAACAAATCTTCTCTGCTTGTCAACTAGCAAAGAAGCGTAGAACTCTAAGGTTCTAGAAATACTCCAAGGTGTGGAACCGTTTGTCATCATATTAACCAAACCCGGTGTGGAATTTATGCACTCATACAGTTTAGTTGATCCAACCACAGAGTTCACTTGATTCCATTCAAGATACTGATGATTTGACAGAGCTGGAGTTGATTTTCCTCTACTGTCAACCTTATTCAAGTAAACATTGTAGATGTTCTTGTGAAGTATGGAAACAAAAATCTCACCAGGAGCTGATCTTGTCATTGGAAACCAGGTCTTTTCACTGACCAATCTCACAGACCTTAACCTTTTTCCACTTAAAGCAGATAATTCTTTAGTGCCCAAAGTGTCAATTTCAGAGACTAATTCTGTGTTCTCTGAAGATGATTCACTACTCGGTTCATAGGAGCTGTCCTCAGATGAATCATTTTCCACTGCATCCTTATCTAATCTTCTTTTTCCAGGATGAGAAGTGACTTGCTTTCTATTTTTTCTTTCAGTTCTGTGCACATTTTGCATTATAACAGGACCTTGAGGTTGTCTAGGCAAAGAGATACTAGGTGATGCATCTGACATTTTCTGTTTCTTGCCTTTTACTTTATCAACAATTTTTCCAAGTAGCCCTCTTTTGTCAGGATTGCTAGAACTCATTGTGACACTGCCTAGACTGACCAAAACTCAAAGCAGAACCTTCTCAAGGACACACAGACCGCGCTTAAATGGCGGAATGTTCTTGCGTGCGAGAACCAGACGAGCACCGTTGCAGAAATCCGATTAGGAACCTGCTTCGGCGAAAGAAGAGGAAATTACTCTGGTTTCGTGAGAAGAGCGCAAGAACAGACGAATAGAGTTTTCTTTGAAGAGAAACTGCAGTGAATGATGTTGGTCAAAGGTTTTTTTTGGAATCTTGATACCTTGGCGCCATTAAAGTGGGTAGTTGAGGGAGTCAGAAGACTCTGTTAAAGAAGTGGCGGGACCCATCAAACAGAGTAGGGTTCAAACTTAGGGTCCCGAAAACAAGGGTAGGTTTAGCAACAGATAAGTCCTAAAGCAATAGTTAAGATTTTGAACTTGATTTTCGAAAATCAGATAAGAAGTAAAAGATTTTATAAAACAGACTGAATTTATTTTGAATTTTTTAGATAAGTGTTAAGATTTGAAACATATTTATATGTCAGATTATTTTGAGTATATAGGAGCAGAGTAAACTTTCTATTCACACAGCACAGAGGAGTTTGAGAATTTTCTTTTATGACGGACCAAATAATCAGTCCGTGGCTCATTAGAAGTTTTAAAAGTTCTCAAGACCTAGACTTCCTATGTATGACGGACTGAAAATTAGGTCCGTCATGCATAAGCTTTCCGAGAAAGATAGGTCAAATGCAAATAGATTGCTTTGCAGCACAGTGATTACACTCTGACATAAGAGTATGTTTCAGAGAATTTGAAATTAAGAGACATAGCTAAGATAAAATAAGATCAAAACACAAGAATAAAAACTCAAGTTTTGCAGAAGTGCAAATTTTGGAAATGTTTGAGCAGATTTTCATATAAGTCTTAGTATTAACAATTAAGACTTGGATGAAATATTCCAGTGCTAAAACTAAGATTTTTGAAATTGAAAGCTGACAAGATTTTCACTATTCGTGGAAAAAAAATTTAGACTTTTTAGCAGCATTTCTTTTTATAAGTGAGTATTACAAGGAAATCATTTTGACCTAATCAAGACTTTTGAATTTATGTATTCACACAAAGGTATCAAGAAGTCGCATAACAGCAATCTTGCTCCCCTTAATGTGACATCATCAAACAATATTTGAATAATCAATTATATTCAATTCATTTCTTAATTTTGAAAATCTTGCCTCATCAAGAGGTTTAGTAAAATATCAGCCAACTGATCCTCAGTTCTGACATAACTAAGCACAATGTCTCCTTTAGCAACATGATCACGAATGAAGTGATGTCTAATTTCAATGTGCTTAGTTCTAGAATGTTGGACTGGGTTGTTTGCTATTTTTACCGCACTTTCATTATCACATAACAGAGGCACATTGCTAAATTTGATTCCAAAATCCAGAAATGTTTGTTTGATGAATAGAATTTGAGCACAACAACTTCCTGCAGCTATGTATTCAGCTTCGGCAGTTGAAAGTGCTACTGAATTTTGCTTTTTCGAACACCAAGAAACCAAAGATCTACCAAGCAAATGACATCCCCCAGAAGTACTTTTGCGGTCGATTTTGCAACCGGCATAGTCAGAATCTGAGTAGCCGAGAAGCTCAAAAGAAGCACCTTTGGGGTACCAAAGACCAATACTAGAAGTAAATTTAAGGTATCTAAATATTCTTTTCACAGCACTTAAGTGAACTTCTTTAGGAGCAGCTTGAAATCTAGCACACATACACACACTAAACATGATATCGGGCCTAGATGCTGTCAAATATAATAATGAACCAATCATAGACCTAAAAAGCTTTTGGTCAACAGACTTACCTCCCACATCTTGATCAAGATGTGTATTTGTAGCCATGGGAGTTTTTATTGGCTTGCATTCTTCCATTTTGAAGCGCTTGAGAAGATCTTTGATGTACTTTTCTTGAGAAATAAAGGTACCTTCCTTCAATTGCTTGACTTGAAATCCAAGAAAGAATGTCAGCTCTCCTATCATTGACATCTCGAATTCCCTGGCCATCATGTCACCAAATTCTTTGCAGAGAGAATCATTAGTACAACCAAAAATGATATCATCTACATAAATTTGGCAAATCATTAATGTTCCATTGATGTCTTTTAGAAATAATGTTGGATCTACCTTCCCAATTTTGAAGTTCTTATTTATCAGAAAGTCTCTAAGACGTTCATACCAAGCTCTAGGAGCTTGTTTTAGGCCATAGAGAGCTTTAGATAATTTGTAAACATGATTAGGCATATTTGAATTTTCAAAACCAGGTGGTTGTTCAACATAAACAGTTTCATCAATAAAACCATTAAGAAATGCACTTTTTACATCCATTTGAAAAAGAGTGATATTAAAATGAGTAGCAAAGGCAAGAAGAAACCGGATAGCTTCTAGGCGTGCCACAGGAGCATAAGTCTCTCCATAATCAAGTCCTTCCACTTGAGTGAAACCCTGAGCTACCAATCTTGCCTTGTTTCTAATTACTACTCCATTTTCATCTTGTTTATTTCTGAACACCCATTTTGTGCCAATGACATTTTGATCCTTAGGCCGTTCAGTAAGACTCCAGACTTTGTTTCTTTCGAAATTGTTGAGTTCTTCTTCCATGGCAATGATCCAATTAGCCTCTTCTAGAGCTTCTTCAACTGTTCTTGGTTCAACACAAGAAACAAACGAGTAATGTTCACAAAAAGAAGCTTGTCTAGAACGAGTTTGGACACCCTTACTTATTTCACCAATGATTAAGTCCGAAGGATGATCTTTAGCTATGGTATGATGACTCTTGATCAAAGTGAGTCTTTCTTGTTCCTTTTCATCATCTTCTTCAAGAGATCCATCTTGTGGTACCATTGATTGAGTAGGTGGTTGTTCTTGATCTTCTTTGGGTTTGATCTCACCGATCTCCATCTTCTTCATGGCTTGTACTAATCCATCTTCACCTACATCATCTAAATTCTCATGCTCACCTTGTGAGCCATTAGATTCATCAAATTTTACATCATAGGTTTCTTCTACTAAGCCAGTTGAATTGTTAAACACTCTATAGGCTTTTGACTTAGATGAATAACCTAACATGATACCGGTATCACACCTGGTTTGAAATTTTCCCAAATGAGTTCTCTTCTTATATATATATACTTTACAACCAAAAACTCTAAAGTATGAAATATTAGGTCTTCTACCAACTAACAATTCATATGGAGTTTTCTTAAGTAATTTATGAAGATAAAGTCTATTAACAGATGGCAAGCAGTGTTAATGGCTTCAGCCCAAAAAGCATCAGAAGTATTATATTCATCTAGCATTGACCTAGCCATTTCAATTAACGTTCTATTCTTTCTTTCAACTACACCATTTTGTTGAGGAGTATAAGTAGCAGACAATTCATGCTTAATTCCTAGTTCATCACAGTATTCAATAATATTTGTATTAACAAATTCAGATCCATTGTCACTTCTAATCTTCTTGATGGGACAGTCAAATTCATTTTGAGCCCTTTTTGCAAAAGTTTTGAAGATTTTTCCAACTTCACTTTTGTTAGGCAAAAAGAATACCCAAGTAAATCTGGAAAAATCATCAACAATGACTAAACAGTATGAGTTACCACCTATGCTGGCATATGAAGTAGGGCCAAAAACATCCATATGCAGCAACTCAAGTGGTCTAGAGGTGGACATGATGCTTTTGGATGGATGAGAATTGGCTACTTGTTTGCTCGCTCGACAAGCCTTTGCATAGCCTATTCTTTTCAAATTTCACATCTTCGGTCCAACCACTAGCTCATTTTTGAAAAGCTTTTAAGATTAGACATACCTACATGCCCAAGTAAATGCGTGCCAAAGCCATCCAAGAGATACTTTGGCCAAGACAAGTTGAAATGCATGAGGAGTTAGATTTGAAATCAACTAAATAAAGATTTTGAAATCTAAAACCTTTAAAAACAAGCTTTTCACTTTTGTCAAACACTGTTACCCCATCAATAGAGAAGTTACAATGGAATCCAAGATCACATAATTGAGCTACAGATAAAAGATTAAAATTTAATGAATCAACTAGGAGTACATTATCAATGGAGTGATCATTTGAAATAGCAATCTTACCAAGCCCTTTTACCTTTCTTTTGCTGTTATCACCAAATGTGATTTTGTGGCTTGGATCACTTTCACCTTCAATTGATGTGAACATTTTTGAAGTTCCTGTCATGTGTTGGGTGCATCCACTGTCTATCACCCAATGCCGGCCACCACTTTTATAATTTACCTGTAAAGTCATTTCTTGATTTTAGGTACCCAAATACTTTTGGGTCCTTTAATGTTAGTCTCAATCATCTTTGGCCTAAAAGGATTCAATAGCATAGTCTTGGGAACCCAAATAGCCTTAAGTTTCTTATCAAGATTAGAAGGACCAACATACTTAACATTCATATTGCCCCTAAAATTCTTAAATAGCATGTAATGAGCATCTACCATACATTTTCTATCAATTTTAGCATAAGGAGTACTAGCAAGAAGGCAATTTTTAGATTCATGAGTAGAATTATGGCAGTAATAACAATGAGAGCTTTTCTTGACAAAAATCTGTTTGGTTTTGTTTAAATCATTTTTCTTGAGCAAGTGATTAGGTTGGTAACCTAGACCTTTCTTGCCCAAGTTAGGTTTTTGTTCAACCGAATTTTGTCAAGAATAGCGCGCTTGTAAAGCATTTTCCGGACCTTTATCAAATCGGCTATCTTTGTTTTTAACTCTTCATTTTCAGATTTAAGTTCTTTAGCACAGAAGCGATTTGCAATTTTCATCACAAGTACTAGAAGAACTAGAGACAGAGTTTTTACTTACTAACAAGTCACAAGCAATAGATACATTATTGACAAACAACATGATCGACTTGTTGGTAATCATCTCGATTTCAATTTCTAACTCACAATACTTGTTCTTCAAATCCTCATGATTTTTAACAAATAAAGCATGACTAGAGACAAGATCATCATATAATTTTATAGTCTTAGCATGCTCATCAGCAAGCTTATCATGATTATCTCTCAGCAACTCAAGGTCACTAGTTAAGCCAGCAATAGTCTTTTTGAGACTTCTAGTTGAAGTTGTTTTAGCATGCAAAGCACTATTCAATTCTTCAACTATTTTGACTAGCTCATCATAAGTGGGTGAGTCACTGACCTTTTCCTCATCTGTTCTAGCCATCAGACATAGAGGTAACGTAGGTGGTGGAGGAGTTGACTCATCCAGTGCAAGTCCAGCTAGACCCTTTGATCTTGAGTTTTCATCATCCGAAGATGATTCTTCACTTGAGCTATCTTCATCAGTGATCCATTCTCCTATGTGAGCTTCACCTTTACCTTTCTTTGAGAATTTTTTGAAATAACCCTTCTTATGATACCTCTTCTTTGGTTTATCATGGGTTTTCTCATCATCTTCATCTTCATCGTTCTTATACTTATTCTTCTTTTTGCTTTTGTTGGGGCACCGAGCAGCAATGTGTCCCTTTTCATTACATTCAAAACAAACAACATTAGCAAAAGGATTTTTCTTAGAGTAAGAGTTTAACCTTCCTTTGTCCTTGAAGTTTACTCTTCTCATGAGTTTGTTTGCTCTTCTCATTAGCAAAGCTAATTTCTTCACATCTTCACCTTCAGCATCACTTGACTCATCATCACTCTCATCTGATGAGTCTTGCTTCACTTCCTTGGCCTTGAGAGCAATGGATTTCTTCTTTGGTGCATCTTCTTCGGCCAAGGTGAGCTCGTGAGCTGAAATCTTCCCTAGCAACTCAGTAGGAGTGAGCCTTCTGAGATCACCACTGTTTGATAAGTAGGTGATCAAGCTGTGATAGGCTCGGGGAAGAACTCTTACCATTTTCCTGCAAACCTCAACATCGGAAATTTTAGTCCCTAGGCCTTTGAGTTCATTGATAATAGGATTAAGCCTAGTAAACATATCATTAGCATTTTCTTGAGGAAGCATTTTAAATTGATCAAATCTTTCTCTAACAACATAATATCTTTCTTCTTTAACATCAGAGGTACCCTCATGGATATCTTGTAGAGTAGCCCATATATCATAAGCAGATGTTAGATTGCTAACTCTATCAAAGACTTCTAAGCTAAGACAAGAAAATATGGCATTTCTAGCTTGAGCATCATCTCGCATATTCGAATCTCACCGGTGGGTTCACCATATGTAGTTGCCCTTCTGTATGATACGTGGAGGCAGAGGCTTTTTCGTAACCCTCCAAACATCATACCCAATGGCTTCTAAATAACATCTCATTCTAATTTTCCAATAAGCATAATTAGTACCATCAAACACAGGTACTCTACCTACACTAACAGTAGCAGAACCATTTCCCTCGGCCATTTACCA
The DNA here is from genome assembly GCA_036346375.1 of Guadua angustifolia. Classification (NCBI taxonomy): domain Eukaryota; kingdom Viridiplantae; phylum Streptophyta; class Magnoliopsida; order Poales; family Poaceae; genus Guadua; species Guadua angustifolia. The sequence continues at coordinate 34,103,994 of CM070514.1, read as the reverse complement.
AAGCAGTTAAGCTATCAAAGGCAAACCTGCTCTGATACCACTTGAAGGATCGAGTTGGCCTAGAGGGGGGGGGTGAATAGGCAACTTTTACAAATTTCACTTTAAATCACAGATTTAACTTATTTACCTAAACTTCAGCGGAACTAACACAAAGAAACAATCAATACAACAGTAAACAGCGAAAGCAAAGATAGAAAATGAAATAAAAGACAAAGAGACAAGAGAGTTATCCCGAGGTTCAGAGCACTTCTCCTAATCCTCGTTGAAGCACTTCTCTCGAAGTATTGCTTCTCCCACAGCTAGTCGCAGTAGCTTGGGATCACACTCGGGGTAGCTCTTTCACCACTCCAGTGAGGTGAGCTCCAAACCTTTCACAACAAGAGACGCCTTCCACAATCGTCTTTTGGACAGGTCTAACTCTTCACTTCCTCCAAGCTGTCTAGGATCGAAAAGATCCAAGAGTAATAAACTTCTCACAAGTTCTGTCTCTTGGTTTACACTCGAAAAACACACAGCTAGACACACTTGGAGCTCAAACACTTAGAAGAAAGATGATGTTTGAATCTCAGGTGAAAAACCGACTCCTTTCTGAGAAATGAGAGTTTTGAATGCTAAAATGTGAAGGAGTTCATAAAGTTCTGTGGTAGATAGCACAGCCAATGTTTATATACTCAATTTTGAGAGATATAGCCGTTGTACCTACCATAGTGACCGTTGTAACGTGTCAGGATATAAAAATTGAGATAAAACACGTTTACAGCGGACCAAAAATCATTTTTAGCGATACTGATCATGTGTATCACGGACCGAATCGGCAAGTTCAGGATGCTGTGTGTATGGCGGACCGAAAAATAGGTCCGTCATAGATGGGCAGAGATTGGTCTGTTATAGATAGGCATGTGTATGGCGGACTGAAAAATCGGTCCGTCACAAACATGGCCTGATGAGGATAAAACCTTATGATCAGTGGCTAAGGATGATTTTTTTTGAGTAAAGACTTTTAGACATAAGATTTGTTTTTCTTTTGAAATATATTTTTGGTCTAAAAGCTTTTGAAATGATATTTAAACACTGAGTTAAAATAATTTTGAAATAAAATATAGCAGTCTTAAAAGAATGCATCTCAGATAGTGGAATAGCAAAGGCTTATAGAGACATTTATGCCGGACCTAAAGTTAGGTCCGTCATAGATGGGCAATGGATGAGTTTCAGAATTCTTCTCAAGGCAAGTGTATGCCGGACCTAACTTTAGGTCCGTCATAGATGTAAGATTCTGAAACTTTGTCTTTGCTAAGACCACATGTATGCCGGACCTAACTTTAGGTCCGTCATAGATGGGATAGAGAGAATATGCTGAAACTTATTACAGGTTTTGCAACAGACTTAAGTTATGAAATCATACAATTTGTTCTGTTGAAATGCAAGGTATTTTTGTCAAAATATTAAAGTAATAATTTTGGTTCAAGGCATAAATTGAAGTAAAGAGTTTTAGCTCCAAGCTGCCTAGAGTAATGTTTTCCTAATAAACCATGATACCAACTTGTGCCAAGTCCCTCTTGATAGTACAGCTGAACAGAAAAAAATAACTTGTTTGACTTGAATCAACTCCCAAGTCAGAAACTAAAAGATTAATATACCTTAATCTTGTTGATCCAGTATGTTCCATCCATGATTTCAGTATGAGAGTATTATCTAACTTGGTCATCAACACCAAAACAAATAAACAATATATAAAAGCAAGATTGAGGGGGCCTAGATGCTATCACGCTCCATTGTTACCACGAGTGTTCACCATCTGCTTGATTGATTCTTGGGTTAGGGAAGGTAGAAGCAGCATAGATAAGATGCAAGAGTTCTTAAGCGGGGGAGATAGGTTTAACCCAATAACTTAAGCAATCAATATTAATAACTTGGTATGGTTGCTTATATAAGCCTAAAAGCTTTGCAACACATACTGCACACCCAGCAATCAAGAAGAACCAATTCAATCTAAACACACAAAAACTACCGTCTACATAGGCGGCACTCCTATCTTAGGAAACGCAACTCCCACACGTGAGTCTCAACCGGCTACTTGAAGTACTGAGTCTTCTAGCTCTTTGTACACTTCATTGATCCGTCCTTCCATAAGCTTGATGATTCTTTCCTTCATGATTTTTATGGTAGCAGCAGGCACTCGATGCTATCTCCTAAAGTGTGGTATATCGTTTTCTACTCAAGATAACTCAGGTAAGATTTTAACTCAATTCAGCAGAAGTAAGAGAAAGAAATTTCAGCAAAGAAAAGAAAGAATTTTTGGTAAGGACAGAAATAGAAGAATGAGATAAGTCAAGAACACATTATTCTTCTAGGTTAGGTCTTTTACTTTAGAAAATAATTTTGAAAAACCTATAATGACTACCAACTATCTAGGGCCAAGACCTACAGTCAGTATGCTCTGATACCACCTCTGTAAGGACCCGAATTCACCAATTCGAATCCACTGTATTTTACCACACTATTCCCAGGATCAACGCTAGTGCACACAGCTTATCATCGGTAAGCATCATATCATACACAACGATAAGAATAATAAGACTTCATTTATTTAATATAACTAGTGTATGATCTTATGATCACTTACATTATTCTGCCACATGGGCTAGACTGAAAAAAACTTAAACAAATGCAGCGGAAAGTATAGCAAAAAAAACGTAGATGTCCCATCAGCACACCACAGGCGACTGACAAGGATTGGCCTAGTGACTCGTGTCCACCTGAAAGTCCTCCTCCAATAACGGCGATGATTCCTCCACTGTTGTTGGTTATTGATAGGCAAGGGTGAGTACAAAAGCACTCAACAAGTTGTGCACAGAATGCAGTTCTACCATAGCTATATGCAAGGCTTATTCCAAAGAATAGCTAAGGGTTTATTTGCAGTAAAGCAGCATTTAAAAACACATACAATACATAGATTGGAAAGATAGTGAAACAAATAATAGCAATAAATAGATTCAATAATTCTCAAGTAAATCCAGTTTCCATCCTAAGTTAAGTTCCATTATCCACATGGCATCCCGCCATCCCATTCAGTTGTCTATTTTATTAAACTAACCCTTGACTGTAATTCCCGAGCTTTGCTCAATACCGTGAGCACGGCTATCCGAATAGTTTGTACACTCTGCAGAGGTTATGCACTTTACCCACATGATACAACCATGCACCACACAGGCGAATGATTATAACAAAGCCTTTACAATGCATCATCTTAACTCAGTACTACCCGCTGAGGTTTCAACACTGAAGGGTTATACCACCACAACATGGCCCCCCTCTTGCGCCATGTGAGTTTCCTCCGTACACCCGGACCCACACCACCAAGATAGTACTCAAGCTAAGACATTACAAATTATTCACTAGGTCGCCCCATAATGAACATGTGGTTGCATGATTGACTCAGGTCAAAGGCTCGCAAGGTTAAGTCCTTAGGTTTGATCAAAGCAAGACTTGCACATACCCTCTGCCCATCGGGCCCACCCTGGCACACTTGCCCTTACCACTTGCCTCAATCTAAGTGATTACCAACCCCGGTTGATTACCAAGCACCACGTGCTATCCACAAGTCAACATCGTTGTGTGACCTCCTCGCCACAACAACTTAATCTCTTTGTGTGACCACACATGACACACAAGTTAATATCATTGTTCCATATTCCATTAGTCAAGATTAATAATCAATGATTCATATACATGTAATGGCGTGGCATGGCTAAGCAGTTCTATTCCGTTCTAACCATCCCATGTTGATTTCATGTTTAACCAACTATAGTAAACCAACCTAAGGTGACAAGTGAATCATGGCATACAATCGACAAGGTAGGGTGTAATTCAAAAGGGTATAATATTTAAATCCCAATTTAGATTGAAACCATTTGTACGATTGAAATAACATGTAATATAGTAAAACAAAATAGCAACTATCTAATCATGGGTGCAACATGATCAAAGCACAACTTGCCTTGGTGAAGTTCCTGGTCTTGATCTGAAGATTGCTCGTGAGTTGCTAATTTCTCCTCCGAAACCTCGCACAATTCAACGTCTAGCGAATCGAGATGAAATAGCAAATAAACATCAAGAACAAAGAACAAATGGACTCAAAAATTCAAACAAAAACAACCATTAGATAGATCTCAATTTTATAAATTTTTAGAAATTTGAATCACCCAAATCGGAGTTCGTATGAGGGAGAACGAGCCTTCGGAAGATTCAAAAATCCAAAAATTCATAAAATTGGAAAATCAATAATATCCGAATTATTTTTGTAAAGAAAAATCCGATTATTGCGTCAGCTGACGTCAGCCCTGCGCTGAGCCGGTACGGTCTACACGTGGCACAATCCACACCGTTCAGAGCCGATCTAATGGTCATTGTTTAATCCACCACGTGGCGAAACGGCAGCCACCCGATCTAGATCAGACGGCTATTACTTACCCGAGGCGTTCACTGCTCATTGGGCGACGCGGCATGATCCTAAGCGTTCACGAGATATCCTACGGTTGAGGCTTATCCGAGCGGTGCACTGTGGACTTAATTGACGCGGCCTAATCGTAGCCTCTCATCTAAGATCAAACGGTGGTCACTTACCCGTGCGATACGCTGTTTAATCCGCGACGTGGCTCGACCTGGTGTGTGCGATGACGATCCAACGGCTCGCGAAGCTCGATCCCGGCGATGACGAAGCGGCGGCGCGGCTCCACCGGACTCGAAGACGACGACCACGAATACGGTGCTTTGGTGAGACTCCGGCGACGTGGCGTGGCGGAATCGATGCGGCTCGGCGAGATGGACTTGAATCCGACTTCGGCGCAGCGAAAGAGGTTCCAGGCGACGGCGAAACTCGGCGCAACGTCCTTCGGTACTCTGGCGAGGTCTCGCGAGCTTCACGATGCTCCTCCGGCGTCGGTGCTTGGGCGAATAGATGCGGCAACTCACGAGGAACCTCGAGGGTCGGGTTGGCTCCTTAAATAGCCCTCGGCATGCGCGCAAACTTGGAAAATTCCACGGACATGGCGGCGGCGGCGCACGTGAGCTGGACTCCGAGTCCTTCACGGAGACGACGACTGGCAGCCCTTAGATGGAAATCGGACGGTCACGAAGAAACCTAACGCGGCACGATCTCGTCCGCTTACCTAATCCAACGGCTCGGATGATGTAAATTTCTGAAACGGTATGGCTGACTGTCAACCGCACGATGCTAATCCCACGGCTCTGAAGCGCTAGGGTTTCATGACTTACGCGCTTTGATAAAGGCCCTCGGATGACGATCCGACGGTCGGCATTGGATTCGGAGAAGCGGGCTGTGCGGCTGAATTCGAGTCACACAGTAATGGGCTTTGGCCTGTTACTGTTCACGAGGAATTTCCGAGTTTTTTCGTTTAAAATAACTAAAGAAAATACTTTGATTTATTTTAAGCAATAAAAATATCAGAAAAATTCCAAAGAAAATCTCAAAAATACTTTGAGACATTCTGGACTTAAATAAAATATTTTTGGCAAAATTTTATTTTAAACTTATCTAATTATAATTAATTCTTGACAAAAGGCAATATACTTTAATTTGAAATAATTCCAATAAATCTCAGAAAATTGAAATAAATCCAGAAAATTTACAAAAAGCATAAATGGCAATAAAATACTATTAACTAAATAAAAAGTCAAAAATTTGGGATGTTACAACGGCTCGGGCACGGCAAGGCCCGTTTAGGCCCACATTTACCTTTAAAAAGTTTTTCTACATTCATTTGTGTTTTCCTAATTATTCTAGATTTTTTTCCAATTTTTTTTATATTTTTTAAAACTTCATGATTTTTCTAATTCTTTTGATGTTTTGAAAATTTTTAACGCGAAACAAACAAATGGGCTAACTTCGGCCCGTTTCGACCTATCGGCCCACGAGACCACGTGTGTCCACAGCACAGCCCATGAGGCTAGATCACAGATTGAGTTCGGGCCGATAACTCGGCCCGACTCGTTTATTAGCTTGGCTGCCCCAGCACAAGCAAGCGCCCGGTAAGCCGGCACCCACCCATCGATCGATTCGAGCGAGAAAGCACGCACAATTAAGGGTGTGTCTGGTTGGTGGTATAAGGTTGAATAGAAGGGCATTCCCAACCCTCCACCTCAGCTGGTGTCTATAGAATTAATTACGCGCCAACTAAGCAAAAAGCATAGGAGTTAAGGAAGGAGAGAAGGAAAATGAAGAAACCGTGTCTCATGCAAGCCGGGTCGACGCGGTACCAAAACTCAAGAAACTAGCAAAATCGGGTTCGATTTCGCTTAAGTCAGTATTTGTGGTGAATGCACTCATGCATTGCTTTATTGCTCTTAATCATGAAGCATGGGTGAATATCGGTTTATTGCTTCTCTCATAAGGTCATGAATAGAATAGGATAGGATAGTTGCATCTATTTGATTCCATTATTTTGGATAAATAAAATGGTTCAACATCTCTAGAGAATATTTTTCAAATTTATATATCATCGTATAATTCCAGCAATCAAATATATAGATGGTTTTTTGCTTAAATTATCTCATGTATCACTTGTACAGCAATCAATCACCACCCTAAGCGAAGCGAAACCAACCACAGGGGAGGACGGAGCGGAAACCCTAGCGCGGCCATGGGGAAGGCTGCGGCGAGACCCAAGGAGCACGGCGGCGGCAGCGTCGGGTAAACCCCCTCCCCACCCCCACCGTGGACTTCCGGTCGATCCTTGTTTAGCGGTCTGATGGGTACGGTTTGGATTGGATTTGCAGGAAGATTTTCGTCGGGGGCCTCCCGCGGGACACCACACCTGGTACGTCGCTTGATCCCTCCTTATGCTGTTGGCGTGCGACGCTTGCGGTGATCTGTTGTTGGATCTGATGATCTGATCACGATTCGCGATTCAGTTGTATGGTATTGCGATCTGTATATCGATATGTGGTGTGTTAGGTATACTGGTTAACTACAGTGTGTGAGTATATGGGAATTTACTGTGATGTTTGGGGCTTGGTATGAACATTGCGTTTGGTCATGATCAATGTGAAATACTGTGATATGTGTATTCTGTGTCGTCTCAATCAGAATATTAACGATCCTATACTGTAGTTGCCTCTCTCTTTGAGCTCTTAACAAATTGCAACTGATTCTGTTAACCTTGCCTTTGTAAATTTTCCATAGTAATGCATATATGTGGTTATACTATGATCCATTGTCAATCTATGTCATGCATATTACATAATTCTAGGTATTTGTAATATCCAATAAAAAAATGTGTTTATTCATAAGAGATGACTCTGTTATGCGACTATTTTAAATTATTCTGGGCAGTTAACATTGCAACAGAAGACATGTTGTTGGTACTTAATGAGGGTTGGTAGGTTACAATTGATCCATGGGGGATAATCCCTAGAAGGGGGCATAATGGACTAGTTCATGCATCTATCGCACTATGACCTAATCAATTTTTTTTCCTTCACCAATCTGATTTCTGTAGTTATATTATGTGTACTAGTCAATTAAATAATTAATAGATTCTCACCTTACCTTTTTTTTTGGTAATATACTAATCTGGTTTCTGCTATTTTCGATGACAGCCACATTTGTCAAGCATTTTGGCCAGTATGGAGAAATAGTTGATTCGGTAATAATGAAAGATAAGCACACATCTCAGCCAAGGGGTTTTGGCTTCATTACATATTCTAACCCTGCTGTTGTTGACAAAGTGATAGAGGACATCCATGTTATCAATGGAAAGCAAGTAAGTTTCATTCTCAGCACACCACTTGGAGTTGAGTTGCCCAATTGTTAAGCATTTCCTCACTTCAGCTCTTATAGTTTTACCGTTAATGCCTAAACTATATGTATTTGTCTTCCATTTTCAGTGTTAGACTGTTAGTATTTCCATATTCCCTTCAGATCTGTTGTGTGTTCATTAGAAAATCTTGATATTCTGATATATCATCTTCCGTTCTAACTTCTATGTTATGTATGGATTAATTGTGCATTGAAACTTGTGAATTTAGACCTTGTGATGCTGCCTACATGTGCATAGGTCAATTAGGTTTTCATCGTGATGTTTATGAGGATTTTGCGGTGCATAGATTTTCTTTGTTACCTTGCTGCAAAGGTATTTTAACTAACCATGAGTATTCACGTATATATTAATCTGTTTGTTGCTTCATGAGTTCAAATATTTGGCATGTTAATGTGCAGTGCTCATCAAAGCTGGATTTCTAAACAATTAAGGTGTTTCTGGTTCATTTCTTATCATTGTTATCAGTGTTAGTTTGCTTGTGTCATTTCAATGAAGTCTGTGCAAATATGTTTTTCCATTCCCCAGTTATCTATCTTGACTCAAGTTTCATTTGTTGCCATGCTCATGCATCATTTTATTATATGGCTGTTAGATTCGTTGTTGTTGCTTGATAGCCTTTTCTTCTTTCTTCTGTTCTGTTCTATTCATCTTGGTGCTTGAGTATCGTTCCTTTCAATTTGTTCCTCTAGAAGTGCTACACTTTTCCTAGTTCTCACATGTTCACAACTGAAAATTGCTTAGTAGACTTGCCTTTTGTAATTTCAAGGTTGAGATTAAGAGGACCATTCCAAAAGATGCTATGCAGTATAAGGATTTCAAAACTAAAAAGATATTTGTTGGTGGGCTTCCCCAACACTGACAGAAGGTATTATCGATGTGGAATATAATTGTCTGCTTCCTTTTACATTGATTTTGATCTGATGGGGCCTTCTATATGTTCTGTTGCTCAGATGACTTCAAGAATTTCTTCACAAAATATGGAACTGTGGTCGACCACCAGATTATGCATGATCATCAAACCAAACGCTCTCGAGGCTTTGGATTTATAGTTTTTGGTTCTGAGCAAGTTGTAGATGGTTTGTTAGCAAATGGAAATATGATTGATCTTGCTGGTTCAAAGGTGAGTCTTGTGCAGTTCATTACAGAAATGTCGCTGATTGGTAGCCCCTCCACTGTATACTTATGGTGCAAAATATGTAAACTAATTTCTGCCAAAAAAAAAAAATTGCATTCTTCTGTTCAAATCAGCAACTTTGCTAATGTCGCGGAACATCATGATTTACGGATAATTGGTAGCAAGGACCCGTAGGTTTATATTTGACAGAACTTAGGTCATTTGCTTTGTTTGTAGGTGGAGATCAAGAAAGCTGAACCAAAGAAATTCTCAAATCCACCACCATCATCATATGGTAGTGATTCTAGAGCAGCATATGGTAGGGATTCTAGGGACCATCCCTCTGGTTATGACTATGGTGGATTGGGCTGTGCTTATGGCAATTACAACAGTGGTGGATTTGGTCCTTATAGAAACCATGGAGGTTTTGGTGGTAGTCTCGGTGGTTACAGTGGGATAGGTGCATATGGTGTTGGATACGGCCGTTACTACGCGGGATTAGGAGGCTATGGAGGCATGTCTTCCTTCAGTTATCCTAGTCGCTTTGGGTCACATGGAGGTGGTGTTGATGATGCTTACCCTGGTGGGAATTTAAGTGGTTACAGGCGTGGTGGTGACGAGAGCTTTGGTGGTCCCAGTAGTTCTAGATTTGCTGGCGCTACGTACGGTGGGGCATACGATTCTGCACTAGGTGGTTATGGATCTGGTAGCACGCCTGACAGATATAGGGGAAGCTTTGCTGGTGGTTCAGGCCGATATCATCCATATTGATGATCGGAAGTGCCTTTGAAGGATTGAGCCCAGCTTAATATTCTCTACGAGTTTCCTAGTTCGTCTTGTGATTTTAGCTGCCTGTAGTAGAGGGGCACTTTGCATGCTAGAACCCCGTGAATATTGTGCCCGGTTTAATATTGTGTACATGTTGGCTAGCTCGTCTGAGCTTTAGCTTTTATCAGATATTATGTAGTGATCCAGACTAGATGTTGTGTTAACAGTTGTTTGGGATGATACAGAATTGTGGTATTTGTGATAGTTCTATGCGCATTAAGTTTAGAGTAAATTTCATGAAACTATAGGTTTCTTATCAAAAAACTGTAAGTTTTAACTTCTATTTCACAAAACTACAATTTCTTGGAGAACTTGTGTCACAAAACTGTAAATTTTAGAATTGACCGTTTCTTGTAACAGGTCTGACAGTGCGGGTTCACATAGCAGTCTCATATGCCCACATTTCCCGTTTTATCTGTGCGGGAAGCTGCTATGTGGGGTCTACATTGTCAGACTTTACAAGAAACGATTAATTCTAACATATGTAGTTTTATGATACAAGCTCTTTTAAAATATATAGTTTTCTGATACTCCCTCCGGTCATAAATAATTGTCGTTTTGGATATTGACGTGGTTACCAAAACTTACAAGCTCTTTTAAAATATATAGTTTTCTGATACTCCCTCCGGTCACAAATAATTGTTGTTTTGGACATCGATGTGGTTACCAAAACTCAATTTTGACCACTAATTTCTATTATAATATTTTAAAAAAAATCCAAAAAAATTATAATATTATGAAAGTATGTTTTGAGACGAATCTGTATATATGATTTTTATGTATTCAATCTAAATATTTAAGAAGATATCGATAGCTAAAGTTTCAAAAAGTTTGACTGCACAAATCCCAAACCGATAAGTTTTTGTGAACCGGAGAATGTAGTTTGTACAAGAAATATATAGTTTTGTGAAATTTACTCTTAAGTTTAGCTTACTTGTAAGCATTTATATGGGGGCAGATTAGCAAATATATGTAGAATGTCAGGAGGGCCAGCGTCCCTTTCTTCACCTCCCAACTTGTTAGATGCTTTAGCACTTTTTGATGCGTTCATGAAATAGCATGGCCTCATGTTTGTCGTTCGGTTCTTTCGAGTGTCTACTAGTGAACTATTCCATGCAGCCTGCCAACTAGGTTTATGTTTTTGATTCAATCCGAGTGTTCGAGTTTAGCCGATTGTACGAGTTGAATTTCGTGAATATTTGGACGGTAGAAATGAGGACCTTTTAGATAACAGATCGATCTAAAGTCTATATGCGACGCCTTATACTAGTAAACTGGTAAGATGGTGCAATTGGTATGATGACAGTGGTGGCTAAATGGACGGCACGGCACAGTCCGTTTAGGCCTTGCTGTTAAACGGGATGTGTTGTGCCAACTCATAGGCCGAGGTAATAGGCCTTGCTGTTTACTCTCCGAGGTGAAAACCTTTGATCTGGCCTTCACTGGTTGGATCATGGCAATAGCGGTGCGTGTGCGTATCGAGTCCTTTTTGGAGGCGTTGTCATTGGAGAGTTTTTATCGTGGTCCAAGTGTTGCTATGATGGTGGATAGTCTTGAAGACAATGTTGCGTGATGTAGTTTGCCGAGACGGTTCTTTTGTCTTTTCTTGTGTGTGTGTGTTTGGCTGTGTACACCCTAGCTGTGTAGAGGCCGGGAGTCCTCTTAGTATAATTGTATCACCTTGATGTAATTTACTAAGATTAATAAAAGCTTCCTTTATCGAAAAAAAAGCATAGTTCGGGTGGTTATCGGACCGTGCCGTGCTAGCACTGGTGTAAATGGGCTGATGGGTCATTTGGGCTGGCGTTTAGCCTGTAATTTTTTTAAAAAAATCTGATTTAAAAAAAATATATATAGAAGAGTTGAAAAAACATAAAATTTAGGAAAAATAGAAAAAATTTAGAAAAATCTAGAATAATTAGAAAAATGGAAAGGAAGGTAGACAAACTTTTTAAAAATCTATGTAAATTAGGAAAAGCAAAAAAAAATCTAAAATGAGACAAATAATTGGAATTAAATAATAAGCTTTATTAATGTTTGGCCGTCTTGTTAAAAACTTTACAAAGTAAAAACTCAACACGAGAAACCTTTGCAAAGAAAAACAAGTACAACCTATAGCTCGTGATACAAGAAAAAAGTGAAGATCACAATTATTCTTCCTAACTATCTAGATAAAGATTTTCAAATGTCACTGTCAGCTCAACATTTTATGTAGTGTCTTGAGCTCATTGATCAGCTTATTTCCAATCTTCCACAGTGAGAAGTATTTCCAACATCTCACTTGTCAGATTTATTCTTCTTTCCTCGATTATTCTTCCGGATAGATTGAAAGTAGACTCCGAAGAAGCCATGTAGACAAGAACTGTTAACACATCCCGTGCTAATATGGAAAGCACGGGATATGTTATCTTGTGCTTGTACCACCACTGCAAAATGCTAAAGTTCTCCTTTTACGATTTTTTTAATAATACATTTTTTATTCAGAATTTCAAAAATATTCCACCGAAAAAAAAATTCAGAAATATACCTCTGTCGCACGTTGGACGTGCGACAGGGGCCTAAATAGAAAAAATACACGGCGGCAGTGCGGCCGTGGCCTCTGTCGCGCGGCGTAACGGCGACAGAACCGAACGGCGTCGTCGCCTGCGTAACGCGTCGACGAAGCGAAAAGGCACTGCCGCACGACGAAAGTCGACAAGAAGAAAATCGGCCGATGGTCGCGACAAAAGGGCGCGGGTTCTGTCAAGACGATGGTAGTCGACAGAACATTTATATGAGCGATCGCAGATCGTATTCTCATTTGTGCGCCTGAAGAGAACAGAGAGAGAGAGGAAGGAAGAGGAAGAGGGAGAGAGGGAAGAGAGAAGGAAGAAGGGAGATTCTGCATACGGTTTTGAGGTAAAATTTTGTTATTTTTGTTGTTTACTTTTCTTAGCGAAGAAATTATGATATGTTAGAAATAGTTAGATCTAGAGCATTGTAGCAGTAAATAGTGGTAGATTAGAAATAGTTTTAGATGTATGTTACGAATAAATGTAGGTAAATTGATAGGTCATAGCTAGTTCTAGTTTAGAAAATTTAGATATTTTTTGCGGATAGGAGTATATCGGTATATATTGTTAGGAATGAATTTTTACGGATAGGAGTATATCGGTACATATTGATGGAAATGTAATTTTTTTACAGATATAACTACATCGATATGAATTATTAGGAATGTAGATATTTTTTACGGTTAGATATATATTTTCGTACCATGTAGGTATAGTTATGTTACGTCATAGTATTTTGTACGGAAGATAATTAATTCGTGGGTGAATGAATGGATTCGCAGATATGGCAGAACGAGTTCCATTTAGGATTTATTATGGAGATGGGGTTGTAATGCATGGTTTGGAGGGTGCAGATCTAAGTAACATGCAGTATGTGGACAGAAGTTTGAGTAGGCTCGAGGAGCGCACATTTGGTTCCGTGTTGAAATGGTTGTATTATACTTTTCGGATGGAAGAAGACAAGTGTGAGTTGAAGGTATTTTGCCTATGTAGTGTCTAAACGACACTATTTATTGGGGAGTTAGTTAAGCTAAAGGAACCGATCGTGGAGATCATTTGTGAGGGGGCAGAGCAACGGGATGGAATCGAGTGCTTTTAGTGCGAGCATATGAGAGGATGTTGCCCCCAGTTAGATTGGACGCCGGTGAGTGTAGTCACCTCAAAATGAGCTCACCGGTGACACTGAAATTGGGGATCTAGCCATGAGCAACATGTTCAAACAAAGTGGTGAACAGTTGATTCGGAAGGATGATGAAAATGTTGGCCAAGAAGCGGGACCGGTAGGCGAAGGTGAGCAAATTGAGGAAATAATGACTAGGATGGAAGAGGAAGACCTTGAGTACAATGAGAAGCGAAGAGGAGGAGGACGATGAGTCGGATGAGGAAGATGGAGGAGGTGCGGAGCCGCTTGTGCCGGTAGGAGTGGAGCACGCAGACAATTTGAAAATATGGTTGTCAATGAAATGAGGAGATGCCTTGGCAAGACTGGTGATAATGAGGTTAGGCATAACAAGATGTACCCGACAAAAGAGGTCAGGCAGGATGCCGTGAAAGATTGGGCTCTATCATTAAGAAGGACTTTCAGGGTTAAGAAATCCACCCCAACCTGCTACGACGTGGTGTGTGAGATCCATGGGTGTCCGTGGAGAGTGCACGCGTACAAGCCCAAGTGGGGCACCCATTGGCTATGTTCGAAGGTTGAGCAGCATACATGTATGACTGAGGAAACAATGATGGCTCACAGGAACCTATCATCCGGGTATGTCACGTACATCATGTATGCAGAGATAGTGGAGAACCTGAGTTTTGAGCCCCATGCTATTATCCGAGCGATCGAGAACAGATATCAGTACACAATTAGCTACGGGAAGGCGTGGAGGGCGAAGCAGAAGGCACTAGAAACGAGGTTTGGGAAGTTTGAAGACTCGTACCACAACCTCCCCAAGACCGCTTCGCTTGTATTCGGGAAGAAATCACGGGACCTACTATGATTATCAAGATTGTCCGTCGGACAAGTGGCCAACTAAAATGCATCTGATGAGAGTGTTCTTCGCATTCGGCGCTTGCATTAAGGCATTCTGTCACTGTCGTCCGTTGTTGTGCGTGGATGGCACATTCTTGACCGGGAAATACAGAGGGCAAATACCGACAGCTGTGGGTGTCGATGGGAACAACCAGATTCTGCCTGTTGCCTTTGCCTTCAGAGAAAGCGAGAACTACGAGAGTTGGCGTGGTTCCTCTGAAACCTAAAGATCGGGTGGTCAAAACTCGCCCAGGTTGTGCGTCTTTGCATGACAGCATCTTTGGGTTGCTTAGTGCTATCAACGGTACCGCAAGCAGGGAAGATGAGCCATTCCGATGGCACGACTTGAAGAGTCGATGGTGCATGAGGCATTTGGGTACAAACTTCTATAAGCAATTCAAGAACAAGCAACTGATGAACATGTTCAAAAGACTATGTAAGTCTAACCAGGAGAGGAAGTTCCGAACTCTATGGAAAAATCTTGATGACGACAAGGAAACACAAGGAGCGAGCGAACAACAAGAGCGCCGATGGAACACAAGAGCAAAGTGAGCCTCTTTTCCCCCCGCCAACAGAGGACGAGGCGACTAACCGCCGCCGGAGGCAAAGGCCAATCAAATGTTTCTGACCGGATCAAGCCTGAACCGAAGAGAAGTGGTCATCGTTATATGACACACATGGTGTCGATCACGGTGTGATGACCACTAACTTTGCGTAAGTTTACAACCTGGTAATGCAAGGGATGAGGTGTCTTCCATTGGTAGGAATTGTCGAGGAGTCCGAGGGTACAACCAAGTACTTTGTGGACAGCATGCACATTCCGAGATAGTAATGAGAGATGAGAAGTTCTTGTACTCTTCGATGATCACTAAATACATGGATGAGAAGGCTCGAAGGCGGCCAAACATAGAGCTATCAAAGTTGGTGCACGACACTGCGCTCGAGGTGATCTGCAGGATAAAGGAAGGCGTGGAACCAACCAGAGGGTTGTCACTCAGAGTGCATCTTACAGTGAGTGCAAATGCTCGTGCAACAAGCCATACTTTTGCATAGGCCATGTTCTCATGTTATAGCTGCATGTGCTTTATTTGGAATGCAACTTTGGTACATACCTATCTGAATATTACATGAAGGAAAGGGTGATGGCAACTTGGGGCGAGGAGCTTTATGGCTATGGTGTTGTGGGTTCGTTCACCACAACTCCTAGTGTTGATGAAAGGTTACGGGTCCCCGATTTTGATGCGAGAAGAGGAAAGTAGGCGTCAAGAACAAGGCGATAAGAAATGACATGGATGAGTCAGAAGTTGGCAAGCGCGTGAAGAAATGCTCATTGTGCAACCAACGAGGACATACATTCAAGAATTGCGGAGCACAAAACGAAGAAGACGAAGGAGGAGATGGTCACCCGACGGTGGGGGAAGGATCGTCCTCTGCGAGGACTGCTGCAGGACCTCATCGCACCAGATGACAAGCAGTTTGCATTATCATATGTCGTATCTCAAATTTAAATTTAATCGATGTAACGTGTGTTGTATGAACTATACTTTGTACCTAGTCGCTATGCAGTGTTGTGGCTTCATAAATTGTTGTAATGAACTTCTCCGTTTTTTATGTGCGATCTGTTTCAATATATTGTTGTCATGGTTGCGTGCTTTTACGGACTCTTCATTTACATATGTGTTTCGCTCTCACTTTCATTTTTTAGATTGCGGTATGGCTCACCAAACAGGAGATGACGAGTGGCCGACGAGTTCTTGGACCAAGACGTCGACCGTGGTCACCGTGCTCGTGATAGCCACCGTTGTCCCAGATGACGGAGGGACCTCAGGCGGTGGGCGTCCTTCGACCTAGACCATTGCAAGACACCGGACGCCGATCCGCGTTGGATCCCTGTAACATACCAAGATTTAAATTTGTAAACATGTTTGTTCTAGCACCGTGACTACCGCAAAGACCGATATCAATTACATGTTTATGTTTCTTAGGCTTGAGCATCGCTCTGCCGCCTCGCCGGATGGTGGACCTCCGGGACCGGTTCCTTCTGACCGTCGCCGATCACCGCTCTGGTGGATCGGTGGGGCCGGAGACGACACCTTCCATCTCCTGTCGGGAGATGGCGATCACTTTACGGACGTCTCCTACCTCCTCGGCCTCCCGATCGCCGGGCGGTTGTGGTGCCCAGGCGTCTCCCCGATGGCGGCCGCAGATTCTGCAGAGGTTCGCGGTGTACTACCACCGCGTGTACAGACCTTCGACCACACGCACGGACCGACCTTGAGGTGGCTTGTGCAGCCAGTGCGTAAGTAGCATTTGAACTAAATTGTGTACGCATCGCTTGAAATAACAAGTGAGCTTTATGTTACTGGCGTGGAGCAGATCGTCGAGCAGCGGACGACGAGAGGCTCGCCCGCCACCGGAGGCGTACCTCTGTGGCTCTTCTACCGACCATGTTCACGACGTCCCATGGGGATAGCGTGTCCACGCACCGTGCGATTCGCGAGGAGATCGCGGGCGCACCACCGACGCCGTGCCACAAGACTCGTGGGGCTCGGCGCGTCTTTGGCGCCACCTACCGTGCATTCTGCGTCGGGTGTACACGGTTCGCCGAGGGCTCGATCTTCGGAGGATGTCCAATGTTGCTCTGATTGTGGGCGACGAGAGGTTCTAGATCGGCCGCCCAGATCGACTGCGGCACTGTGGTGGGCACGCAGCGGCGGTGACGTCGACGGTCCGACCATGGGCACCATCTGGTGCCTGCGACGGGTACGATATTGCAATCACGTGTTTGATATTTTTTGTTTAACTTTTCTGAGTACTAACGGGTACGTTCTATCGTGACTACAGCCTAGCTGGGCGCACCTGACTGTGCGGGTAGCCTACCCGCAGTTCGTCGCTGCGTTCGACCACCTCACCGACGACCGCGTTCGCTGGACGCCGTACGCGGACGCAGAGCTGCAGCGTCGTGTGACGGGTGGCCTGTCCACCCTTTGCACACGAGACGCACAGTACTGGTTCACCCGTCGGTTCCTCGTGTTCGACGTCCACGTCGAGGGCTACGTTGTCCATCGTGTGATGAGGCAGCTTGGTCTACGACAGGTGTTCCCAGTGCACAACGTTCGTGCAGTCCCACCCGCGGCCCACTCGTAAGTTCCCTGTATTGATGTTTTTATAATTGTTACTGCGTAATGCTATCTAATAACGCTGTACTTATTTTTCACCCACAGTACGAGGGAAGGGCGACTGCGACCACCCCTTGGTATGCATGTATCTTCGCCTTGGCCGAGGAGGGGAGCAGACCCTCGAGGACGTCACGCCGAGGTCGCGCTTCACGACGCGCGGACGCATCGGGCGCATCGCGAGTGGTACACTCCCGGACTCGTGTGCGTTTGATGCGTGTTGACCCGATCCTCCTAGACACGTTCCGTGGTGGCGGAACACGCACTTCTCCATATGGACTCGGTTCGGCACGCTTTGGTACGTTGCGTCATACCTTCGATATAATTTTTTGTGCTAACTAATTTGTAATTTATTTTGCTAACTAATCCGTAATTTATTTTGCAGACTGACGTGTTGCACTATCGGCCTGAGGAGCTTCGCGGCTTGTACACTCGGTGACCAGCGGAGAGGACGTGACGAGACAGACGCCACCCTTACGTCGGGAGGTGTCTGGACAGCTCGACACGCGCCCTCGAGCTGTCGGGGTCCGGCCTCCCTACCGCCCAGAGGGCGTGCCGCTTAGCGGGGCCAGGAGTGCGCCAGGTACGTCTTCATACGGTCCCGCCCCGCAGGCTGCGAGAGGGCACGCTTCTGTAGCCAGTCAGTCTTTCGGTGAGTACTGAAATGCACTGTTCAAGTGTTACAATCGCGTATTATAATGCTCAAAACAATTCTTTATTTGGTACAGGCCCGCAGGCACACTTCTTCACGCACGCATCTGGACACGCTCCTGACGACTACGACGACGAGGGCGATGCCCAAGACTCGGAGGACTACCGTGATTACCTTTCCACGGACGTCTTTGGGGGTGGGGCATCATCATCACAGCCGTACGGACCGCCACTACCGACGCAGCCTAGTCAAGAAGATGGAGCGCCAAAGATCGACGCGAGCTACTCGGCCGGCACGCGACGCCTCAAATTAGGCGCAGAAGGCCCCACCGCCCACGCAGCTTGACGTACTCATGGGACTGTGTTCGAGGAGGAGGCCTCCCGAAGCAGGCCGCAAGAGTTTCTTTGATTTTTATTATTGCCAAGTATGTTATGTACTAAGTGTTTCATTTGAAATATGTTGCACTTGCATTTGTATTTTTGTAAACTTAATCTTACGTGCTTAGTTGTTCCTTTCATCGCCTAGGCGCTTTGTCACACACCTAGCACCTTTACTCATGGTAGCACCTTTACCACGAAGACACGACAACAGACGAATGACTTTTTTTAGCGATGTGACTACTCATTGCTAGCGGCTTTACCAAGTCGACACGACAACACACGCAGCAACTTTTCGGTAGCGATGTGACTACTCATTGCTAGCGCTTTACCGGCCGAGACGACATCACGCCATTAAATGACAACACGTTGCAACACGCCATGAAATGAGAACACGCCGCAACACGCCATGAAATGACAACACGCCGCAGAAGAGCAGTAATTGTGTGGAGTAACCCTCACCACCACTATAAAACAGTCCGAGGGGTAGACATCCAACACACCAAACCACAATGTCGTTTCTACTGTCGCCTCTTGAGAAGCGAGGTCATCCCCCAATATCCGGATGCGATGGCGTCGGCGCGAGTTCTGCGAGTTGCCCGACCCAAATGCGATTGCAACCTACGGCGAAGATGATGCAATCTACCCATGGAGAGACGGCCGTCGCTCACTCATGTTGTGGCCGCACCTCACGAGGTAAAACCATGGTGTCCACACAATCTGAGGTAACACTACCATCTCATGCATCGTTCTTTCTTTTCTCGGCAACGACCGGTGTTGCTTCTTCCAATGGATCGACGGTCGAACAGCGTGACTACGAATTTCTCTACAACCGCCACGACGCCTACCCCGCCGCCCGAGAACTTCACCCGGTGGAGAGGCCACCAGATATGTCCTTTTCTAGATCGGCCGAGCTCGGGGCGGTGTGCAAGGGTCCAACCAATCGGTGAGTTTCATCGTCATACTCTTGTTAAACTCACAAATTAGTAGTTCTAAGCAGTTCATCGCATTACAGGGAGTTCAAAAGGACACTTGCGAATGTGGTCAAGTCAACGGAGGAACCTCCTCGGGGCCACCCAAAGCCCCGACGTTTGCGTACATGGCTCGGAGGCGATGGTTGATACCGCCACGGTGATCTAGCGGACCGGAGATTCTACTGGGTGCCCTTGGCCGAGGATGAAGCAGTCTTTGGTACTTCAACTGGTGGACCCGAGACGCACTCACCCACATCTCATGCTTCTGTATGGGATAAGCGGGGAGCAACCCTCTCCGTGGTGCCACTACCGCCCGTAAAAGCCAAACCCGAATCGCCACGGTGTTATGCAACGACCAAAGCGGGCATCTCAGTATTGATTGCAGGCACGCTCCGGTTGTTCAAGGATAAGCCCAACACAAAGATCTCTGCACCATATAGTGGAGTGCGAGCGAAGCAGAGCAGCGTCTCGCATGTCTCCGCCAACGCCAACACAGCAGTCAGCAGAGGTTCCTCTTCTCAAGAAGAAGGGACAAGGGGAAGCGGCCGAGGTCCGCAACACGCAACAAATCCTTGACTCGTTATAGACCATCCGGAACCGGGTGGTATTAACATAGGGGACGCTGAATCGGGATGACATGCCCATATGGGAGGCGAAATCCACATAAACAACAACCAAAATTTAAGTCTTATACACCGAGACGCACGGCATAGGCCACCCAATCGGCGACAATTTGGGAGCACCGCGGAACCCCATGGAGTTCTTTCATAGTAGGGATTGAGCGGTGTCCGAGGACAAATCGCAAAATTAGAACGGTCGTAATATGCGAAAATGTATGACATTATTACATTTGTACCCAGATAGGCGAACGATCATTTGTTCCACCATGATGAACAGTGCTTTTCGTTAGTTAGTTAAATCCTTGTTGTAATGCCCTTGTAATATCATCTAATCTATTGCTTATTTTATCATCCGAACTTTCGTGTATGTGCCCTTATATATGTATTGTTTGAATTTTAAAAATTCCTCATATCTTAAAATAATTTGAAATTTTATGGTAATATCATCGATATATCGGGAACCTCCATAAAGAGTTTCAAAATTTTTCGACGTCGTAAAAGTTTCCATGGTTTCGTGGCGCAAGTGTTTTTTCCGACAGCAACAAAATGCCGAGGCAACGTCCATTATCTCGCCCATACGTAAGTGGTAGCCCGCATTGCGAGGCCGCCCTTGATTTTTTTCGTATTTTTGGACCATGTCCGACCTGTCATGGGCTACGAAAACCCTAAGTGGCCACGACACCGTCGTTGCGTGCGCGAGTGCCTTTTTTCGATTTTGGTAACAAAATCTTGGGCCAACGTTCGACCATCTCGCAAAAGATGAAGTGGTATGCCACGCTATGAGGCCGCCGTGCTTTTTTCCCGTCATTTTTACGCCATATTCGGTGGACCTTACGAGGCTACGAAAACCCTAAGTAAAATGCATATCACTAATGAAATAAAATAAATTTTTCCGATTCATTACAGACAATTATGTACAACCAATTTACAACAAAATTGTCAACAAAAATATTAAATACAAAAATTCAGTATTCTTGTAGCACGTTAAGTCGGCGATGACCTCTTGTAGCACTTTCGTGCGGCGACAGTGCCTTTTTCGCTTCGTCGACGTTAAGCAGGCGACAGACGCCGTTTTGGTTCTGTCGCAGACGTTAAGCGTCTTGACACGGAGGCCCGTTGCCTACCGCACTGTCGCCGTGTATTTTTCTATTTAGGCCTGCATCGCACGTCCAAGCGACAGAGGTATATTTCTGAAAAAAAAAATTTCAGTGGAATATTTTTGAAATTCCGAATAAAAAATGTATTATTAAAAAAAAGGCCTCCTTTTACTGCTCTTGGTAGTTGATAGTGTAGTTGTTGAGATAAAAAGTTAGTTCCCCACCACCTGCACCCTATATCTTTCTTATGCAGTTTTTTTCTTACCTGTTGTGGGTGCTAGTGGAGGTCGCTGCATGTGAATTCCAGCAAACTTCTGATCGTATTTAGTATAAACTTGAGATAAGTTAGCATGAATATTTAAAACATAACTAGAATAATTACTACCCATCGCATCACTTAGAAGTGAGAGAGCATTAGCAAATCCTCGAACATTAGCTCTAAGATCTAAAATAAATGCAAATACCTATAACATAGGAATTTTTTCTCAATATTTCAAAAATTTAGTTTTCATAACATAAACAGATTCATGCAAAATATTATCATTTTTATGGTTCCTTAAGTGGGTAGTAATTTCTATAATATGATGCATAATTAAAGGAGAGGTTGAGTAATAGACCCCAGATAAAGCAACAGTGGAATTATAAAAAGTTTCAAAAATAACAGCAAGTATTGAGCAACATACCAATATACTTTTATAGGGTATGAATGACTTAAGTATCAAGTAAGTAGAGTTTCATCTAACAAGCATATCTAAACCAAACTTACATGAACGTACCTTCATTGCAATACAATAAATCTTATATGCTGCTACTCGTTGATTAGAATTATTTAAGAAAGATATTGTAGTGCGAAAAGGTTCAAGATACTGCTCTAACCTCTTCAAACCAAATTTAACTATAAGATTAATAATATAGTAAGTACAATGTTGATGTTATAAGAAAGATTCGGCATACAAATTAAAAAGCAGAGTAAGAATGGTCATTACAGAAGTGTTTGCTGCATCATTATCTAATGTTATTGCAAAAAATTTATCTATGATGCCAAAATCTTCTACGACTTTTACAATACAATTAGCAATATTCTCACCAGTGTGTGCTTTATCAATTAATTTGAATCATATAATTCTTTTCTCTAGTTGTCCGTCATAGTTTACATAATGAACAACTATACTAAGGTAACTCTCTTTAGCCCTACCACTCCATATGTCTGGTGTCAAAGACACGGAAGAAGTATAGGTATTAAAGAGCTCTTTTAGCTTACTATGATAATTATTATAGTATTTAATCCGATTTCTAGTTGTTGTCTGTCTAGAAACTGTAGAAAACCTAGGATTATGAGCAATCCTAATATAGTTTTCAAATGCTAGTGACTCATCAAAGTTTAAAGGTAAATCTTGAGAATCATTAAATGACAAAGAGATTCACAAGCTATCTTGAGATTATAGTCCTAGTGACGTACCGTACCATTGGGGTTATACTGCAGCTGTGTCTGTCTCAAAGCCACCCTTGTTTTTCTTTTTCAGCTCTCAGCATGTCTCTTGAAGCGTCCTATTCCACCTGAAGGTTTCATAGTTAATTTGCGCTTACAATATTTACAAATAGCATAGCTGCTCTGAATATCATCTGATGTCTCAAAAATTTGCTCGAAATCTTCCCAGACTCCCGATGTACCGTGTCTTGATCTTTTGCTCCGGTGCTTGTCGACGCAGTAGCACTTGTACAGCCTGAGGATAGTACAAATACTTCAGCTTCTTCAGTTTGATAGGATGCAAGAAGCTCCTCGGGTGAAAATCCTGAAATCAAAAGCTGGGAAGGATGCAAAATTCTAGTGCTTCATGAAGAAAACTACAAGAAATAATTACGCCATTATACTTTAATCTCATTTGAAATAATAAGAATAATGAAAAATTAAATCACTATTCTTACCATGATTTCTTGACAAACCGGAAGCCAGATTTCGGATTTTTGGTAAAACTATTTTGAATTTTACCAAATTATCACCAATAGTAAGAGAATTTTTACAAGAAAATGCAGAGAAGAGATTGCAAGTTTGCTAGTGCGGAAATGAGGGGGGCTACTATATTTATAGAAAAAATTAGGATTTTTAGAATTTTTCATATATTTTTTTAATTTTTAAAATCCTCCAATGGCTAAAAATGGCTATTTTTTGAATAAACAGACTAAATGGGTCGTGCTGTGCCAGCCCACTAGACCGATTTGCTAGCTCAAGCATGGCCCTTTTATGGTCATACTGTGTTGTGCATAAGCCGTGCCTACAGTTCCGAACCTTAGGCCGGCATGACCCATCTGGCCATCACTAGATGTGCAAATGATTTGTTTGCTAAGGTATAGCAAATTGTACTGTACGTACATGATCATTAATCAGAGATATGGGTAGGACTGGGTGTGCAATTGAAGCATATATGGACGGATATCGCTTATTTTATATCCTGTTTTGCATTTTTTTCTTAGAATTGGATACTGATAATGTAGGATACATATTTATTCATTCTATATTTGTTCCACAAGCCTTCGGTCAGTCGGACGAAAAATATCTGCCTCTTTTGCACTACATAGGTCAATGAACAGTAGGGTACAGTCAAAGTGAACATGAGAGACTAATCGTCGAGATGTCAAAAGAAGACCGCTCTGTATTCCTTGTCTTTTATTATGTTCTTAAGTAAAGTCACAGCAGGGTTTCTTATACCACATGACTTTCATATACATACGGGTGGATATTGCTCACCCCATATCCTATTCTGTATTTTTTTTCTCGAAGTCGAAGTCAGACAAATAGTATTGGATACCCATTTGTCACTTTTGTATTCACTCCACAAATCTTCGGTCAGCCATTCCGTTAAATGAAAATTATCCATTCCCTTTGCACCCTAGGTAGGACAATTTGAGCATTCATGAGTACTACAAGGTTTGCGAAACAAATAACTTAAGTCACAAATACACGTCGTTTTGGATATGTACAGCCAAACTCAGTCAAACTTTTGAAATGTTGGTTATTGATATGTTTTTAAATATTTATATTGGATACATAATAATTATTTGTGTAGATTTGTCTCGAAAGTAATTTCATAATACTATAATTTTATTAGATTTCATAGATACAATAAATATAAATTAGTGATTAAAGTATTTTTACAGGAACTGCATCGATGTTCAAGATGGCCTGTATTTAGTACGGGAGCAATCACTTTGCTCAGGATATTCACAACAGCATGCCTTCGCATGCAGTATATACTTTTGTTGGAAGCACATCCTCTGCCTTTTCCCTGCCATTTGGCACAGGCACTTTGGTGGCCGTTGGATACATTGAACGGTTCGGATTAAAGCTGACGAGATGATCTCCTTTTCTCGTGAGAAATTTGCAAGCATCAATCTCCCTTGCTTTGGTCTGAGACCTATTCCCGATCGGACCACGTTTGTTTGCTTCTGATAATCTGACATTTCACGGACGAGCGTTTAGCTCGTTTGGCTGAGACGCTCTCTGAGCTCTCAACCCGCCCGTGTTCGAGCATCGCTCGACGCGAGTCGATATAGGGCAAGTGTGTGTGGATGTATGTGTGGAGTGCGTGTGTATGTAACTCATCTATTGTTTCTTTTTCTATATTGAATGTCAGACTTCTTGACCAAAATTCGAAAAAAAATAATATGACATTTCTAATCTGGAAGAGCTATATCGCTAACCATCCAAGATACCCAATTATCTCCATAATGCCCCGGCCTTACTGTACGGGCAGCGAGCTGAGGCGCAGGGGTCATCGACTTCCAGACCCCACCAGTCCACGCCCTTGACGCCCCTGAGTCCCTGAGACCCTGACTGCACCACGGCGTATGACACGATTGCCATGAACGCCATGCCGGCGTCCCACGCTGTGCCCACCACCCCTTGTACCGTCGGTGCACCAAGCGGTTGAACACCATACCCACAGCACCCCGCTAGATCTGGGCATCGTCCTGGGTATGATGGGCCGTAGGTTTACACTGTGCTATGTTGCTGCGGTCCAAATAGTGGGCCAGCATGATCCGGCACAAAAAAATGGGCCAGGTTGGCACGGCCCGAATGGCGTGCCGGGCTGGACCTAAAAATCTGGCACGATAGGTCACCCGGCATGGCCCGACTGTATGGACCGTGCTTAGGTCGGCACGACCCGAATCTGTAATTTGTATTTTTTAAGGTCTATCTTTGCTCATATCAATTTATAGTCTACATGAAAGTTGTAGAGAATTTCGAGGCGCATCTTTTTCATGTAGACAACTTTTCCATTTGAGCAACGTATGAATTTATAAAAAAATATTTAGTGCGCTGTGTAGTTTCGAACCAACGCCACATCTCTCGGTAATCTGCATTTTTCAGTGTCTTCCTTTCTCATATGAATTTATATTCTACATGAAAGTTGTAGAGAATTTCGAGGCGCGCCACATCTCTCGGTAATCTGCTTTTTTCAGTGTCTTCCTTTCTCATATGAATTTATATTCTACATGAAAGTTGTAGAGAATTTTGAGACACATCTTTTTCATGTAGACAACTTTTCCATTTGAGCAACGTATGGATTTATAAAAAATATTTAGTCTTATTTGTATAGTTTCGGACCGACGCCACATCTCTCGGTAATCTGCATTTTCAAGGTCTTCCTTTGCTCATATGAATTTATATTCTACATGAAAGTTGTAGAGAATTTCGAGACACATCTTTTTCATGTAGACAACTTTTCATTTGAACAACGATGAATTTATAAAAAATATTTAGTGTGTTACGTTCTCTCCAGGTGCAGTGTTAAGCCAAATTTTACCGACAGCCAATGGCGTGCCTTTTTACGTCTTGGCCTTGATTTTTGCCGTCCGTCTTTGGCTCGCCCAAGACAAAGAAATGATCGGCCGTCTTTGCCCGTTTCACGCAGTTCGGCACGAGCGGGCTCGCCGTCTGTACCAAAGACGACCAAGTCCCACCTCTAGGTCCGAATAACTCATCATACCGCATCGGTCGACTTATCTTCGGCGAGTCCAGTCATTATTAAGCCACCTTCATGTCATACCGTTCTAGATCGAGTCTATTTGCATTATTGCAAGTAGAGTAAAGGAGCTGGAGACGCACGGTTAAGGCAGTGGACACAAATAATTTTTTAAAAAATAACTAAATTTTACTCATTCTTTGCAAAAGCCGTGTCGATATAGTAATTGATCTTTACTCGTGGATTCTATTGCAACTTGCTCAACGCTTCAGAAGATGAACTAAACAACTTACTTTTTAACTTTTTCTCCACACTTGAAGCGCTCGAATCCCCTTGTGCTTGTTGCATTGTGAGGCAGTTTTTTTTGCTTTGTTTCTGCTATCAAACTTTCCATAATATCTGTTGAAAACTACAAAAAAACATGCCAAATCCGTAACATACCTACGTCGTGCCTATTGACGCTATAACATTCCATACCGATCTAAACACGACCTTGACAAATATATCATGCCAACCTAAGCACAGCTCTTCGAAGAGTGTTGTGCTATGCCACTTATCATACCGGGCTGCTAGGCTCGGTATGACCCTGACTAATATGCTGTGCTGGTCTGGTTATGCACGTGCATGTTGTGCTGTGTTTGCCGTACCGCAGGCCAGCCCTAAAAAGCTTGTCCGATGCCTATGTCTAGCCTCACACGAGGTAATTCACCGACCGTACAGGAGCTGCACTGCTGCAGCTACTATGGAAAGGCCGAGGCCGAGCACTAGCATCACCTGGAACCACCACCGCAGCACCACGGCGTAGTTCTTCATCAGCCTGATGTGCACGTTGCCCATATGGCCGCGCACCGTCGCCTTCGTCCGCCTTCATATCGATCTACCAAGAACAACTCCAACATGATAACATCTCCATGATTGAGATAACCCTGAGGTTGTTCTGTTTTGTTTCTATCTTGCCTTTACCTAAATCTGGTGTAGCTTCTGTGTCCTATAAATATTTTCTCTATTGCTAATGTAATCACAGTTTTTGCTGTCTTTCAAAAGAAAAAAAAATATAACATCTCCATGATTTATACTATAACAACCAAAAGCAGCAAAAGATGGAGAAGAGACAATAACATAATGTTAAATATGGTGACTCATGTTTAGTCTTTTAGAATTAGGAAAGTTATGTTAGATGAATTCTAATAGGATTAGGATTTCGAATCCTGATAAGAGTATAATTCATATTTGCTTTGCAGAGAACTAGGGAGGCTATATAAACCAAGTGGGTGGTTATGGAGAACCCAAATAGCCAAGAAACCATAAGCCAACTTATCCAGAGTAAGAGGCGCACAAAAGGATTAGAGTCTAGGTTGTTCTTTAGCATTTGTTCCTTGTAAAGGGTAAAGATCCAAAAATCCTAAAAGGTTTGAGAGGTCGTGAGAGAGCAATAATCCTTTGTACTCTTTTAAGATTGTGCTTAAAGATTTTGTAGTTGACTTTGACAAATCTTTTTTCTCTCGCCATGGTTGCTCCAACATCATTATTCTAGTTCTTTTTACGAGATCCATCTTTTTCGTTTTTGAGACCTTGCACGTGCGTGCCTTATATCATAAAACTCTTATCCGATCTGGAGACTGCTATGCACAAGAAGGGATATCAGAGTGTAACAAGTGGTATCAGAGTCAAGGCCGGATTAATCAGATTTGTGAGAAGGTCGGTAAAGCATTAGGTGGCACAAAATCAAGATTGATGTCGACAATGTGGAATCAAGTAAAGAAATTTAACGCGGAGGAAATTTCAGCGTGTGGAAATATAACATGAAGTATGTCCTAGTTTAGCAAAAGTTAAACACTGCTTTTGAAAGGGACAAACCGGAAAAGACGTCCACTGAAGACGAAAAGCGATGGAGCGAAAGACTGTCAGTACAATCCCTCTATATCTTTTTGATGTGATAAAGTACTCAGAGATCAAGGAGAATCTATCAAAGAAATTATGGAAGGATTTAGAAGAATTGTATATAGCAAAGTAGCTGTCAAACCGATGGGTGCTGAAGCGATAACTATACAAATTGTGCATAGAGGAAGGTACACGGTTCATTGATCATCTCAATGTCTTCAACAAGTTTATCACACAACTGATTATTGTGGATGAGAAAATTGAGAACAACGATAAAATCATCATACTGGCATTATCTTTAGCACCATTATGGAGCAATTAGCGATGAATATTCTCGTTGGGAAAAGCACTCCCAACTCTAATAAGGCAGTTGCATATATATTGGAGGCAGAGTCCTTGAAAAAGCCATCCGAATCTTCATCCTCGAGTGATCAAGTATTGGTTGCAATATGTGTTGTAGACAAAAGAAAGAGTTATAGGAAGAAGAATGACAAGTGTAAGGACACACTTGTATGCTATCTATGTGACAAAGAATGTCATTTGATAAAAGATTATCCGAGTTTGAAGCAAATGAAGGGTGCATACTCAATGGTAGTAGCAAAAGATGATTAGGATGTATTTGTCGTTAGTCAACTAGATGCTTTTCATGGATAGATATTAAATTAAGGGTCTATTTGTTTCAGCTTTGGATTCTCTAAAACCTAATTCTGGATAGTGGTTGTACAAAAGCTGGCATTCAAAAGCACATATAAAGTGGATTATGGATTCTAGTGTATATGTGTGGACTGGATTGTGATAATCGGATTCTAGAATCGGGTTATTTGTTTTTTATTATGCTTTTGGGGCTAGAATCTAGAATCAAAAGCTAAAACAAACAGACCCTAAGATTGTTGCTTCTATATATGGTTGGCGAGAGAGACATTTGACGAATGATATACGTCCGGCGCATGGAACTTTTCACTTGATTGATTGTAAGGAATATACAATTATTGAGGTGGAAACAGTTACATTAGAGATATACGATAGAGTATATCACACGTTGATGGAAGTTCGATATGTCTTCGGCTTAAAAAATAACCTAATATCTATGAGGCTATTTGAACTCAAAAGTTGTGAGATATCACTTCGAGATGTAGTCAAGCGAGTTACTTGCAAAGAGCAGATAATCATGAAAAGTATCTGAGTAATGGAGGATTCCGATTAATGGGTAAACCTAAAGGAAGAACATCCATTTGGGAGGTCCGAAAAAATTCTAATCAGGAGAAAGAAACCTTGTTGTCAACGGTAGATAATCAGATCTCAACTGCAGTTATGTGCGAAACTGTAAATGCGATTGCAGAATCTAGTAGACGTAAAGGTGAAGGTGCGAGTTGTTAGAAGAAGAAATACGTGGCGGAATCAATCACACAGTACGGATCAATCACACGGTACCAACAAGTAGGTGAAGCTCAGAGGTGGTACAAATCTATGATGTAGAGGGCTATAGGAACAGGAGTTGTAGTTAACCAAACTACACAAAGAAAGGGATCTTAGGTGGAGGGTTTGAGAGGTCAAGTCCGAACACGAATACATATTACGATGATGTGCATGAGCCCCTACAATGGGGGGACTCCTAAAGGTGGAAAGAAGAAAAAATGTGAAGCCGATTTAAAGCAAGTTTTTGAAGGAGCATGGTAACTTCAACGGATAAAAATCAAAATGAAAATTGTTAAATATGGTGACTCATATTTAGTCTTTTAGGATTTAAAAAGATATGTTAGATAAATCCTAATAGGATTAGAATTCTTAATCCTAATAAAAAAGGGATTTCTAATCCTAATAGGAGTAGGATTTTTATTTACTTTGGAGAACTAGAGAGGCTAGATAAACCTAAGGGGTGGTCATGGAGTTCAGATTACTAAGATGCCACAAGCTAACTCATCCAGAGCAAGAGATGCATGGAAGGATTTATAGATTAGGCTATTCTTTAGCACTAGATTCTTGTATAGGGCAATAATTTAAAGATCCTAAAAAATTCGAGAGATTGTGAGAAAGAAACAATTACTTATACTCTTTTAAGGTTGTGTTTAAAAAATTTGTAGTCGGTTTTGCCAAATCTTTTATCTCTTATCGTGATTGCTTCAACGTCGTTATTTTGGTTCTCTCTATAAGATTTATCTTCTTCGTTCGTGAGACCATACACTTTTATAGTTTATCTTACAAAACTCTGATATAATCCGGAGACTATTGTGTATAAAAAGAGATATCAGAATGTTATACACAACATGCACCATTGCCTGCCGTGGAACAGGGCGACATGTGACAGAGTGGCAGCCAGCGTCGCACAGCTCAGGCCGTAGGTGAACAAGAAGAAGATGCTCAGATTGATCTGACCGCCATTGCCATACCCGGCCTGGCTGAACTTGAACGTCGCCGGGTCAAGGACCTGGTTCACATCGTACGCGGTGGTTCAGTACGCGATGGGTACGAATATACGATCATGTAGACTATTATGAAGAAGCCGGCCATGATGTTCTTGATGGCGAACGCCGCGTGGACAGCGGCATGCCGAGGAAACCGGCCACGGTAGTCCAATCCAGGCCGAACGACCCAACCCGGCCCGAAGCCGTGGACGCTGGAGCTGATCTGCTGCGCGGTGACCGAGTTCTTCCATATCAGGCAGACCAAGATGGTGGAGACCGTCGGGAAGAGGAATGTAGTTCGGCACAATGTAGTAAGCGAAGCTTGTGGTTAGGACGGTGAGGAAGATCTGCAGCCTTGTACTTCCTCCTTTTGACATCTTCTCCTTCTCATGCAGAGCTCTGCGTGTCACAAAAATCAATCGAAAGCTTAGCCTGATTAGTTCATTAAAGCTTAAGAACAGGTTGGTGGTTGGCGCTCAAGGCAAAGAAATAGATTGTAAGAAAGGTATCCAACCTGAAGAGTGAAACTTGTACCAAGTTTGAAGGTCACCACATGTAGGGGGAGTCCACAAGAAACTTTCTGAAGAGGCCAGCCCAACCATAACCGTCAGCTGGGTACAAACACATCTACATAAGACAGTACTGTCAGATTGAGGGGATATGAACTGAAAAACTAGTGACCGGATGGAAATTGCTAAGAGACAAATTTCCTGTTTAGTCTTGTTATACCTGTGCGGTTTGAGTGAGCAACATGGCAGCAAGGGGATGGATCTCGCGTCGATAGAACACCTTCAAAATGGCGATAATGCCAACGGCGTAAACGGAGTGGAGCCTGTGTTTGCAAAGATGGTGATAAGTACACGCTCCTTGATTCTGATGACCTTCCGAGGAAGGCAGGCTGCCATCAACTTGCCGAGCGGCAAAATGACAATTTGCACCAAGAGGGACGATATACAGAGAGGGTTCAGAAGGAGGACGGGTAGGTTACTTTAGTGTAAATTTAAAATTTTCTATTACATAATCAAGAAATTACTGTAAATTATATATTACGAAATTACCACTAAACGCGTATACTTGTAGCAAAAGTAGAGTCGATATAGCGTATTGATGTGGTTGTAGTTATACTAGCCTTGTACTTCCTCCAACAACTCCTCATGATTATCACAAGCAGTGGATCGTCCTATTGTTGAACCCTCATAGCAACTCCTCTAAAGTATCCACACGTATGAAGTAGGAACTCCACACACCAGAGTGTTATCACCGACTACGCGGTTTTGGACAAACAAGGTGTGGCGATTAGGGTTTCAAACATTCCAAATCTCTATAGTGCCTCTTAACCCTAAAGTCACCACCCTCTCCCTTTATATAGATATCCCATAGTAAGTCCCTACATTAAAGGCATATTAGGAACTCAAAGCCTATCATAATTCGGATCAATATTTGAATTAAGTCTCAACCCTTTAAGTGTGCGACCCTAAATGTTCAAGTATGTTTGAACATAGCCCGAGTACTCTTATTCGACCATTAATCAGTAGTGATCCCTAGCAGGATGTGCCAACTCTCGAGTATATGTAAACATCATACCGAACAAACTTTAACAATACTTAGTAATATGCATTTTCCTTTGGCTCATGATATCGATCAAACTTAATGCGAGCATGTGCCATCCTTAATTAATTAGCATGACCACTCTTTCTCAATCACTTGACACAGAATCTTCAACTACGATTAACTCTTTAACCGTGAGTAGCATGACCATGCATTTCCGGTATCCAACCACACGAGGGACCTAGAGATATTTCTCCCATTGTATGGAGGGGTAAATCACATCTTGATCGATCATGCCTCCCAACATACTTCATGACAAACATGAAAGCCATATTTATAATTAAAGCGGCAAAAAAAAAGAAAATCGACTAATTTGACTAATTTTTGATTGATTTTGCTCGATTTTTGACCAATTTTATTCGATTTTTGATCTAGATCGGCACACTCAAGGACTAGTTTTTTATTTCAATTTTCCATCGATTTTCAACCAGTTTTGTCCCATTTTTTACTGGTTTACATCAAAAATCGCAAACTCAAAGAAAATTTAAAAAATCAAGAAAAAATTAAATTTTTTTAAAAAAATCTGAATAAATTCCAATTAATCTATAAAACACCTCATAGAAATTTCACCAATTTTTGATTCCATTTATTACTTCTAGAAAATAAAAAACAACAATTAATGAAAAGGAACAGAAACACTGCCAGATATTTATAAAAATTTACAAGCTTGATCATACTCTTAGATTTTAATGGTATCATAAAAGTGGCCAAGGATCATGTAGTAAGGTTTCTAGAAATATTGGGCTTCATTTAGTGCCTCTAGAAAATAAAAAACAGAAGAGCTTATACAAGGACAATAGCATTGTTAGAATTTTACAAAAATCCAAAGATTTAATCATCATCTAAACATTTTATAGAATCATTAACATTTCCTCGGGGCCTCACACAAAAATTTTCAAAAATTTATAACACGATTCGATATTTCAATTAAATCAAGAATTACTGATTACTTAGCCCTGTTTTTTCTTTTTTTTCTGCTATGTATATTTAGATTTACTCAAAATTGTCTCTCAAATTTGGCTTTTCAAAAAAAATTCATTCTAGATGTTAAAAATCTATTAATACTAATTTTAGAGAATTTTTGGATAATTTTTTCAAATTTTATGAATTTTGTTGAATTTGAATTTGAATTAGAATGGTTTATCGACCAGTTTCAAATATCAAATTGGCCCGATACAGTTGAAAATCGTAATTTTCGAGCGATACGGTCCATTTTTGAAAACCCTGGCTGAGCTCAAGTTGTGGTGGCTCCATTGCAGTACTCTTTCCCAACTTTCCACCTAAGTTTGGTTGTTTATAAGCTTTCTGTGGATGGGGCACTTTACGAAATGTACCAAAAAATAGGATTAGAGGCAGTGTTAGTAGCTAGTAGTTGCCAAATGACAACTAGAAAGGTTTAGATTTGTTTTCATCCTCTTATGCTGCAAATAAATGTGGATGTCACATAAAAGGGTACTCGATCGCCAAACAAAGCTTCGTCTTCAGTTATTTGGTCCCCTTTCACTACATCTATTTACATAGCCAGTTCAGTACTGTGAAGGAATAGCTCAGCCATATATGATGACAACAAGGTTGATATTGGCAACGATTTTTTTTATTTATTTTTAAGAACGGGCAGAGCTGTACCACTCATTGACAGGGGAACGAAAACAACGTGGTTTCGGCCCTAGGAACACTTGCATACAAGTAGCGTATCAAAGAAACGCACACGATAGAACATAGAAATTTCGATACAATATTCTCATGTTATTTACCTCAACCTTGAGGCTAACACATACATAGCTTAAAGAAGGAAACAAATTGAGTTGTTCTAATTACTGATTATATCGTGATCTTTACTTGTCTTACACAACATGACAATTGACAAGTCAACAATGAGAGAGCAAGCGTTGCTTGGTTGGTGAGTGGGCTAGAGCACACGTGGCCTGCTCACGTTCGAGCACTGCTCGACATGGGCGCTCACGGAGCTGAGGGCGTAGGTGTGTGTTTGTAGCTCGGATGTTATCCTCCTTTAATGAAATGCGGAAGCTCTTAGCCAATTTTTTTTTTTTAAAAAAGACAAGTCAACAATGAAGAGTCATAGATTATTTTCTAACAAACAAAACAACACAAGATCGTGCTAAAAAGCTATTCGGAGGGTTTCAGAGCTCTCCTGAACTGAATGTCGTCCTGAATGATTAAGAAAACCTGTTGCATTGTTAGCGCTCGATGTTGGAAAGTACGCCTGTTACGCTCCTTCCAGATATTCCAGGCTCCAGCAAGCGTAGATGATAGTCGCATTAAGATCACGTCTATCATCTTTTGGAGTGCCTGCAGAGAAGTCATGCCACCACTCATGTCGTGGATATCGGAGGTGACTGTCTGAGGACGGATTCAGCTTCAATTTTTCTCCTATAGAAGCTAAAAGCTATCTTAAATGATCAGTTTCTTTGCAAACAAAAGTCGAAAGCCAGTAGCCCATTTGTACTAGAGAAGTCGAAAGCTAAAAGCCAGCTTGGGGTGGTTTCTTCTGGCTTCAATGGGTTGGGATTTTAACTTTTTTCTTAGAAGTTGGGTAAAAATTACCCACCTTATGCCAAATATCACATATTTCCCGCTCTTTCCTATTCTTCTACCAGCTCCGCCTCCATTAGAAGGTAGGCTGTCAAATACTAAACCTTTTCAGACGTGTAACTTTTCAATCATGCAGCCTAGCTAAAAACTGTTTTTCAAAAAACTACAACCATATTAAACAGGCCTTCTCCGCGGCTGGGAAGTCCAAGCTAAGACCTTGGCCCAAATTTCTTTCTGCAAAAACACACTTGAACCAAAGGTGACGCGTCGTCTCCAGCTCATGATCACAGAGGACGCGATCTTCGTTGTGGCCACCCCCGAACCACCAATTTGTCCGCCCTAAGAATTTTGTTTCGTATGAGTAACCATTGAAGTAACTGCAAAACTATTTCCAATGCATCTTTCGAATTTTCCCTAGAAATCATATACATAAGCTGATTTATGGTGAATATCTCAACAACTATTTACTATATTCAATGCTTAAAGATGGTGAATAAATCAAGCACACCGATTTTTATATGCAATCCTAGTGACTCTTTGAGCAAGCCTTTTCTCCTAGTAATGATTGGCTCCGCTATGTCTAACAAATGTCTCATCAAGCACATCTCAAGAAAAAGTTGATGGAAACATAGCACTTCACAAACCGCTTGACCAGAAACAGTTTAACTCATTTTGAACGATGGTATATCGGCATGTGCTTGTCTCTAACAAAGTTACAGTACCTGATGCCAAGTTTTGAGTATATGAAGAGCTCAACATCCAGGTCTACATCTACGTTTAATTCAGCCTCTAAGATGCTATATTTTAGTATCAACGCAAGTTTTTGCTGGCCACCCATCGATCATAGTCTTAGTCTTATCAATCTGTCTGGTAGACTGGTAGATGGCTTCCACTGTTAGACTAGTATGCTCTTAGCAAATCTAACTAGGTTTTGCATTAGGAAGGGTGCAAATCTTAACTAGATTAACATCAAGAAAAAAAAATAATGGAGCACCAACATTTTTTCCCCATTTTCTAAAGGCGACACCAACTTTTGACCGTAAAATATGATTATCTGCCGGAGCTTTACCAAGAAAGCCAGCAAGGACTAGCTAGAAAGTATCTCACAATGTAGAAGACGAGATTCAATTGCGTATTGCTCAGACAATATCCAATATTACACCCACAAAAAACCTGCCTTCTTGGGTCCAAAAAGAAAAGAAAAGAGGGTGTCAATCAGTATACATATGCGCCGGGAATCTCTTATGCTTTAACCAAGGAGAGTATCTCTCATTTGGACTGAGATCCCAAATACTGTCGGTAGTGTGTCTCCAACTTTAACGGTCACCGTTGAATCAAAAAGAGACGGTCTAGATTGTCTCAGTGTATTATTCTAAATACTATAGTGACAAGAATTTTGAAATAACCATTGTATCAAATATATTTCTGAGTACTGTAGCACCAACTAGACTATTGCTTCGGTTGATCCGACGGCGATGAGAGTTAGGGACCGCCAAAGTTGCAGGGATCTCTATACCTATCATTTCTGCCACTAGAGCAAAACCGAAATAGGAGACAATCCTTATCGAGAATCCTCGTACGATACCGCACGAGAACGATCGGCACTACGTATTGCTTCATAATTTGCCCGTGCCGTCCCAAAAATAGCGACATCGCCTTGCTTGACAGCGCTCGTTTGGTTGCTCTCGCCATGGTGGTAACGACTGATTCGTCGTGCGGTCAGTCGGTCATCGCTGCGTTCTCCATATATATTCCATTGTGAGAAGAAGGAATCGTGTATTTCTTGCATCCTCCTCTAACCTAGATTCAGCGTTGATTGATTTTCTGGCCCCGCATGAACAGTTGGAATCTAGTACTGGGTTCATGTGATGGTTAATATCCGGTAGGAAAAGATTTTGCGACAGATTTGTACACGAAACTTATGGTTATGACTTATGAGCCAAAAAAAATGTAAAAGAAAGAAAATTTCATGACGACCTACTAAAGTACAACTCGATTAGAAGCTCCTCAAGAATGAGAGTTCGAAATCATTCCTTTTCTAGCCTCTATCAACTTGTTTTTTTTCTTTCAAATCTAGCACCTCTGTGAAATTATTTGTAGATTTGGTCTCCTTTTCACCGCGAAAGGCACTCCTGCGCCCAGGGAGCACGGCAGCCGGCGAGCCGTGAGACCAAGCGACCTACCACGGGAGCAGCAGCTCCTGAGCATGAACAATGTGGGAAAGACTTGGCTGCCACAGCCGGGAAGTGCGGGAGACGGCTGAGGAGTTCGGGAGGCTCCTTTTGCAGCAGGGGAGTGCGAAAGGTGACATTTGTCACCTTTGACGCTTTCGCGATTGGGAATGGGGCTAATTTTACAAATACGTTTATAAGGAGGCTAAATTTGCAAAAAAAAAAGATGGGGACTAAAAAAGGGATGAACTCTGAGACGTTCTACGGGATGGAATTATGGATCACAATCCAGTGGCTCTCAGCAACCAGAGTGTGTTCATCTAAGAGCGTGTTCAACACGGCTCTTGTTTCGGATGCCTGGGCTAGAAAGGCGCTCCTCCATGCCACGGTGGACAAAACACCAAGCAAAACGGCCAGCTGCGCTACTTAGATAGGAGTCCGATGCTTGGACAGATTGGTACGCACTCATCATGAGATTTGGCGCTTGGGGTCAACAGTTATGCATTGAACAAGTATCTCTTAAATAATTGTTTGCATTGAAGGTTGTGATTCTTGAATAGATGCTTCATGATATGGCATTATTTCTCTCTTTTTAAGCATATATCTAATTGTCTTTGTATTGTGCATGGCCTAAGAGGCTGTTTGGGGGCAGTGCTTCACCTTTTGCCCAAAAGCCCCCAAACAATATGCTGCAAAGTAGCTGGGAAACTAAGCCATAGCAAAAGCATCCCAAAAACTGTAGCCACTGGGGATGAACTTTTCAGCTGTAGCTTTGCTCGACCATCTCCCACCTTG
This sequence comes from Guadua angustifolia, assembly GCA_036346375.1. Lineage (NCBI taxonomy): Eukaryota > Viridiplantae > Streptophyta > Magnoliopsida > Poales > Poaceae > Guadua > Guadua angustifolia. The sequence goes on along the minus strand of CM070514.1, from coordinate 34,066,369 downwards.
CTCACTCCGTCTCCCCGACCTCCGTCACCCCTCCTCACCGCCTCCACATCACCTCCCCGCTCGGCCACCGCAAGGTTGCTGCCTTCCCGCTCAGTTCCCCCCTAAAAACTACAGTTGTAGTAGCCAGTTTGCCAAACAGAATAACAAGAAAAGCCACAACCACCAACTACAACTGCTTTACAGCCCAGCAAACCAAAAGTAAAGCCCACATAAAGCTTGCTTCCTTCGTGGACCAATCGATATCATATATAGCAATGTATAATGCATGACAGTTTCAACATACCTACTACCGGAGACTGTATATATATATATATATATATATATATATATATATATATATATATATATATATATATATATATATATATATATATATATATATATATATATATATAGGAAAATGGTTTCATACTCCTGGGTATACGTACTCCCACCTTCAATATACCGTGTAAATGATGTTGTTATACCTCTTTATCCTTTTGAGTATACTCTAATACTAACTATAAGATACTCCAAATTGGGTTCCACGAAAAATTTCATTAAAGTCCACCCTTTATAGCATAATTTGTTTATATATTCCTTTTTACATATAGAAAAGGGTATATAGCAAAAAAATAAAGAGTTTCGATAAAATTTTTTAGTCATGTCGCATTGGAGTATCTTAAAATTATTATTAGAGTGTACTAAAAGTGATAAAAGAGTATAAAGTATTCATTTAAGTGGTATATGAGAGGTGGGAGTATGTACTCCCGGGAGTACGGAAAAGGCTTCCTATATATATATATATATATATATATAGGAAAAATATCTTTTACTCCCGGGTGTAGTTACTCCCATCTCTGAAATACTACCTAAACGAACTTGAAATACTCCTTTATCACTTTGGCTATACTCATACAATAATTATAAGTTACTCTAATGTGAGTCACATGAAAAAATTGCAAGGGAGTCCATGATTTTTAGCATATTTTGCAAATACCTTCATATATGCACATAAAAAGGAGTATGTCCAAAAAATATACATACCACCTCTGAAAAAAATGTACATACCACCTAGATGATCTTATATACTCGTATACTACGTGTACATACCCTCCGTCGCACGAGATACCTCATACATTGTGAGATACGACATAGGGAGTAATTACTCCCGGGAGTAGAAAAGAGGCTTCCTATATATATATATGTGTGTGTGTGTGTGTATATATATATATATATATATATATATGTATGTATGTATGTATATGTATTCTTTATACAGCGCGCGCGCGCACACACACATATACACATATATATACATACATATATACACATATACATATGTGTATATATATACATATATCATGTTTTCTACTCTTAGGTGAAACTAGAAGCAGTGGCGGATCTATCGTTGGGGCAGGTTGGGGCGCCAGCCCCACCTCCGACCGGCCGCCAACGGGACCCTGCCCCCCACCCCCTCCCCGGATCCTAGGCTCCCAGTAGTATCCCCCGACCCCGTGCGGCCATGCGTAAGCAAAAACATCAGAGATTCAGACTTCAGAGTATCAAACATCAGAGTATCAGACATGGGCTGGTGGGCTTAATCAGAACCAGACAACCAGTACCACATGGGCCAAAGGGCAAGTTTCAAGGACACCTGTACAATACCTTATTCAGCCTGTTCTGTAGTGCCGCCGCCGCACCGCACAGGAGAGGCGAGAAGGTTCGATGTTCGGTTCCAGACTCAGAGGGTGCTACTGCGTTTAGGCGGCGCCGGGCGGGCGGGACGAGGAAGGCGAGCACGCGCGTGTGCAACGGCTCAGCCACTCGGCCGCTCAGCGTTGACAAGCCAATTGCGGGCGAGGGAGAAGGTCAACCCCTGGGCAAGGAAGGGGGGAACGCCGGCGCGGGCACTACGGTCGATAGAGGAGAGGAGCCAAACTGCCGAAGGAGTCACTCGCCGAGGCCGAGTCGCCACCTAGACGCCAGAGCCCCGAGAGGTAGAGAGGAAATGGGGAATTGATCGCCCAGAGCCCCAGACCACGCCTACTCAAAGTGCAATCGGTATAAAAAATTGCTCTCCGGACTCCAGTGTCGGTATAAAAAAATTCCCCATTGAGTTTCGGTATAAAAATTGCTTTCAAGTCTAGGTATAAAATTGCCAATGCTCTGTGCCCACATTGATGAACAGTGACAAAGGCTAGGCTAATCTTTATTCTATTGACTGGTTGATTCTTTTATTGTCTCACTGATTCAATTTATTTTATTACAGCAAGTCAGCAAACTAAGTTGCAAAAATAGAGAACCAAATGTTGCACAATTTTTTTCGGCGAAGTGCGAGTACTAGTAACCCACGAACCAATAAAGGCAATATGTCTCAACATGTTTTAAATTTCAATGAAATTGTTGCTGATCCAGCGTGTCGCAAACAAATTGAAACTTATCCTAAAGAGATTAGAGATCAAGTGAGGAGGGCATATATGTTGAAGGGTTCGACTCAACCAATCGAACATGCTTTTCCAAAAAAGATTCAACATGGAGAATCAAGGTCGTTTCAAGAATCATGGTACAAGCTAGAAATTCGATTGGTTAGAATATAGTATTGAAAAGGACGCCGCCTTTTGTTTCTATTGCTTTCTTTTTAAGAAACCGGGACAACCTACTCACTTTGGGAGGGTTGTCTTCACAAAAGTTGGCTATGTGAATTGGAGAAGGGCTATGGAAGGTTTTAAAGACCATGTTGGGGGACCTAATAGTATTCACAGCATTGCAATGCAAGACTATGAAGATTTTCGTAATCAAAGAGCAAGCATAGAACATAAATTAAATATCTATAGCAAAGACTCTGGAATTGCATACAAGATTCATTTGACTGTTTCTTTAGATTGTGCAAGATATCTCATAATGCAAGGTGACGCTTTTTGTGGACATGATGAAACTTCTACATCTATGAACAAAGGCAATTTTAAAGAGTTATTGGAGTGGTATAAAGATAAGGTGCCAGATGTGAATGCGCATTTGAATTTGATGGTGGAGGGAATAGTTTGATGAATTGTCTAGAGATATAAAAGGACCTTGCGAAATGTTGTGCACAAGAGGTAACAAAGATGATTAAGGATGAGATTGGAGATAGGAATTTCGTGGTGCTTATTGATGAGTCATGCGATTCGTCAATAAAGAAGCAAATGGCTATGATTGTCAGGTTAGTAGTACATATTATGTTTGTTAGTTGTACAATTTATGATTTGTGTTAAGTTCTAACCTTATATCATTAATTTTGTTGAAATGTAGGTTTGTAAACAAAGAAGGGAAGATCATGGAAAGGTTTGTTGGTATTAAGTGTACATCGGTTACATTGAAGGAAGCTATGGTTAGTTTGCTTGCTGATCATGATTTACCTATTTCTTGACTACGCGGGCAGGGTTATGATAGAGTTTCAAATATGAGAGGGGAATTTAATGGCTTGCAAAGATTGATACAGGATGAGAGTCTGTATGTTTTCTATATCCATTGCTTTGCCCATCAGTTACAGTTAGTGGTTGTCCCTGTTGTAAGTTGTAGTAGAGCTATTGCTGATTTTTTTCAACTATGTTCCCTTGATAGTGACCATTGTGAGTGCATCTTGCAAGAGAAATGATGTTTTGATGGAAAAGCATCATGAGAAAGTATCGAAGAAATTGGAGAATTGCATGCTTTTAAGTGAAACAGGCTTGAATCAGGAAACTAGCCTAGCTAGACCCAGAGATACTAGATAGGGCTCTCTTCTTAAAACCATACTTCGTATATACCAGATGTGGGAGTCAGTGCTTGAGGTTTTTAGAAATGATATCTGAAGATGCATCATATCCTTTTGGTCATGGTGGAGCAATAGGTTTGATATAACAGATGAAAATATTTGAATTTATATTCATCATGCATTTTTTGATAGACTTATTGGGCATTACAAATTAGCTATCAATTGCTTTGCAAAAAATGGATCAAGATATTGTAGAAGCCATGGATTTGATTGTTAATGTGAAAGTGCACCTACAAGACATGAGGGACAATGGGTGGGAGCCATTACTTAACCAAGTCAAGTCCTTTTGCGATGCAAATGAGATCGGTGTGCCAGATATGGATGACTTCATTGGAGTTAAGGGCAAATCTACACGTCGGAAGCATAACGTGAGTTACCTTCACTATTATCGTGTTGACATTTTCAATGTTGCTCTTGATGCTATTATGGGTGAGATGAATCATCGCTTTAATGAAATTTCTTCAGAGTTATTGGTATGCATGTCTTGTCTTAATCCAAGCAACTCTTTCTCTAAGTTTGATGTGGATAAAATTGTTAGACTTGCTGAGATTTACACTACTGATTTCACCATAGCTGACCGTTTGTTATTAAGAAATCAGCTTCAAACCTTCATTCTTAATGTAGAAATAATCTTCTCAGCAATAAAGATTATTAAGACAGATTTGCACAACAAGATAGCTAATGATTGGTTTAATGACTTATTGGTGTGTTACACTGAGAAAGAGATATTTAGAAACGGCGATAATAAAGAAATCATTCGACGCTTTCAAGAGATGAAAAATCGTAGAGTGAAATTGCGTCGTACTCAGTACCAGTGCCTTCGTAAGTATTATTTCAATTTATATTTTTATAAGTATTCACAAATTTGAAATTGCATCATTGAGTTTTATATTTTTATCTACAGGTCAAATGATCGATGATCCGTCCTCATATATTTATGTCATTCTATCTATTAGCAAAGTACCACACTTGTTATATTTTGATTATTTATTTTGTTTCCTTCCTATTTATGTATGAATTTGGAATTTGGATGGCAATAGATCGGTACATGTATCATTAGTATACTTGTCTTGAGTTAGAACTTAATATAAAAGCCTCCCTCTATTTTTATCCTGATTCGCCACGGACTAGAAGCTAGCTAGCATGCATGCATGCATTTATACTGTAGATACTATATATGAGTAGCGTTGCTGTGTTTGTATATGAACAGATTCCTTTTGTTGCAAAACACATAAGCTAGATACCATGTAGGCTCGACTAAAGGAGAGTGTAATTCAGACTTCAGAGGCCTGTCCAAGTGCATGTGAATTCTTCATGATCCGACAACCCGGATGCAGGGGCGGAGCCAAGGGGGGGCCGGCAGGGGCCATGGCCCCCCCTAATCAAAATAAGGTTTAGTATATATTAATTAGTAGTAGCTAGTATTAGCAAACAGCAAATAAAGATCTAATTCATTCTTAATAGGTAAAGATTCCATTTTTCTCAACTTGATGTATGCAATGCTTAATTTCTCTTACTAACTTAACAAATGGACTATATAAAACAGGTAAAACTTCCCATTATTCAATGGTTGATAGGCTGTTACGATTGGTTATAACTCTTCCTGTCAATGACAACCACAGAGCGAGTATTTTCAGTTATGAAACTTGTCAAGACCCGCATTCGAAATAAAATAAGAGATGACTTTCTTCGACATTGCATGATAGTTTACATTGAAAATGAACTAGCAGCAAAAATTAGTTCAGATAAATTTATTGACTTGTATGATCTTCTAGGTAGTCGTAGAACTAAATTTAAGTTAATAGAGATGTAAGTTTCTTAATCTAAAAAATATGTCATATTTTTCTTATGTGGACATGTGGTTATGCTATTTTTAAATTTAAATGCATCGATATTGCTATGATATTTTTTTATGGATACTACGATAATTTTTAGTTGGTCCACGTGGCCCCCTAACCCGAAATCCTGGCTCCGCCCCTGCCCGGATGCATGATTTGATGAATGGGAGTTCTGCCATTTCATAATTTCCAAGTGTGCCACTGCATACTTTTGTGCGCTTGGATATACATGATGCAGACACAACACCAGATGCCACCGGGCACACCACGAGTCCAAGATCAAGTCAACATCGAGATGGACTCACTGACACTGACACTGAACCACGTAACAGGAGCATTAGAATGGATGTCCGATGGTCCTCTCGAGTTCGTTATCAACTACAGCTATGCATTCTTTTTACTGCTCAGTGCACTGGATCCGAAGAAGAAATGATACTAGTACTAGCTTTAAGGTGGCAAGCGGCGAAGTCACATGATGTACTATGTAACACTATCCTGAAGAACAATAATTGCAATAGAACAATGTACTAGCACGGCAGCACATAATTTCGAGGACACAAGCTAGGGAGTAGGGACAACCTTTGATCCACCCGGTCCCTGAGGCTGTCCTACTGGCATAGCATGTGACAAGCTGAATAGATCCTTTCCCGTGTTCAAGACGAACTGTCCAATTGTTCGGCGTGTGGCTCGGTTTGATTTTTCTTAGGTTGCAGGCACCAATGTACGTCTTGGACTCTTTTGGGCGTGAGCTTAGGTCAGTTATCTTTTTAAATTGATCTAGTTGAACATAAAATTATTCTATTTATTATTAAGTGGTTATTTTAAATTCAATCTAACGAATCGTCATTGAGTCAAGTCTCATCAACCTTTTTTTTTTGCTCGGAGTAGACTCATTTCAGCTTTAAACCCATTAACTATTGTAATCAAATCAGTTTTGCTCCGTCCTTAGACGTGACACGGAGGAAAAGAATCTGTGTGCCAGAAGCTGGCATGAAGGAGCCCGCCCGCTTCTGCCAAAGGGTGGTGGGAACTGGGAAGCTTTGCATTGGGTTTTGAACCATATCACTTCATTTCTTAGAGGCCGAGGCCGAGAGCTTTTGATTTGCTTGTTACCCTTACGGTTGTCTCATTTGTTGCCAGCGGTATACATCAGACTATTAGAGCAAATCCAACATCGGATATGATCTTGTATATTAACTATCATATAGCGAGTGGATTTCGCAGCCTCCTAGGGCCTCCACGCTTGGAGTTTTGTGAAAAGCCCCGCGCAGTTTGTGGAATTGCGCCCACGCCCAAGCGAGCTAGCCCACGCCTGAGCTAGTGATGGCTCGTGCACCTGGAACTTATTGTAAAGGCCCTCGTAGTTTAACAAAATTGTTGTAACTATGAGTATGACAAGACCTGAGAGAGAGAGAGAAAGAGATGCCGGAGACGACTTCTTACATGTATGCTTTACCTCAAATAACTAGGCTAGTTTGTCAGCAGAACCAACCAACCATCTTTCGATATGAGCTCTTCTATGGTACACTAAATTCAATATGGACAGTTCATTCTTTTCGATCTAATAGAACAGTTTAGTTAGTATTTATTTATACTTACTCTAGTAGTAGAATAGTAGAAATACCCTTAACAAAACAATTACTAGATCTGATTTCTACTACTTAATATATACTACCAGTATAATATACCTAAAATTTCTCTATCCTAAACATCGAAGAGAAATTTTAACATGGATTATACTGGTAATATATGATGGGTAGTAGAAATAAAATCTAACTATTGATTATTGAGGAAATTCTACTACTCTACTATCAAAGGAAGTATAATTAGTGCAGCAATGAAGCGCAAGTTGCGGGACGACTAGACTAGTCATTCCAATGGCTGGTGGAGCATCACATGTTCACACACAGTTGGAGCCTGGAGTGGTCGAGTAACCCAAATCCAAATGTGGACAACAGCAATCTTTCTGTTGTGTGTGTGGACAAGATTAGTCTAAAGTTCTTCAATGGCTACAAATTACTCCCTCTGGTCACAAATAGTTGTTATTTTGGATGTCAATGCAGTCTCCAAAACATAACTTTGACCACCAGCTTCTATTATAACTAGCATGGTGGCCTGCACATTTGCATAGTTAGATTTGTTTCAATATTTTTAGTATCAAATGACATAATTTAGATGTTTAAGGATAATTTTACGTATCTTGTAGGTTAGTTTGAATTTTAAGACATTGGAAATAACAATAGAAACTTGAGGGGAAAAATATAACATGAAGAATGTAACTGATATATGAGTTTGATGGAAGAAAATTATTGAGTATACTAAGTTGTTGATGTTCTTAAAAACATAAACACTCTCAATCATACATAGATCATGTAGTTGCATGCCTCTGTTATCCTCCATTAGTTACTCTTATCGAAAACATATGCATACATATATACATCCATTTAATCTCAAAGCAATACATTAATTATATGTACGGCAAATTATCTTATTAGTTTACACGGTTGTCGGTGTTTCGAAAACCGGCAAGTAAATTTGTAGATCTAGGGGCCGCGCGGTCCCGCCCCCTGAATGGTTGGACCAAGAGGAGTCCAAAGTTTATACTGGTTTAGGCTGAAGGTCCCTACTCCAGTTCGTGAGGCGATCGTATATTGCTTCTGAGACGGGAGGTCTCGCGGTGCTTACAAGCGAGGATCGAGGTCCGGCCCCGAGTGCCTCGTGCGAAGGAGTTGGCTAAGGCAGTCGTGAATGTGAGACTCGGCGTCACGAATGCGCTCGAGTCCTAGGGTTGCTATCGATTGTGCCGTCCTCGTTCCGGAGGGTCCTGCTTCCTCTTATATAGCTGGAGGAAGTAGGTTACATGGGGAAAAAAAGAAAAAAAGGAGGGATGGGGTTTCCTGAGCTTGGGAGTCCGGTCGTCTGCCTTGGTGTCTGATCCTCCGCCTTGGATTCGACGCCCGACGGAAGATGGCGCGCTCCATAATGGGCCGATGGACATATATGGTGACGTATCGTTCCGCTTTGCCGGGGAGCGACGTACCTGCCCTCTGTGCGCTGGTCAAGTGCTGACGTTGCGGGCGTCTGGCTTCGGGAGTTACCTCGGGAAGGCGCGCCTCCCTTCCCTACTCCTGTCCATGCGACGGGTTCAATGCCTACCTTCGCCACCTACCGTCTCGAAAGGGGAGCCTCCTGGCTTCATGTGGTCACGCTGAGGTGTTGTACCTGCGGGGTAGGTGAACGGGACAGGGGTCGGTCTGTGATGGTACGATGTCTGTTCTCCAGCAGAGATGGCCTGAGCCTAACCGGGGGCTCCCAGGTGGTCCGACCCACGGCCGGATCGTTTCGATAAATCTGCCCGGCTTGAGGGGGCGTCCGACCCGTGGCGCCGGTCGGGCCGCTTTTCGGGGCCGGTACGTTCAGAAGTTGGGGATCTTTGAGCGGGGCCCCCAACTCGAAGCATGGGCCGTGAGGCGGCCCATTCGTTTTTTCCGGGCCACTGGGGATTCCCATGTCCTAGGTATCCGTCAACGGTATTATAGTATATTGCTCACGCCTACACCGTTGCACCACGAGAGGCCTACCTACACCGATGTATCACGAGAGGCCAACCTTGAACTTATAATCCCTCACATGCTGGCTACCTTACCGAACCTTATCTTCTATCTCTTCTCGCTACTATAACTTTTCTACTTCAACCTCTAATAGCATGCCTAATTTTTAATCGATCCCTTTTAGCTGTTACCTTTTCAATACAATCTCTTAGCTCCTACTCATTCAATCACATAGTTATCTTCTACTTATCTTTAATTATTGCTTAATGTTGAATGTAGCAACATCAAACATACATACGCGTGCAACCATCTCTGATATCCTACCATGGACACCTGTTATGCTCTCTCAGGTGGCCCTAAGCCTATTCCCTAAAGTTGCATCATCTCTATTTCAAGCTCTTTACATCTCTGATTCTGCACATCTGTGCTTCTATTTGTACAAATGCATGCATGTATATACGCATGCATGATGTTATATGTGCTCGATGTTCCTTTTCTCCTATGCCGATCACTCCTCTTTTTTGACATTGACCACCTCAATGTTATGGCTTCCTTGCTAGTTGCGGTGACCTCGCATATTCACTGATGCCAACATATCTGCTTTAGTCGTTGTCTGACAATATGAAGAATCTTCTCGCCATCGTTAGTGACGTTGTCCCTATCACCAATGATGGCCCCGTATCATTATAGTTCATTTTCAATGCAAAGCTTCATCTCCTCTCTACCAAAGCTTCCCCATTATCGAGCTTATTCATATACTGATTTCTTCAACAATGCCGACGCTCACCACTCATTGTCATGGTCCTTCGCTTCTTTGACTCTGACCTTTCTCTCCAATAACTTTAGCGAGTACCACGACATTGTCCCTATCGAATGGCTAAGGTGGCTAAGGTGAGGAACACGACATTGTCCTCATCCCCAGCGTCATTGGCACGACACTTCACTTCCTAGTGGGTCAATGTCTTCTTTAGACAAATCGACACCATTGCGTTGTTTCGTACTCTCTTCCAACACTATTCATGCCAGACTTGTTATAACTTTTATTTTTTTATTGGAGTTCGTATACAAATAAAATTGATAATTTTATTTAATTTATTTTAAATTTTAGTTATTTAGAGATTTTACTTTGCAATTGTATGGAAATCAAATTGCAATGTTTTTACTCCAATTTCAATTATTTTTGTTGGGGTTAGTATAAAAATCCAACCACTAATATTTGTTTATTTTTTATTCAGAATTGTAGTTATTTAGAGATTTCATTTTGGAATTAAGTATCAAGATCAAACTTACCACTTTATTATATTTTTATTCCAAATTTTATTTTATTTATAGGTTTTTATTTTAATTTACAGTTTTTATATATTTTAATTTGGAATTTGTATTGAAATCAAATTGCTAATTTTATTTTATTTTTTATTCTAAATTTCAGTTATTGCTATTGGAATTCATAACAAATACAATTGCTATTTTTTGCTTATTTTTATTTTGAGTTGTTTTTATTTATGTATTTTACTTAGGAATTTGTATGGAAATTGAATTCCTTATTTTATTTTCTAAAATTTTAGTTATTGTTTGGATTGTACTTGATATGAACTCTTTTTATAATCTAGACCGTTATAATCTGGATCTAGCATGATCAATGGTGTTAATCTTTCTCTTTTTCCTTCGATTAATGTGGAAATTTCTAGCCTTGAGAGCGAACATGATGACTTTTTTTGCTTCTGCTTTAATAATATAATAGATATATTTATAAAACCAAATAAAATTGTAATATTATGAAAGTATTTTTCAAGACAAATCTACATGTATGACTTTCATGCATACAATTTAAATATTTTAAAAATATTGATTGCCAAAGTTTCAAAAGTTCGACTATACCTATATCCAAAATGACAATTATTTATGACTATAGGGAGTATATGATTTTTTTAAATAATACACAAAAAAAATAAAAATTACAAAAATAATAAGCCAAAAATAATGAGTAAGCACATATGTAATGAAGTTTATTTTATAGTTGATGGTCTCAAGAGTATTGATCCATTTCTATCACTCTAATATATTATATCATTACTTTGAGATTCCATCAAAATGAATATATGAAACTTGTGTAGTTGTATACACTCATATCAATTTAAATAAAATTTAAATTGAGTTCGATTATCTTTCAATCAATCAAAGAACACTTCATTATGTCTCGATGGTATTCTTTGCTGACTAAGGACAAACGAAAAGTTCTTGAGTATAATAAAGCATTAGTTGCATCAAAGTACTCAAGACATATCATTCAAATTGATTTGGGTTGTGCTCAATCGATCTTGGAGCATCCATTATGTGTTAATGGAGCGCAATTGATGATCAAGACAACCGTATTTATTAGACTAACAATCTTCGATGAGTTGGGAAGTAGGTTGAGTCCAACAATGATATAGAATCGGAAGTTGAAATCATCATGTATTGATGAGCTTAAATGAGATCTCAAAGTGCAGAAAAGAGAAGAGGAGAATTCATCATGTGTTGATGAATAAGAAGAAGACGACATGTACTTGAAGAGAAAGTGGTTGCAAATCATAAAAGCTTCAAGAGGATTAGCGCACGACAAAGGTGAAAGACCTTGTGGAGGTCTACCCATGTTGGTGATAAGTGTTTGACTAAATTTGAGCTTGTTAAGTTTGGGTTTGAGTTTGATTGAAATCGGATTTTCAATTTGAAGCAATTTGCGTTGAGACTGCCAAGTTTTGGTTTGGTCGATTGTTGCTAAGTTCTGGCTTGGTCGAGTAATGCCTCGTTGGCTTGTGGTCAAATGATTCAGTAGATTGGGAATCACTGAGTATCGAGTAGGAACATTGTTGGGTCAAGTGGATGGTTCATTCAAGATTTTGGTCGATTACTGCTAAGTTCTAACTTGGTCGAGTAATGCCTTGTCGGCTTGTGGTTGAATGTTTTGAGTAGACTAAAAATCACTAGGTATCGAGTAGGGATTTTACCGGGTCGAGCGCCCTGCCATCAGCCTGTCTCGAGTGCTCGTATTAGCCTCAAGTTACTCGATGTCGACTCATCAACTCGACTCTGAGCAAAGTTACTTGATGTACTTGGGATATGAATTTTGAATTTATGTGAGATTTATTACATATCATCTTGGGCAATGCTATGTGATGTATTTTCCTTGTGTTTGATGGTTACAGGACGACGGTGCTAGATCATGGTGAGGCGAAGGATGATTAGGACTAGGCGAGGTGCATCGGATGTCCAGATGGTCGAGGATCGTCGAAGATGATTGGAGACAGAGTTAGTGCAAACCTAGAAGACAAGGAATGGATGAGATGCTAGCTAGAAGATGTTCGGATCAAGGAGGGTTGTTAGATCATGGTCTAGATGATAGAGTAGCGGGTCTAGTTAGTATAATTGAAAAAGTGTACGAAAACCCGATATGTGTGTGGGTTTCGAGTTAGCCCATGTACAAGTGAATAAGTCAATCCTCACCCTCGATGGTGGTTCTTAGGGTAGAAGGAACTCATCCAAGGGTGGAGAGTGACTCAAGAGTAGTATAAATAGAGGGGTAGGGATGGCCTTTCCCTTCCTGAAGGTTTTTGAGGTTTTTGTACTCCTTTGAACATTGCCCACTTTATTGTGAGGTTTTGTAAACCTCTCTTCCAGAAATACAAACTCACTTCCTTCAATTCAATTTTCTTTATGCATTTACATTATGTCTTAAATTCCACATTTACTTTCTTGCAATTTACATTTTCGTAATTTGGATTTGCCTTCCCTCCTTGTATATGCTTTTGCTTTTTGTGCCGAGGTTGTTGATTGATGGATGAATTTTCCTTTAGATCATATCCCAATCATCTAGATAATCCAAGCGTTCTTCTTGTAAGAAATCGATTTTTGTGTTCTTTAATGAATGGTCTTGTAAATCACATTTGTGGAAGTTTATACCTATGCTCTTGCTTGCTGTGACATGTGGGAGGCTATCCAAGATCATCTTGATAATCAAATCTCACGAGCAAGCCTCAGATTGAATTCTTGAGTTCTTGCAAAAACTTGGTGTGTTCTTCCTTCCCAAGAAAAAACTTTGACGTCAATCCTTACGATTGAAGGTTGGAATAAGTTCCAGACATCCTTAGGAACACATCTACCAAGTTTCGTAAGTTTTTATCCAACCGATCAAAAAATTTCTCAAAATTTGTTTTTGAGTCATGCTGATTTCAATCTGTTCTTGCTGTTGTTCTTGAGTCCGGTGCTACCACTCCTCGTGCGGTGCCATCGGCCAGACAGGGCAATTGACTCATTTTGATTGGTTTCTTCTGTTGATTTTTCTTGAGGGCTTGTTTGGATTATTTTGTGTGGGGAAAAATTTTATTTTAGGATCATTCACCCCCCCCCTCTGATCACCATCTCGATCCATCAAAAAGTATAACTAGATAGGTAAATGATGTGTTTCTAGTCCTTTATTGGTCTCAGTGTTTGGATAAGAGACTGGGTTTCTAGTTAGGTGTCGTACTATTAAGAGAGGTTGAGTCATTTAGCTTGAGCTTCATCATATGTTGATGAACTCAATCCGGTTTACTCCAGCTCACTCACTTATTTGGATTTTACAAGAGCTAAGTATTTGCATGTATTGCAAATAAGAGAGCTCATGCTTGCTTCTTATTGAATCTTAATTGATTTGGGTTTTGCATGTGTTGCAAAAGGAGAGAGCTCATGCAACTTGAATTTTGTGATTGTTCTTTGCATAGAGTTATGGATTTACATGTGTTGCAAAAGGGAGATACCTCATGCAATTTGGTTTAAGTGGTTTTTGCCTGGAGCTAAGTTTTGCATGTGTTGCAGATGGAAAGAGCTAATGCAACTTAATTTTAATAGTTGTTATTTGTATGGAGCTAGATATTTGCATGTATTGCAAATAGAGAGCTCATACATCGGAGTTTTAGCTTGTGACTTGATAATGTGTTGATCATCATAAGGCTAAGATAGGTTTATGCTTTGTGTTTACAAAATGATTTTTTGCAAAATATAGTTTAATTGAATCTTATCTTGGAGCATGTGAATAGTGTTTACAAATTGACTTGATCATGAGTTTATCATCGCATGGCTCGATATTTGCTTTCAAATGGTTGGAGTTGTTATTTGCAAACAAGCTAGAGGTTATGGGTTTTGATCCTCGAGTATGTGAATAGAGTTTGCAAATGTATTTTGTAAATTAACTTGACCATGTGTTGATCATCACATGGCTAAAAGAATTGATCTTATAGTTTCTTGATTTATTTGCAAATGTGTTTTGCAAATAATTGAAGTTTTAATGTGATTCTTTGGAAAAATGTGAATAGGGTTTGCAAATGTATTTTGCAAATTGACTAGATCATGTGTTGATCATCACATGTATTTGATGTTTGATTTAAAAAGAAAAGATTTCTGTGAGAAATCTAAATTTATTTGAAAATCCGGTAGTACCACAGTTGTGAGGCCGGTAACACTGGAGGTCCAGTCTACTGCTCTCAGTTGGCTAGCAGTACCACAGGGATGGTACTACTGCAAAAAAAGGCCGGTATGCTTATTGTAGAGAAGGTGTTTTTCAAAGTTTGCAATCGGTACTATCGCAGGTAATGGCAGTTACTACCGCTTGAGTTGTAGTACTGCTCCTAGTTGAGTAGTAGCACCGGAGGTACTGTGCAATGGCTAGTTTTAAGCTGTTACTTGACTGTTGTGGTCAAGACCAGTGCTACCAGCCCCAGTTGGGTGGTAGAATCGGGTTTGCTGAGTTTTGCCTAAAATACCCCCAAACGGCTAGTTTTCTTTGGTGAGGCTATAAAAGGAGTCTTAGAGGCTGGCATTTGTGCTTGCTGTGTTTGTGAGAGATTTTGAAGGGTTTGTGCATGTGTTGCGTTCTCTAATTTGGTTTTTGAGCTAAGAGTGAGCTCTAATTACATATATTGCAATTAGAAGAGGATTGAGAGCCTCTTGTGCATGTGTTACACTTGAGGAGGATCCTAGTGTGTGTGTTGCACTTAGGAGATCACCATTATACATGTGTTGTACTTAGTGTAGTTCAAGTTAGAAGGCTTGGCTTATTACTTTTGGTGTTTGCCGACACTTAGACAGCGTGTGGAGGCGTCGTGCACGGTAAGCTTCTCAATGGAGGTTGTGAGAAGTCCAGACGAATTTGTGAAGGTGGGAGCTCACCTACCCGGAGGGGGAAAGAGTTATCACTAGTGGATTCGAGGTGCTTAGCTTAATTCGTAGAGTTGATCCAATTCATTTGGGTTTACCTCAACATGGATTATGGGAGACCGGCAAGTCTCCGAATGTCATGGTAAAAAAATTGTATGTCAATCTCTTGATTTACTTTCTATTCTATTCACATTCTTGCAATTTACACATTGAATTGAATTGCTTGTTTTTATATCTAGAATTGCAAACCTTGATCTAGACTTAGCTTGTTGGTGCACTTAATTGAGACTAGATGATTTAGGCTTTATTTGATCAAAACCATTTGTTTATCAATTCTGCATTACACTTTTTGGCTATAGTGATCTTTAGAGAAGAATTTTTAAAACCGCCTATTCGCCCACCTCTAGTCAGCATCCTCAATCTTACAAGTGGTATAAAAGCTTGGTCTCTCGTTTTATTAGGCTTCACCGCCTAGAGAGAAAGGATGGCGATTAAGGATTTAGTACACCCCGGTGAGACACCAATTTTTGATGGCACAAATTATGATTAATAGAAAATTCGCATGTCATGTTATTTTAAGTCCATGAGCCCAAACTTTGGTGGACAATAGATTTTGGCTTTTCTCATCGATTGAATTATCTTACTCCAACTATTAGAGAGGAGAAATGCTTACATCTCGACGCTCAAGCAATTAACACTTTATTAGTGCTTTGAGTGTAGATTTATTTAATTAAGTTTGCAATCTTGAGAGCGCTCATGAAATGTGGACAAAACTTCAAAAAATTATGAATTGTCCACATCAACAAATAAGGATTGCATTGATGAATGGATATCAGGAGAAGAAACCTCAACTTCTTCCTCAAGTGATAACGAACCTTCAACTCCATCCTCATTAACTCATTGCTTCATGGCAAAATGTAAAAATGAGGTAAATAATGATGATGGTCCTCATATGATGAGTTGATAGATATGCTAGAAGAGCTAAATGAGTATCTTGGGAAGGAGAAGGCTAAACATAAGATTTTGAAGAAAGAGCATGACTTGCTTCAAAATAATTATGATGTGCTTAAAAATGAGCATAAATCTCTTCTTATCAAGAAACTCATGAAGTCCAAGATGGATATAGGCATTATTTATAATATTCTAGATGATATGCCATGCAATATTGCTAATCCTTGCTTTACATCTAAGGTAGACATATCCACTTCTTGTGATGATTTAATTGATATGCCTTGTTGCTCTATTGAAATTGCCTCTAGTTCCTCTATTTGTTTAGAGACTAATCTTGTAGAGGAAAACAAAGAGTTCAAGGCCCAAGCCATTAGATTGAAAAATGATTTGAAGAGATGCTACAAGGAAAAGGCCACTCTTGATGATATCCTAAGCAAACAATGGGTATTGCAAGACGAGGGATTGGCTACATTTCTAAGAAAAAGGAGAATAGCAAGATAAGGCATAACGCAAGACACTCAAAAATCATTAAGTGTCTTGGATACAACAAGAAGGGATATCTCGCCTCCGTGTGCATTATCGACAATCGTTCATTACTTGTGAGCATGCACGCGTAGATAATTAGACAATAAGAAGTAACAAATTGGTAAGCGAGAAATAATTCGATACGACAAGTGTGCGAAGAATAAGTTATGAAAGAATAAAAGTTATGAACTAATGAAAAGTATATGTCTATGCAATACATAAGTTATGAAAGAAAAAACTATCTGCGATTCTTGCATGGCACAACCCCTCGTATGGCCCCAGCCCTCCTATAGCGCTGAACATGTCTCGACAGATATGTTAGCTGGTCTAGGCCTATCCTCTAGTGCTCCTGACAGGACGTGTAGATGGAGGTGACGTAGAGTACGCTGGCTTAACTGGCTGGTTGGGTTGACTAGATGGCTCCAGGTGCATCGGACAACTGCGATCGACCAAGCACAACCTTGTGGGCTCCTAGGGTATTCAACAAAGTAAGTGTGGTATTCGATGTCATCATCACCGGCGTCCGAAACGTTGGTTGCATACAGAAAAACTTCATGGCATTAGAACTACATGTACGAATTGTGAAAAATTTGTTAAGTACAAATAAGCACTAAGGGTTTACCTGGGAACATCCGGCTATACGACGTGTCTCGCTACCAGCTAGAGCCCCCCGCCACACCAGCTGGAGGTGCAGCACGTGGTGTGTAAGCTAGCGTGTGCTAGGTATGTCACGCGCATACCAATGATGAGTGGCCGATATGTGGAACGATGTCCTCCTCCCTAGGTCTCCAGCATGACATCAGCTCGACGATGCGCCGAGACTTCACGATCACCCGGTTTACCATCCCTCGCACCTCGTCCAATGTGGCCTCCAACACATGACCAAAGCCGAGTGTGGACCTAAGTATGACCACCTCAGTGTGCACTTCCCTAATAAAGTCATTGTACATGCAAATATAAATATGTTCCATTAATAGAAAGCATGCATAGGTACATATTTTTAATCATATCAATTGACTCACCGAGCGATGGAAGGTCGAGTCCGTGTTCGCTGTGGTAGCCACGTGCCTAGGAGGGCCCTCCATAACATGAACCACTCTAACGCGTGTTCGTGTGGCGTACCACCGAATATAGTCATTGTACGTGTCATAGTTGTAAGGGGCGACCTCCTGGTGGACGCCCTCTAGCGTATGGGACCAATGTTGAACTTGAGTCTACATGCATTGTGTCCAACCCGCACACCCTGAGAGACCCTTTCTTTTTTCTGCAATAATAAATAACATGTGCACATCATTAGTTTATTAAAGAAACACACAACCAATCCGAACAAGGCGGAATAGAAAACTCATGAGTGGACATGTGGTGATACGACGACACCTATGGGGACCCAAAAAAACCTGGCAAAGTTTGAACTAGTGTAACATCCGGTGAATCGTGTGCGTCTCCACGAACACGTCGAACACTTGGTGATGACGGGTGAACCAGAAGATGGCGTCGTGGGTGCACTACACGGAGAGGCCAAAGGTGCTCGCACAGCTACGCACTCTGGTAAGTACGGCTTCCAGATCACACGCCCATCCATCAGCTGGTAGAACATCACGACATAGTCAAAGTACGACACGTGCAATGTAACTGATGTGAACGCGGTCTACACAAGTAGTAGTAGAGTTACGATAATAAACACTAGGATGAACTGTACCATAATATACGACTGAGACGAGGTACTAACCTATTGGTGACACCACAATGTCTCCATCGTCGGACGATCGATGTCATCCTCCACTGGCCAGTACAAGACGTTCCCGTAAGGTGCCAACTCGATGTGCGGATGTCCAACCTAGAAGTGCTCGAAGGACCACAGCTAGAGGAGAAATAGGCACCCGGTGAGGATCGAGTTATTAGTGAAGCACTGACAATCATTGCAGAGAGCCCTATAGGTGGCACATAGTACTGCCAAGCCCTAAGCCAGCAACGAGATATCGTTCAACTCTGCATCCGCTATCATCCTTGCATACTAGATCATATGCTTGTCGACGTTGTCTCTATGAGAAGAGTAGAACAGGACCCAGCCGAAGAACCACAACAGGTATGCCTTCAAGTGGCATCGCACAATGTAGTCTACAGCACTGGCTGCCATCCTCTCGGGCTATAAAAACAACACGTTAGGACAAAATGCTAACAAGTCCGAATTGTGGTGCAACATCATAGAAATGAATAAAATGACAACAAAACATAACTTACGTAGAACTACGTCAGCCACTTCTGCGTCGGGCCATGGCCTCCGATGAACGTCTCGTAACTGGCCTCGGAGGGTAGCACACCCTCACCTTGTGAGGATCTCGGCTCACCAGTGTGGGTGCACGTCGTCAGGGACAACCACTTGCCTGGTGCATGGAAAGCTCGTCAGGTAACTGTCATCCTCCAACATCGTCGTCATCTCCCCGCAAGAGAGATAAAAGGTGTGCATCTCCAGTCGCCAACAGTCGAGAAGAGCCGTGTGTAGGCTCTTGTCATAAGGGAACCTCCGAGAGGCACCGCGCCTATCACCATCGTCTGTGTGTGTGGCCTCCACCATCCTGGTGAATGGTAGCAATCCAGTGGTCCACAACCTGCGTGAAAAAGAAGATAGCAAGTTCATATGCATCAACAATACAATCCAATAGCAACACTGAAATGATTGCATAAACCTCGGTATCCACTGCATGTCGATCCTCTATACCCTCATGAGGTACGCAAATGTAGGGACGAAAGATCAGTAGACGCCTGGCCCACTATCAAGGTCTGTGTGACCAAATGACTATGGTGTGACATATCTATGACAGGGTCAATCAGCTCGTACTCCCACGAGGGATCTGCATCGTCGTCCACCATACCTACCATGAAAATAACAAACAAGTTAGCAAATAACATAGAAATATAAACATCATAGAAGTAAAAAAAACAGTTAGTTAGCAAATGACATGGAAATATAAACATGACATGCACACATTATTTTAGCACAAACAAAATACATTTACACATTTGCATAATCAAATGTCCAACCTAAAATTATTACTCAGGAATGCCAAATCTATTCAAATACTATCCGTAAATTTTACATCTCAATTCCATATTATCCGGTAAGTTTTGAAAAATTATTATGAACATATCTGATCAAATTTTTATTGCGCACACAACGTATCAACATTATATCATCCAATAGGTAATATATACTTCGAGAATTACAAATCTAATTGATAAAATATGCCTACATATGATGGTAACCTACTCTATACTTCAATACACAGTTACTTTAATTGGCCGTAATTTTACTTCTCAACATACTTGATCGACCCTAAACCGCGATTACAAAAATTTGTATCTACACGAATATTACTAACTTGCATTTACCTACAAAAATTTTACTATTCTAAACATGGCTCTAACAGTAATATTAATCTCTAAATATTTGCAGATAAATGTTACTAGTTATATCTACAAAAATAATCTAAATATACGTAAATAAATATTTCTAATCTAAACATACCTAAATAAAATTTTCTAATCCACTCATATCTACAAAAATATTTCTACTCTACTAATATCTGCACGCTTATTACTATTCTACAAATCTAATTACTTGATTTTCCAACCTAAGTTTCGAAAAGCATAAAAAAGAAATTAACAAACAACCTTCAAATATCGTGCAGACCTTCTTCTTCCTTCTCCCCTCCCTCTTCTCTCCTTTCTTCTCTTCTCTCCTCTCCTTCTCTTCTCTTCTCTTCTTCTCTCGGGCGCTCGGCGAAATGGCGACTGGACACGCGGCTTTATAATGCGGTTTCTATCACCAACGCCATTTCGATTGGCGATAGAAATCGCATGTTGCCAATCCAACTGGCGATTAATGGCATGACTCTGAGTTGGCGCATTTATAGCCAGTTAAAACGACGACTGATTTGTTGTCGCCGTTCTAATTGGCAACAGAAATTCAATCGCCATTTGGACTGGCAACTATGCTCTGTCGCCAGTCAAAAAGGCGACAGTGGCTTATTTCTGTAATTTTTATTTTCGGCTCATTATTTTTATAATTTTTATTTTTTGTGTATTATTTTTAAAAAAAATATCGGGAGTATACAATGTGTTAATATTGTAATAGTACGATTTAGCACTTGTATAGTTGTGCATTTGCATTGGCCTTGACCCCCCTGAGATTTCGCTCGAGCTCCGCCACTGCGCGTGAGCCGTGAAGCAGTGTTGCTGCGTTAGCCATTCATTTAGCATCCGCGTCAAAAGCCGGGGCAGATATAACGCATGCCACCAAACGTCCAAACACGCATCTCACGATATCGATCATAACACATCAACTCAACATTAGACATTCAGCGATCAGTCAAGCATGAAGGCACCGCAGAAAGTCGCACATTATCGACCACAACTAGCATAACGCACAGGCACAAAGCTGCTCCTAGGCAGTGGCAAGCGCGACTGACACACGAACACACACACAAGGTAAAGATTGACATTAACCTTATGCTTACCTTCCAACGGCTGCTTACTCAAAAGCTCTGAAGTAGATAATCCCTCTTTCCAGATTTATAGATGTATTCTTATTTGCACGTGGACTAAGCAGATATGAAAATGACTTAACTACCCTTAATTATTATCTCTAAATACTGTATTCAATGCATGCTTGTAAAAAATATAAATTAAAGCTATATATTTATTAGGGGTATAAAGAGAGCATCACTATAATTTTGCATTGAAAATGTAATACATCCTATATTTATGAATAATATCATTAAAAAAACATGCCATGTGTTTTTCGACAAATAGAGTAAAAAAGAGAAGCGCATGAGCTAGCTGTTGGCGTGGGCTGGTAGGATAGTCCTTTGCATATTTTGCTCCAAACTACAATTTGGAAGTGATCATTTTTCTAACCTTAGTTACCTTACTTTTTGCATGTCTATCCTCCTCCCGAGCGGAATTGTATATCTAACCCCCTCCCCCACCGCAGAAGCCAGCTGACAAGGAGCATGAGAGCAGCGCCGCGGGAACGATGGCCTGCCGTGGCCGCCGAGCATAAGAGGGGCCTGCTGTGGCGACAAGTGCGGTGGGGAGGGGGTTAGATTTATGATTCCGCTCGAGAGGAGCTAGATTTGTAAAAGAATAACGTAAGCAGCACCATAAAAGTGATCACTTCAACAATTTGGTGCTGATGGAGGAGAGGGGCAGTGCGCGCGGAGTGGAGAGGTGCAAAGGCGGGGAACGCCGCGATCGCTCGAAACGAAAGGGGAAATAAACTCATGAATCGTGAAACATAGCCAGTGAGGCAGTGCGGCTTGGTAAGGACAGCGAGGAGCCGTTGACATCGAAACCATAACAAGGCAAGGCCAGAAGGTAGCAAGAACTCGGAGGCTCGGAGCTCATGTCACGATTGCAAATGCTTCTGCAGTAGCGCAGGACATGATCAAGAAAGAGGCATTTGCTGCAATTTATGTCGAACTGACAGGAATTACAATGCCAGGGCGAACAAATTACCCTGCATCCTTTTGAGCGCCACAGGATTTTCTCACACATTGCAACATCCATGAGTACTGATTAGATCATAAGCAGTTCAATAGGAAAACAACAAGAGCTGCTCGGAAATCGGAATACAGCTAACAATCTACAACAGAATATCACCTGCCAACGCAAGCATGCGCCCCAGAGCTCTTCTACATCTTCCTCCTTTCATACATCATGAGCTTGCATGCACCATTCCATGTTCAAAACGAAAACAAAAGCAAACCTAGAAGAACTCAAACTCCAGATAATTATCTGAGCCCTTCTGATTCGCAGCTGGGGCAACCTTCTCATTAGCTGGTGCTGGCTTTGGTGGGCGCTCCAGCTCAACAGGCTTGGGTATCTCAGGAGGGCTCGCACATCGTATCAGCGCCCAGTTCACACCCTCGAAGAATGGGTGCTGCTTTATCTCAGTAGCCCCACGCTTGTAGGCAAGACGATGCTGTGGGTCCTTGACCAGCAGTCCTCTTATCAGGTCCCTCGCCGAGAAACTCACAATTGGAGACTCTGGGAACCGCAGGGGCTGACCAACAACATTGAAAAGTGTTGCCCGGTTTCCTGACCCCTTGAATGGAGTCTTACCAAATAAGAGTTCATATAGGAATATGCCGAAGGTCCACCAATCCACAGCACTGCCATGACCCTCTCCCTTTATTATTTCTGGTGCCAAGTACTCATGAGTGCCAACAAAGGACATGGAGCGAGCATCGGTCGGCTCTGCTATGAGCTCAGGCAGTGGGCTAACTTGGTTGACAATCTCAGGCTTCGGCTTCTTCTCCTTCTTGGACTTAGACTTGGAGAAAAACCGGGGACCAAAGCAAGTGGTTGGAGCGACACACGATGGCTGGATGCAGGATGGCTCAATACAAGCAGGCTGAATACAGTATGCCTGGTTGTTCCTCTGCAATGCATCTGGTCCAGGGTTGGCAGACTTAACAACAGTGGGGCTTACAGCGCAACGAAGGGAGAGGTCAAAGTCTGACAGCATGATGTGCCCATCCTCCCGAACAAGGACGTTTTCTGGTTTCAGATCACGATATATAATCCCAAGCATATGTAGATATTCCAATGCAAGGAGAACCTCCGCTACATAGAACCTGAAACATCAAGAGATTGTCCAAAAGTTTGAATGAATTGATTCACTAATTGCATGTCTTTTAAGGCTTCAAAAGGAACTATTGAAGAATTAAGCAATCAACAAATGATCATGAGCATTTATGAATTATGATTATAGATTCTTAATTGCACAGACATACTACAATACAAGCTCCAATTGACAATTTTGCAGCACTAAAGGGATCCATGCATAAGAATATAAAAAATGCATTAATGCATAAATATGACTACCCGACAATGCCAACAGACAATAAGAAAACGGAGCAGGATTGAAAATTATAGATACAAGACATGCAAACCTAAAAAAGGAAAATTATATCCGCATTATATTTACATATGATGATAAACAGATGATAAAAACAATTTTAGTAGTTGCCACATACTTTGCTGCTTGCTCTGAAAAATGTTTTCCAGGTTGCCTTTGTCGAAGAGTGTGCAGGTCCCCTCCTGGGCAGAACTCCATCACCAAACATGAGAATTTGTCTGTCTCAAAGTGTGTATACAGCGTTGGTAGAAATGGATGATCCAGAGATTGCAGTATCTCCCGCTCTGTCTGCGCTCGAAGCAGCTTCTTCCGACTTGCTAAGGACCCCTTGTCCATGACCTTCATTGCAAAGTAACTCTTTGTGCCACTTAGTTCTGAGAGGTACACGCTGCCAATATCACCACAGCCCAGTTTCTTAAGCAGCCTGAAATGGCTCAAACCAAGAATACCATCCCTAGATCTGATCATTCGGATTGCTTCCCACCTCGAATCACTCCCTTTGTGTGGCCTTGTTGTGCTGCTGCTCATGCTGCTGCACGAGCTATCATCGCTAACATTACTGCTCGTGCTTGGACGGCACATGCTGCTCTTCCCACTCTCAGGAAAATCAGCTCGGTCACTGATCTTAGCACTTCCACTTGTCTTCCTCAGACTATTTGTCCCATCACTCACTTTAGCAGAAGCAAAGCTCTCACTTGTGCTGCTCTTTTGCAACTTCTTCTTTTCCTGATTCCCATTGCAATCCAAGCTCTGGGTCTCTTTGAGCTCCCCAGAATCTCCTTGTGGGGTTAGTGGCACATCGAGGACACCAGAGTCCGAGCTGACACTAGAAGGACCCTTGTCCAACATAGATGCAGAAGACTCTTGCCGCTTATGGGACGGCTTTTGCTCCTCTAAAATCTCTTTAGCAGTAAGGTCCATTGTGTCATCCTTAGTTTCCTTGCACGCCTTCGCAGGAACCGGATCAGCTGCCGGTTTGGCCTGGTTCCCAGGCACATTTTGCTTTGCAGCCTCCACAGACATGATGTGGTCGGAAAGACTTAGACAAATGCAAATCTAGTAGATGAGTGAACACCCGAGGCTCATCTACTTTCTCCGAACATTTGGAGGGCCGGTCACTGCTTAGGCAAGTTTATGCCCAACTCCACATCTGAAATTAATCACAAACAACAACACATTAACATACCAAAAGAAACAGAGTAAAGAAAATAGTTCGCACTCCTATTCACCCCAACCCCTAGATATGAACGGAAAAAAAGGACCAGAAATTTGCCAAAAAAATGCGAACCAACGGTGTGAAAAACCTGACATGATCAAAGAAACCGCTCGAGTGGCAAGCTGCAACAAACAAGATTAGCAGACAGGGAGTAATGGAGACATGCGCAACGGAGCACCTGCAGGACAGCACAGATCCAAATACATAGTTCCTTGCATCAAGAATCACCAAAGGGCATAGCACTACAAACAGGGCCTAAAATCAGAGACAAGCCCCAGCATTTCCCAGAAAAAGAGGGGGGCGTGGGCCAGAACCAGAGATTAAAAACAAGGGATAATTCGATATATCCATTTGAAAGCTGAATTTCGATCGGCATCTGCTTGGGTCGCATTTCTACAATACTTTGAAATATCCAATTACTTCACTTCTCAAGTTTACGAGTATTTGGTTTGTATTTCAATATGGATTTTGTTGGAAGGGTATTGCCCTGGTCTGACCGTGCGCATCGACCTTCCTTGCCAAAGCTCAGGCAGGCCCCTCACCTCCGCGACGTTGCATGCGATGCGGCAAAGCCAGCAACGCGACCTCAGATGATCCACACGCCCGCGTAAGCGGCTGCAGACAGACAAGTCTCAGTGGATCTTGTTGTGGCATCATCGAGGTGGCAGTGAAGCGGGCGGCAACGATCGAAGTGAGGAGGAGCATGCCTTGGCGCCTCGGAAATCGCATGTGGGTCAGAGACCAGGGCAATACCTTTCAACAAAATGCATTGAAATACAAACCAAATACTACGTAAAACTTAGAGAAAGTAATGGCATATTTCAAAAGATTTCAGAGAGAATTAAGACTCAAAGAGAAGGTAGAAGGAAGATATATCAAAAATCCAGAATATATCGAATTATCCCTAAAAACAAAGGGGGTCTTTTAAATATCCAAAAAATATTAGAAAAACAAAGGAAAGAGTGGGGCATTGCAGCCTGGAACAGCTTGCAAAATCACAAGCCCTCCCTTCAAAAGAAAGAAGAGGCGGGCATGATGGAGCGCACCAGAATCATTTGAGCTGCACATCCACATCAAGACGTTGAGCATGGCGGCACAAACTCTTGCGGCTATTAATAAATGCAGATGAGAGGGGAGAGGAAGAGAAAACAAGCTGACCAGATCTAGAAAGTGATGGGTGGCATTGCATCAACAGATCAAGAAAGAAAACGAACATCTGAGGAAGGGATGACCTTGGCCCCAATCAATCAAGTCAGCCATCAGTCAGCCTGGGAGGGAAACCAAGGTAGTACCTTTGCTAGGAGGAGGCCATGGAGCTGCTCCAACCGCTGGCTGGCCGCGAGGGTTGGGGAAAGCGAGGGAGAGCAAGCGTATGTATGTGCGTATGTACGATGCAATTGTGGATTATATTAGCTCATAATGGATGGAGCCACGGATTGGGGTTGGAGATGGCAGAAAGCAAAAGTGGGGTGGTGCTTTCTGCTCTCCCTGCCTGCCTGTTCAGCTGGTCTGT
The DNA here is from genome assembly GCA_036346375.1 of Guadua angustifolia. Lineage (NCBI taxonomy): Eukaryota > Viridiplantae > Streptophyta > Magnoliopsida > Poales > Poaceae > Guadua > Guadua angustifolia. The sequence continues at coordinate 34,039,907 of CM070514.1, read as the reverse complement.
GTGGGGCGGGTGGAGGGCTGGCTGCAAGCAAAACATGAGTGAACAACCGAACAAGGTCGTGTAAAGAAGAGAAGGGTCAAAGGGAGGGAGAGGTTAGTTGTCAAAAGCTGGGCTTTTGGGTGCATAAACAAAACGGCCATTAGACTGGGTGTGCTCTCTCATAAGCTCATCCCTGTCCTCTCTCTCTCTCTCTCTTAAACCAATGCTGCTTTTATTTGTTTTTTTTCCTTTGCTCTTTTACTCCTCTCGTGTCCTTCCTCAAGGCCAAACCCGCCCACCCCCTCGGTCCCTCCCTTCCCCACGCCCGCGGGGGGCGGCGATTTAATCCAGTTTTGACCCACCCAATGTCACTTTTGGGTGCTGCCCCCAAGGGCCCTTCGTTCCTCTCCCACTACTAGGGTGGATATCTAAGTCGACTCAGACTCGTTTAACGAGATAACGAGTTAATTTGACTTACTCGTTTTCTTAACGAGCTGAAATTCAGCTCAACTCGACTTAGACTCGTTAAAAACTCGAATTGACTTGAATTAGCTCGTTACGATGCCTCTGACTATCTGCTCATCAAGGTGCTACAAAGCTTCAATATTCAATAGTTTTATAACTGTATGAGTATAGATGCAGCCGAGTCGAAAATTGGGGAATTGCGGATGTGAAATGGGGAAAAAGAATTGGGTCTAAAGGTTGAAGGAACAGAGCTAGAGTTACATACTTATAGTTTTTTTCTGACTCGTTAAGCCCGTTAGCTCGCTCGTTAAACTCGTTACCTTAACAAGTTTAAAACCCAACTCGATTCGACTCGTTAAAGAACGAGCACGAGTTGAGTTTCCAAATACTCATTAAACTTGCGAGTTTTAAGTTTTTTTTTCCACCCCTACCCAGTACCCACTACCCTCATGCAACAAAGACGGGCAAAATTACCTTGCAACATCAGGCCCAAATGGTTACTCACTCCATCTAATTTTACAAAGTTTATTTTTTTAAATAGTTTTGTAGGATTTATATATAGATTTAATAAGATCTTTCTTTCTATATCCTATTTATTTTCTATTAACTATATATGTTTATTCATTACCACCAGACACAAAACATGTCTCTCATCATTCAACACAATTAAATACTCATACTTTTCTTAATTTCAATGCAATATTAATTTTTTTACAAATTCAAAATACATTTTAATATATTTTTGGATGGAGGAGTACTTCCTTATTGTAAACATATTCATTGCTAACCTATTTTCCAAAGTGGTCATAATATAGAGACCGTTAGGGCATCAAATCACTGGAAATTCTAGGACGTGAGAACATTTCACACGAATTAGTTTAGAAATTTGTCCAGTTCCTGTATAAATCGGAAGTAGGGCTCTAACTAGGGTTAGAAATCTCGGCGAGATTTCGCGAGATCTCGTTCTCCGGAGCTGGATGAAATTTTGAGTGTTGGCCGAATTCAAAAATTCAAAAAAAATCTTGTTGATACAGTAATCTCATTTTTTCAGCGAGATACCGCCCTTACCGCCAGCGGTATCTCTGGATGTGGACCCGGAATTCAAATTTTAATACCCAGATTTGACTGGATTTAGTTCAATTACCCTGGAAAAAATGATCTTACATGATAATTTATCAAAAAACCATTTTTTGAGACATTTTAAAATTTCGGCAGAAATAATGTGAGATTTTTATAAAATTTTAGAGATATTTTCATGCAACGAAAAATTTATGGAACCATACTAACAAATGTAGGATCACACAAAAAAATTCAAAATATTTTAAGTTGGTTTTTGTATTTAAAAAAAAAAAAAACAAAATGAGCATAAATGAGGTAGTAATTGTGTTAGAATTTTACAAATCTTTTCCAGTTTGATCATGACCTAAAATTTTTAGGAGAGCTTAATAATTTCCTCATAACTATTTATAACTATTTTTGGTTGGTCAATGAAAAATTGTAAACTCCACCAACACACACGCTAAAGTCCGAAAAGTGTGAAGTAGCATTTTCACATTTTTTGGGAATTTGTTAGGTTTGATCATGATCTAAAAATTTTATGGGAATATTATGGATACTTCATGACTGTCCACAAAAATTTAAATTTTTTGCATCCTTAGAACTATACCAAAAAATCTTGAAAAAAAACGCCATGGCTGTGACTCGAACCCAAGACCTCTTCCAATGTTTCTACCCTTACCATTACGTTAGAGCTGGTGATGCTTAACAATACTCAGGAAGAAGGCTATTAATCTATTTCATGTAATCCTACTTACTTTAGTCACTCGCTTGCTGCAATCAATCATTCACTGCACTTTACCCATTTGCATACAAAACCTGAAACCGAAGCTCTGCTACGCCTACCTGGTCGCCGATCCATTCCACCCCATCTCCGGCCAACTCCGGTGCATTTTCGGCCATCTCCGACGATAGAGAGGCAAATCTCGGCAGAGAAACCGAGATCTCAGCCCAATAATCTGATATTTCGCCCATTCCAGCAAATTTCGAGGTGATTAAAAAATCTTTTTCAAACCAAAATATGATGTATTTTGGGTGATATGTCAGTATGTATTGCTAGATTAGTGTATATTTTTGTCGAATATGTGTTGTTCTGATGTGACTCTAATTTTGGTGTTGTTTAAATGATCAACCTAGTCTCTAATCGATCTGGATTTTTGGTTGCTGGATTTGGGTGTTTTGAAGATGCATACACAGCCCAGTCCGAACCATACTTGCTACATGTGGTGGTACCCAAAAGCATGCGCTTAATTAGCATAAGGATCGACATGTGTGAAGTTGCTTATAGTTGATGTAGGAAAATTTCGACAAGTAACCAACAACATCACCTTTTCAGATGATCACGACGTTACTAATTTAATTCTCAGGGTTGAACGACTTAATAGCTAGCACGCTTTGCTGAAATTATGTATGTCTCATGCTGATAAACATGCTAGTATGCTATGTTTAGTTTTTTCTCTTTTCAGCTAATTTAGTTCGGCCAAAATTTATACTAAATCCAAGTTAAACTTTCTCAGTTATTTTATATTTCGTTTGTAGTTCTTGTGATGGTTGATCATGCGGGTACCCTCTGGGACCATGGGGAGCGTGTCAGACTGGCTGGGTCGAAGTGCAACTACTGTAGGCATGTCATAAAGGGTGGAGGGGTGACCCGTCTAAAGAAACATCTAGTTGGTCGCGCCAGCGATGTGAAGGCCTACCCAAGCGTGCCTAAATTGGTTAGGCAGGTCATGCTAGCTGACCTTCATGGAGGTCGGGAGAAGAAGGAGAAGGAAGCGTTGTGCCTCCATCAGGAGGAAGGCTTGCGACGAGTGGGCCACCTTGGCCATAGAGTACCATACCGAGCAAGACCAGCTCAAGATGGCCATCAGGCCCTCCAAAGAAGAGGCCCATCTCAAGAGCCAAAGTTTGACCCTAGATTCGGGGTCTGGGAGTGGTGCAGCGAGGACCTCGATCCAATCTACTCTCAGCAGAATATTCAGGAGGACCAAATCGATACAAGAAAGCCATGCCTCCATCGATATTGACCTCGCGTGGAGTGGTGCCCCACAGCGACCCCGTATTGACACTGCATTCAAGCAGGGTGGCGGCAGAAGCTAGGGAGGGGATGATCGAAGTGGTTCCATGCTAATGCAATTCTAGGAAGGAAGGCCGAGTGCCCATATTTTACAGGTACAAAATGATCATACGTTCCTCAGTTACAACTCTTGTGATGATTGTACTAACCTCTTATACCCACGATGGACAGCTGTAATCAAGCTGATGTAGAAGCTAGGTCCAGGGGTTCATACACCACGGGGTCACGAGATAGACGGGAAGTACCTAGATGAAAACGAGCAGAAGATAATCCAGTACCTTCGAAGGTTCAAGAACAACTAGGCCACATTTGGTGTTACAGTCATGTGTGATGTCTGGACTAAACCTACTCATCAGAGCATCATCTGTTAGATACCACTCTCGCCTTGCTTCTATTCTCACTATCTCTGAAGAAATGCAAGTTTCAGTGTTTTTTTATAGTTACAATAGACCGAAGAAACTCTAGCAATACACAAAACAGAGAGACGAGTAGAAAAGTTTTTTGTGCTGCGTACTTCTGCAGCTTTTCAATCTTACTCTCTTCTATTTATTCTCCTCCTTTATAGGAGTTTGTTTTTTTCATGCATAAGTAACAACTGAAATACAACTAAAATACCGGATCTCACTTAATCGTGGCATCCCACGACTCGAGTATCCAGATTCACTTGAACAATAAAATCTAAAAAACTAACTACCCAGCTGAACCAGTCTAAGCTGAGACATGCTATGCAACTTATAGAATTCAGACACGGTAGGGATGAAAACGGATATCCAATTTCGAACAAATTTGACATTTTTAAATAGATATATAACGATTTTGGTTTTCATTTTTAACACTTTAGCAAGCTCATTATAAAAAATAAGATTATAAAATTAGATAAAAAAAATTACGCATTATTTGCTTCCCATAAATAAAAGGTGAAAAATATCCGAATCAGTATCCGATTGATATCCAATTTTGTTTCTATCATTTAAATAAATATATAATGAATTTGAGGTTCATTTTTATGAATTTGAATAAGCTCAACACCACAAACAAGAATATGAATTCGGATAGAAAATTCTATATCCTATTTGTTTCCCATTGAAGAACAAAGACAAAAAAATTGATATCCGAATTACTATCCGTTTTCATCCCTACACACAGGGGCTTAGTCACTATGTCAGCAAGTTACTCTTCTGAACAAATGTGCTCCACCTTCATCTTCTTCTGCTCAACACACTCCCAAGTGAAATGAAACCTTGTATCAATGTGTTTGCTTCGATCATGGAGCACATGGTTCTTGCAGAGATTTATAGCTGATTTATTATCCACTTCAGGACAGCACAACATGGTTCTTCCTCTTGCAATTCGCCTATCAATCACCCTAGCCAAACTCCTTGGCAGACTACTGTTGTAGCTGCAATATATTCAGCTTCACATGAGGATAATGCCACAACCTTTTGTTTTTGCGACTGCCAGCTGATCAGATTGCCATCAAGGACAAATAGAACACTTGTTGTGCTTTTCATGTCATCAATGTCTCCAGCCATATCATTATCACTATAGCCAACTAGTTGGAGCTTCTATACTTGCCCTCTTCCAAACCTTACACCAAGATTCAGAGTTCCTGCAATGTATCGCAATATATGCTTCGTTGCAACCCAATGTTCAGTTGCATGGTCGCGATGTCATGCGGCGTCAGCATTTGCGTCTCGCTTCCTCCTCGGCCGTCTTAGCCTCCTGCGCCGAACAGCGAGTTGCCGGTGGCCCTCTCTGGGCAAGTGCGTCTCTGCCCTCCCAGTTCCAAGCAGCGTCTCCACTTCTTTGCGTCAAGTGGGCTTCGTGCTAGGTGGCTTCCGTAAGGAAAGCGCTGGCAGCAGCGAGCGCTCCGCCAAGCTTGGCGTGCGGCGTTCGCAGGTCGGCGGCGTGGCGAAGCGTCGAGCGAGGAAAGCAGGCGGCTGTCCCAAGAACATCGAGCCAGCGGACCTCGGGCTGCGGTTGCTCTGGCGAGTTCGTGCGCCTATCGGCACTGTGGACGTTTGCGTGGGCGGAGCGCTTGAGCGATCCGCCCTCGGAGGCGATTTGAAGCTAAAGGATACGAGTGCCACTGCGAGCCCTCTCGGGCGGATACTAGTGGCAGTTGGACTCGGCGCCATTGGTGTTGGCGCCGCTGGAGCTAGGGTCGGCGTTGATGCAGCCGGCTCCGAGGGAGCGGCGGCAGGCATTGCCACCCCGGAAGAAGACGTCGCCGCTTCAGACGCGCTCGGTGAGGTTGCGAATGTAGCGGCGCGAGATTCGCCGGTTAAGTGCAGACCCTCTTGGGGTCCGCGCCAGGGGTGTCCAAAGCAACAAGCCGACTGGGTAAATCATTATGCCCACCAGCTTGCTAAGGCCTGAGATCCATCGTCGAGAGACATTAGGGTTTTCAGCCACGAAGATGCCTTCTACCGAACCATAATTTCCGTCTAGGGAGTAGACTCCCGTTAGCGAATCTTGTCAGGCGAAATACGCTGGCACCTATTAATTGTAATGCAAATATACATCGATTGTCTGCAATTGTGACTCTTCAAATCCGAATTTCAGTCAAAATGCTACTGAAATTTCTAACTTCACAGACTAATAATCATCTAACAATTTTATAGCAAGGTTAATGATACATCACAATCATCCAATTAAAATTTCAAAATTTTCTAACATACTTTCAACCATTTTCCATCAAGACATCATCGTTGTTCGAATTTTAAAAAATCCCTGGAGCTTCACCATCACCTAAAAATTTTATGGAAAGATCAATGATATGATATAATCATGCACAAAAAATTACAAATATTTCTAACATGGTTTGTCCCATTTTTCGTTCAATTCAAAATTGCGGAACAACGTTTTATTAGGACAGTAGTAATCTTTGAATTTTTGAAAATTCCAGAGGATTCATAATTATCTTAAATTTTTATTTAAATATCATCAATATATCAGTGATCTCCAGAAAAAATTTCAGATTTTTTTTACTTCGTTTCGATAGGATTTCATACCGTCCAACCAGTGAGATTTCGGTTGTACCGGTGGCTCCAAAACCATATTTCAAACACTGCTTTTGCATTTTGGCCAGAATTTGTTTGAATTGTCGAGATCTTGCTAAAATTTCATTCTCCAGTCATGGACGGTATTTAGAGCGATATTGAGATTTCAATCCTTGACTCAAACACGATTTACCATAGAAAGCAGGGCTCTATCACGATTTTCATGTAGAAGAGTGGTTTAAGAGAAAAGAGATCATTGGTCAAGTGCCACTCTATAGAGTGACATCTTGATTTTTTTTAAATATTATATTTAAAAAAATAAAAAATTATATATAATACCATGAACTTTATTCAAAAGTCTGTCCAACACTCTAAACCTTGAATTCGGTAATCTAGCACCACGAACTTTCCAATTCCGTTTGTTTAACACCCTAGGCTGGTTTTGTAGAAAAAAAATTCATATAACACTCTGAATTTTGCTCAAAAGTCCATCCAATGCCCCAATCTTTGAAACCAGTTATCTAGCACCTACCACTTTCCAATCTCTTTCATTTAATCCAATCTCATTTGTTTAGCGCCCTAAGCTTTTAACCGGTTACAGGATGTTAAACAAAAGGGATTGGAAAGTTCAGGATGCTAGATAACTGGTTTCAAAGTTTAGGGCATAGTTCAAGTTGTTATATGGACTTTTTCCCTACAAAAACAATTTAGGTGTTAAAGCTAACGAGTTGATAGTTCGGATGCTAAATAACCGATTTCAAAGTTTAGATTGCTGGACAAACTTTTAAGTAAAGTTCATAGTGTTATATAGACCTTTTCTATTAAAAAATAAATACCCCAAAAAACAATTACAGAAATACATCTTTGTCTCTAATTTATTTGGTGAAATAAACTCAGTCACCAAGTAAATTGGAGACAGGCCTTAAGTCACTAATTCAATTGGTGACAAAAGAGTATGAGTCAAATTAGTCTGCTGATCAAACAAATCAGCGACAAAACAATTAGTTGTTTAAATAAATTAGTGATAAAACAAACATCTGTCCTCAAATAAAATTGCTAGCCGGCCAGTGGGACGTGGGCAAAAGAAATGAGCTGTTGTGACTCAGGGACGGATCGAATGTTGAGATCGACCAACGACGAGCTTGGCCTTGGCTGCCATGGCTGCTGACACGAAGGACATGAGGTTGAACAGAGGTAAAAAAAATTCGAAATAACAAAGGACGAAGATGCCACTCTATAGAGTGATAAATGATTCATTGGAGAACCGAGCCTAGCTCGGCTGGTAAGGAGCGAGCGTGGCCCTTCAGCCCACCTAAGTTTGAATTCTTAATTGGCCTAAGTGCTCATCCCTCTTAAATAAATGCTAGAGTTCTGTCCAATTTTTTTTTTAAATGATCCATTGCACTTTAGGGAGCAACAAATGATCAACTACCCATAGAAAATGGGAAAGAAGAACACGAAAAAAAGCAACGTTGGGTGTTCATCTCTTATATAGCTTTTCTATCTCATTTTTAAATCTAGCCTTCCACATGTACATTTGTAAATTTACCCTCCTCTCTTACCGTAAAAGACATAAAAAGTGATATCTATCCCTATCGCATCCGAGGAGCACGATGCGTCACCGGTGCCTTAATAGACAACAGGGATGCAAGAGTGGCGCTAGAGCATAAGAGGAGCTGTGGAAGCATACGATCGCTATCGCTCTCGAGTTGTGCAAAAGGAGCCTCTACGGTCGCCACTCGACCTTCTACGCTCCTTGAGTGCAATAAAGAATAAATATCATCTACTACATCTTACTCCTCCGTTTTTTCTATAAGCCTATTTTTGAATGATCTTGTTTACATATGTAAGGCTTGTATGTAGATTTAATGAAACTTTTCTTCTATACCCTATTTACTTTCTCTCATCCATATGCATTTATTAATTACCACCCACACAAAAGTATATCTTTCATCTTCAAAATGAATTAAGTGGAGCATCTAAGTCATTTTTCTCGAATCTTTCTCAATTTCACGCAATCTTAATTCTTTGAAAATCAAAATACGTCCTATAAAAAACGGAGAAGTACCTTCTTGGGTGAGAAAGAAAATCAATACTACATACTTAAAAGGCCAGTTTTGAAAAAAAAATAAAGTACAAAAGCTTAATAAGCAATGAATTCGCAGTTTGCATGCCATTGATTTCGCCAAGGGCAGATTCGGAATCCACGAGAACGGTAGGAAACAACCTTCGCAGCCTTCAATCACTCCCTGTCCCCGCCCACGGCCCGATGCGACTTTGCCTCTGGCTAAATAGCAGAGGTACTAGTACATCTTAATGACAATTTGCCGCTAATCTCGAGGCGCAAAGCACCAAGCTTGGCCTCGGAATTCGAGCCCAGTTTCAAGCTGTGGGAAACGGTTTGTGGGTTAATCTTGGTTCCCGCGCACCAATCTTGAAGCGCGGTTTAGAAAAATAGAAAATTAACAGAGGGCCGAGAGTCTCGAAACAGCGGCTACTCTGATAGTCTGATCGACGCGGACGCGGGCCTTTTCACTGTGTTTGACTGTTCGTTGAAAGACGCTTTCACCGGAGGAAGACGGCTTTGTTGAAAAACTAACTACGTGCGGCGGCACAGGCAGACGGCTTCGTTAACGAACAACTTGGTGGTGTAGTACTCGCTACCTCGTTTGTTTTGCAGTACGATGCTGACTTGATGAGCAGTCATTAAACCTGCAGTATCATAAACGTTGACGTGGATCTGACTCAGCATCATGTTTTTCCTCGCCCATTATCCAACTGTTACGGATCCAGTTATTTGCCGAATTTCACCGCACTTGTGATGGGCCTAGCTTATGACAAAAATGTTGCTTTCGATCAAATGAACCTGTAGAAAAAAATTCATATAACACTGAATTTTGCTCAAAAGTCCATCCAATGCCCCAATCTTTGAAACAGTTATCTAGCACCTACCACTTTCCAATCTCTTTCATTTAATCCAATCTCATTTGTTTAGCGCCCTAAGCTTTTAACCGGTTACAGGATGTTAAACAAAAGGGATTGGAAAGTTCAGGATGCTAGATAACTGGTTTCAAAGTTTAGGGCATAGTTCAAGTTGTTATATGGACTTTTTCCCTACAAAAACAATTTAGGGTGTTAAACGAACAGAGTTGCATAGTTCTGGATGCTAAATAACCGATTTCAAAGTTTAGATTGCTGGACAAACTTTTAAGTAAAGTTCATAGTGTTATATAGACCTTTTCTATTAAAAAATAAATACCCCAAAAAACAATTACAGAAATACATCTTTGTCTCTAATTTATTTGGTGAAAATAAACTCAGTCACCAAGTAAATCGGAGACAGGCCTTAAGTCACTGATTCAATTGGTGACAAAAGAGTATGAGTCAAATTAGTCTGCTGATCAAACAAATCAGCGACAAAACAATTAGTTGTTTAAATAAATTAGTGACAAAACAAACATCTGTCCTCAAATAAAATTGCTAGCCGGCCAGTGGGACGTGGGCAAAAGAAATGAGCTGTTGTGACTCAGGGACGGATCGAATGTTGAGATCGACCAACGACGAGCTTGGCCTTGGCTGCCATGGCTGCTGACACGAAGGACATGAGGTTGAACAGAGGTAAAAAAAATTCGAAATAACAAAGGACGAAGATGCCACTCTATAGAGTGATAAATGATTCATTGGAGAACCGAGCCTAGCTCGGCTGGTAAGGAGCGAGCGTGGCCCTTCAGCCCACCTAAGTTTGAATTCTTAATTGGCCTAAGTGCTCATCCCCTCTTAAATAAATGCTAGAGTTCTGTCCAATTTTTTTTTTAAATGATCCATTGCACTTTAGGGAGCAACAAATGATCAACTACCCATAAGAAAATGGGAAAGAAGAACACGAAAAAAGCAACGTTGGGTGTTCATCTCTTATATAGCTTTTTCTATCTCATTTTTTAAATCTAGCCTTCCACATGTACATTTGTAAATTTAGCCTCCTCTCTTACCGTAAAAGACATAAAAGTGATATCTATCCCCTATCGCATCCGAGGAGCACGGTACGTCACCGGTGCCGCAATAGAGCAAGGGACTGCAAGAGTGAGCGCTAGAGCATAAGAGGAGCTGTGGAAACGCATACAGCATCGCTATCGCTTTCGAGTTGTGCAAAAGGAGCCCTGCTACGGTCGCCACCGACCTTCTACGCTCCTTGAGTGCAATAAAGAATAAATATCATCTACTACATCTTACTCCCTCCGTTTTTTCTATAAGGCCTATTTTTTGAATGATCTTGTTTACATATGTAAGGCTTGTATGTAGATTTAATGAAACTTTTTCTTCTATACCCCTATTTACTTTCTCTCATCCATATGCATTTATTAATTACCACCCACACAAAGTATATCTTTCATCTTCAAAATGAATTAAGTGGAGGCATCTAAGTCATTTTCTCTCGAATCTTTCTCAATTTCAACGCAATCTTAATTCTTATGTAAAATCAAAATACGTCCTATAAAAAAAACGGAGGAAGTACCTTCTTGGTGAGAAAGAAAATCAATACTACATACTTAAAAGGCCAGTTTTGAAAAAAAAAAAAGTACAAAAGCTTAATAAGCAATGAATTCGCAGTTTGCATGCCATTGATTTCGCCAAGGGCAGATTCGGAATCCACGAGAATGGCAGGAAACAACCTTCGCAGCCTTCAATCACTCCCTGTTCCCCGCCCACGCCCCGATGCGACTTTGCCTCTGGTTAAATAGCAGAGGGTACTAGTACATCTTAATGATAATTTGCCGCTAATCTCGAGGCACAAAGCACCAAGCTTGGCCTCGGAATTCGAGCCCAGTTTCAAGCTGTGGGAAACGGTTCGTGGGTTAATCTTGGTTCCCGCGCACCAATCTTGAAGCGCGGTTTAGAAAAATAGAAAATTAACAGAGGGCCGAGAGTCTCGAAACAGCGGCTACTCTGATAGTCTGATCGACGCGGACGCGGGCCTTTTCACTGTGTTTGACTGTTCGTTGAAAGACGCTTTCACCGGAGGAAGACGGCTTTGTTGAAAAACTAACTACCGTGCGGCGGCACAGGCAGACGGCTTCGTTAACGAACAACTTGGTGGTGTAGTACTCGCTACCTCGTTTGTTTTTGCAGTACGATGCTGACTTGATGAGCAGTCATTAAACCTGCAGTATCATAAACGTTGACGTGGATCTGACTCAGCATCATGTTTTTCCTCGCCCATTATCCAACTGTTACGGATCCAGTTATTTGCCGAATTTCACCGCACTTGTGATGGGCCTAGCTTATGACAAAAATGTTGCTTTCGATCAAATGAACCATGTAATTATAAACCTAGTTAACCAAAATTCTTATATGGAGATAAAGTTTTGCACAGTTTAATTTTATACTCTCTCCACTCTTCAATAGATAATATTTTAGGATTTTGTACTTCAAACAAAACATATGTAGAATAAAATGACATATATTCATAAATAGAGTGGTATTTAGTGGTGGTGGGGGGGTGGGAGGTCAGGATCGCAGAATCTTTGTAGCTGCCATGTTGCCTCATCAGCAAGCAGCACAGAGCAGCCTTGCTCACCCCATCCCATATTCCCATTACCATCTAAAGTTCAGAAAGCTCATATTCAGGCGTACTTCAACAAATTTGTTCCGTTGAACATGACCTTGCCAAATAAAATGAGGCATGAACAAGCCAAATTAAACTAGGCCATGTTTCAAACACAGATATTTCACACAAATTTTGAAGGAAATCTCATAACCACGGGAAACAGTTCAACTACCGCAGGAATAGAAAACGGTAACTCAGCTAATGGCTTCTATTCAGATTCGTGGTGTAGAGGTTCTAAGCACACAGTGACCCCAGAGGACCAATCGGCAGGCACGCATAGACAAGTGTTACAATCCCTAACGTATGGATAATTACTCCCTTTAGTCACAAATAGTTATCATATGGGATATCAGCATAGTCTTCAAAACAAGGCTTTAAACACTAGTCTTTATTAAAACTAATAGACTTATTCGCGCAACTGCGCATCTAGACATTATGATATAATTGTCTTTGATAAACAACTCTACTTCTAATTATTGAAATACAATTGTATTGGTTATATAACTCTATTTATATATAATTAATTTGCACCGTTATAATCTAGCCCCACCAAAATAAGTGATAGAGATCCTTTCAATGATTGAAATACAATTATATTTGTTATATATCATTAATCTGTATCATTATAATCTGACCCCACCAAAAGAAGCAGTAGAGTTCTTCTTTTTTTCTTCCAATTAATATGAGAATTTCTAGAATTTAGGATTATTGTGGGATTTTCTTACCCGTAAAACAAAGGAGAAGTCTTAAATATCACCGATTGTGTGTGTGTCTATATATACGAGGGCATATTTGGTGCAAACCACTCTTACCGTAAAAACCGCCTGTAAGAGTTTTGAAAAATTCTCAAAAAACTACCATATATAGGGGAGGTGAGCTTCTACAGTCCTGCACAATTTGAAGATGAAATTCAATCGCATTTGAAAGATATGAAAAAGACAAATTCAGCCTAAATAGTAGTTTTTTACTGTTTAGCACTATTTATTTTGCTGTTCATCTTTTCATATCTTTCAAATGCGATTGAGTTTCATCTTCAAATTTTGCAGGATTGTAGAGACTCACCTCCCCTACATATGGTAATTTTTTGAGAATTTTTTAAAACTTTTACGGGCGGTTTTCACGGTAAAAGTGGTTTGCACCGCATATATATACTCCTGGGTGTATGTACTCACCTCTAATATACCGTTTAAATGATGTTATTATACCTCTTTATCCTTTTGAGTATACGCTGATACTGATTATAAGATACTCCAAAGTGAGTTTCATAAAAAATTTCATTAAAATCTGCCCTTTATAGCATAATTTGTTTATATATTCCTTATACATATAGAAAAGGGTATGTAGCAAAAAAATAAAGGGTTTGATGAAATTATTTTAATCATGTTGTATTGGAGTATCTTAAAATTATTATTAGAGTATACCGAAAATGATAAAGGAGTATAAAGCGTTTAATTAAGTGGTATATTAGAGATGGGAGTATGTACTCCGGGAGTACGGAAAAGACTTCATATATATATAGGAAAAATATCTTTTACTCCTGGGTGTAGTTACTCCCACATCTGAAATACCACCTAAACGAACTTGAAATACTCCTTTATCACTTTGGGTACACTCATACATTAATTATAAGATACTCCAATGTGAGGTACTGTTTGAGATAAATTTACATGTGTGATTTTCATCTATCTAATTTAAATATATAAAAAGATATCAACAGTAAAAATTTCAAAAGTTTGACTTTAAAACAGGAAATATTTGTGACAGGAGGAAATACCGGTACTATACCATCCCCTTTGTGCCAGGCTACGTTGCTATATTTACTTTCTCTGCTCCCTTGGTCTTTTCCCCATCACCATAAAGTTTTCGGCCATTCTACTCTACGTGGTCCATGGATCTACATCAAGGCGAGCCATGCAAGTGCAACTGGAAAGGTATCTTTCAAGGGTTGTTAAGTGACTCAGGCCTATGTTAGGTTATGCAGCATGCCTGACCGTTCAAACCTTGGCAATTTAACCAGTTAATGCTTGCAGCATCCACAGCAGGGTAGGCATATACAAGAGCTAAAATCTAATTGTATAGTCCATTGAGTTATAATTAATAGCCAGTGGGATGATTAGAGGCAGCATAAACAAATGGAGGCTGCTACAAGCTCTGATACAACAAAGCCTAGGTTTGGAGCCATGAGCTCCAGCACATGGAGCCCCTCAATCGGCAAAGGCATCTAATGACTAATGGAGATGCCTTCAATGTAATCCTGGACGCTACATGTGCAGTGTCCACGCTGGAGTTGGATTTTCCCCAGAATACCAATTTGGGGGAGGGGGGGGTAATGAGAGAACAGAGTCCTAAGTGCAAAACGTGCTTGCTAAATTAGCAACAAATTGGCCTTAAGTAGGATAGGTCCAAATCCAATGGAACAAGTTTGGCTTGTTCTATCATACAAGTGTACAAGAAAGGGCTACACGAGTGGTTCAACGGTAAGATTATACGGTACCAAGAATTGACAGTGGCAGGTGAAAGCTCTTCCCAATTGTTTAGATGCAAAAGATTCCAGGAGACAAAAACGACAGCCTTTTATCAGTCACCTGCAAAGGAAAAAAAAGGTTTGATTAGTGTGCATAAAGGACTTCCAGGAGCAGCGCGCATCAACAGTAGATTCAACACCAGAGACCACAAAGGTGCAGCTCAATTGAAAATTGTGAGGTTTACAAATTACAACTTATCCGAAAATTATAGCAGATTTGTGGAGCCAGGCAGCCAACAGTAAGTGATGCACAGCGCACACAAGTAGACAATGATGGATCTAGATTCTAGAGTGGCAATGTTTGGCAATTGCAGATTTAAATAGCAATTAGGTGGAAGGCAAGAAGATATAGTTGATCCTAACAGGATGGAGGTGTAATTAACATGATACTCTGCCAGCAGCTTTGTTGGTCAGGTATGTCTCTTTCCTTTTTTTTTCTCCCTCTTTTTAATCATCTCCATACACATCACATGGTACTGACAAGGTTGCAACTTGCAACTCACATTTGTTTCGAGAGATGGTCTGCCTACTTTTGGGGCGTCGGGAAACAGAACAGCTTGATTTGTTGATTACTGGAAAAGAAATTTTCATTTAGACAAGTCTTTTCACAGGGAAAGTAAAGGCTAAAGCGACTAGTCCCAGATCCATTTGGATCCCAACAATTGGGCAGACAAGTTGTATATGCAGAAACTTGGCTCTTTGGATTGCTCCTCTTGGGTAATAATGTTCGGGCATATTGGTTATCCTGAGTAGCTCTTAACATATAGGATGCTGTGCAAATTTCTTTGTATGAAGAACGCATATCCTGCTACAAAAAACACAAGGGAGGTCAATTCCACTGCATCAGTAGTGTTAAAACCTCACAAGTATATTACATGAGATAACCTGCACTTAGCAATGTTAGCATCAGAGAAGGTTGGTCTTGTATTTGTAAATAAAGTAAAAATATGTACATCAATGACTGAGGTAAAGTGGGGATTGTAACACAATAGTTATCCTACATGCATTATTCCCACTGTATAGCATACAAAAGATAGAAATGTGAAAAGGATTAGCCTGTACACCATCTGCTAAAGAAGGAATTCAGTGATGCAGGAGCAATGGCAATATCAGTTCTACAATGGTTTGTGGACAGCCAATTAATTGAATCGCCGTTGGGGAATGTAGATTGGAAGAACTGCAGAAAAGGTAGGAAACTAAAAATTTAGTCACAGCAATAACTAAAATAGATGTGCTCATATTGGTAATGATGTACCTGAGGCCTGAGCTTACCTTCATCTAAATTGAAAGAGCACTTGCGTGCAAAAATTTCTCTGGGGTCTAGAGTCTGATTGCATAAAAATATTTTATCCAAAAATTGTTTCCTGAAAATAAGCATGGACACTATGCAGTTAGCAGGTTCAAGGAGAATAATCAGTGCGGAACATACTCAACATAGAGTAGCAACTGGACCTCTTGTTCTTATATTAGCATAAATGAATATTCTCAGTTTCTATCAGCAGTGTCAAATTGCAGATTTGTTTTAAAAGAGGTGCATACCGTCAAATAGAAGGTTAAAGATCTAAGCAGATTTGCGTAATGTTGAAAATCAAAAGCAAAACAAATGCAACTAACTTGAACCAGCACTGATGGCCCGTGACAAGTTTGATACTGTGTACCAAGTCCCAAAAGTACCAGTATCATTTTGAGAAAAGAATTGGTATCTACTATCTATTAGTCTAGAAAACTCACCGAGCCCATGATGGAATCAATTTCCTTCTATGCCTTACTTCCTCTTCATGCTCCAAGTCATCTTCATCCTCTTCATCAGAATTTTTGTAAGGAGACATTTCATATGGCTGCACAGATTCACAGAAAGAATGATAAGCAGTATAATTCTCAGATCATTATGCTCTCTAAAAAATTCTGGCAAATGAAAACAATCAAAACAGTATTTTAGTTGCTTGTAGTTTTATCCCAGCTGTTATTCAAACTACTGATGGGTTTACCTGAACATTTCTCCAAGCTATCGAAAAAGGATATATGAGCAGTATATTGCACTTGACTTATAGACTAAACGAAGTTGTCTAACAGCTGCACTAAAACACCATGTTTGTACAACTGCTCAACATTTCAGCAGTGCTAAAAGTTTGGAAGCATGTGACATGTTAGCAATTGAACAATTGAAGGTGTACGATCAGCATTACTGTACACACTACACAGACACACAAGAAGGTCCTTTGGCATTAGGAATGGAAGGGTAACCTTATCAACATCGTCCGACAGGATTTCCTGCACTCGAATTCCAGAACTGGCAGACCTCCCATCTGCAACCACAGCCTTCAGATTATTGCTTTCAGATGATATAAATCTCTCAACAGATTCTGTCCTTTCATCAGGTATTAATTGATTTTTCACCCCTCCGACTAAATCCTTCCCCAGCTCCATGTTATCCTGTCATGATAAAAACAATTGAAAAACAAAACATAGATTTTATGGTAATATGAAAAGGGCAATAAAATTTGTAATGTTCACTCACAGAATCCTTACGACAAACATCTTTCTTGCCATTTGCAGTGTGCATTCTTTCCACCTGCTGCTTTTGTTGTTTCCGTCTTTCTTCAATGCATTTCTTTTTTCTCTCCTTTTCCTTCTTTTCTTCATCTTCCCTCTGCCTCTTCCTATTAACAATGTCTGCACTTACTTTCTTCTTCTGCTCCGCCAGTTTTTGTTTTTGCTCTCTCTCTTGCTTCAGTCTTTCACGCTCTAGTTCTGCAGCTGCTTTGCGCATTTTACGCTCATTTTGCTTCCTCTCTTGACGACGCTTTGCAGCTTCAGCTGCCTCGAGTGCCTTCACTCTAACATCTCTTTTAACTACAAGTCAAAAGTTTCATTTGCTGAGATCTCTGGTGAGATACATTCAAAATATGTGAAAAGAAAGTGTAATAATTTTAAAGGCCTTTGAGTTTATGATCTTAGCTTCTTGCAAGATTGCATTAGCGTATGGAATTCACCATTTTGAACCAAAAATAAATGCAAACAGGAAAGAATTACCACATGCTGTTGTAGATTGTTGAGTCTGTTTTACAAGTGGTATAAATGATGTCACGTTAGTGACAATATTACTAGGCTTCCATCCTTCCTCAAGATTTGCTTCGCTTCTGTGACTTTCATTTTTGCTACCCAGAATTCCTGTCCTGCTTGCTCTGTCATGGATGGGCTGTGTCACTTTTCCTTCTTTCCTAATCGAAGGAGCACAGTTCTCCTTTGGGTTCTTGATGGCTTGATCAATTCTGAGATGCAAATGATGATCAGGCTCCCTACTGTAAGCTTTTTCGGTTTTCAAGTCTAGCTTTCCTACATCCACATTTCTTGTGGACAAAGAGGCAGATTTTTCTCTGCTTTGATACAAGCTAGTAATATACTCAAGTGGTCTTCTGCTAGTCAGGCCTTGGCTTGAATAGTTTCCACCAAGAGATCCAGGTAATTTCCGTTGGTTCTCATTTTTTTCTGTGACACTGCTATCTTCATCAATTCGGAAGCATGCAGGTTCTGGTATAGAACGCATACACTCTGAGCTAGATCCGGCTCTTCCTGACAACTTTTCCATGCTATACTTTTCAACTGATGGGGTCAAAGGAATTTCACTATCCCCTTGAACACTGTTAGCATTTGAAGAATCATAAGTAAGTACATTGGGCATCAGAAAGGAGCCATCAAGTTCCAAACCATATTTACCCGAAATTCCCAATTTGTTTGTATCATAACTTGGAACATGCCGTTTTGTATCAAAGGAATCGAGTGAGGATCGGTACATAAGTTTCTCAAACCTAGCTGCTAATGACTGATAAACTCCACTCAGTGATTCCATCTTACTGTTCATCTTATACTTCACAGAGAGATTGGAGCTTAGGTTGACCAACTTTGTGGAATCACAAAATGCCTCAAATGCCCTTTCTTCAATGGTTGGACTGTTAGATGGAACAGGAATGCTAAAGCTCTGTCGTTGTTGCACAGTTTCATCACAATCAGCAGAACTATCACCGTTTTGCCATGGAATAGCACCATCAGAAACTGGTTGCCCTTCTGGATCATCATCAATACCTGTCTTATCAAGTTTTAGATTGGTGTCATAACTTAATTTCACCTGAATTGATTCATTCAAAGCACAGGCCTGTTGACTCTGCTGATCTGAAGCATAGCCTCTGAACATTGTTGGTGAAGTGGAGCTGCGATAGTTTTCTGGGTTGGATACTCCACTTCCAGGTGCAGCATAATCCATCTGAGTAAATACCTGATCTTCTACTGTTGCAGTTTTTCCATCTGCATCAGGATATTTAAAGAAAGAATTTGTCTGTAAACAGAGAACAAAACATGTTAGAGCTTACAAGTTTGCCTATAAAATAACACTTCATAAACCCACACAACAGAACCAGAAAAAAAAATACATTCAACAAACTAGGCATCATAAAGTGTAATATCATACGAAACATACAATGCGACCAAACTGAACGAATGTTTCAGATGGCATTTAATAGTTGGAACAAATTTTAAGTTTTCAAGTAAAATTGTCAATGCAAAGTAGAACTGGAGACAGGCTTATGCAAACTTTACCTGTTTTCAAATGGATCAACAATCATCAATTAGGAATATATCTAACACTTTTGAAGGAAAAGTAGCATATATTTGCTAACCTTTCTTATGCAGCGTCCATCACCATCAGATAAAATATCAGAGCAGCTAGGCGAAGAATTGTTCACAGCATCTAGATCATTTTCTAAAGAATGTGATTGAGGACATTGAGGAACCATTTCTACTGCAATGCTGCCACCATATGAAGCTTTCATCCTTGAAGAATTACAGCAGATAACATCTGATAGGCTAGCCATGCTTCTTTTGGGGGAAGAATTCGCAGTTGCATGAACTTCATGTGCCGCTGGATTCTTCCAGTTACTTGCATCCCTCCTTCCCTCTGAATTGAGTGAAATGCACTCACAAGATCCCGAACTACTTAAGAAGTCACGAACTGAAGGTTGTGGTTTCCCCGAGAGATCTGTTCTACTCATTGAGCTAGAAGAGGCATACGAGACATAGTCTGATTGGAAGTTCATCGCTACCCTTTCACAAGATGAATTCCCTTGCATTTGGATTCCACTTGCAATCGATCTGTCTTGGTGACTATCAGTGCTTTGAACTTCTGACTTAAATGAAGTGACCATCTCGCCAAATCCAGAACTACGTAAAAGGTGCTGAGCATAAGGTCGTGGAGACTGGGTTTGCTTATCACTTACTGTTGTGCATGAATCCGCATTTATTTCCATGGCAACATCAAAACAAAATATCTTTTGTTCTGCCCCTGAAGGATTAGGAGTTTGGTAAGAAGGCAAGAAGCACGTCATTAAATAAGAACAAGGAATTTTACCGAAAGAAAGTGTAAACATTACCTTCATGTTGAAGGCTTCCTAAACATTTGTCTACTGATATTGTACTATCTCTTTCTGCCGTGTGCAATACTCGAGCACTCTTATATGAAGCACCGCTCAAACCTTCTGGCACCACAGATTCATCTATGTTATTCCTAACAAAAACATCATATGCTTCACTCTGAGCTGAAAATTTTGCCTGGGCAAGACTAGACTGTTCTGGATGGCTGTTGACTGAATCTAATACTGGTGCTTTTTGAAGGCTCTCGTTTGGTGTGAACACAGCAGCATACACCATCTGTGTATCCACAGCTGTACCAATCCTATCAAATTCTAAAGATGGTTTAGCCAATGAAGATTGCATCTGAGATGGCTCGCTCTCTGCAGATACAAAGTCATGTGTAGTACAAGCGCTATTGGAATCATTGTGATTAATCACTATTCCTGAAGAAAAAATGCTGTTCTGATAAAGATCACCATCATTGACAGACTTGGACAGAAGCTTCTCAAGATCGGCAGCAGACTTGGCCAGAGAACATCGGCTAAATGCACCACCTAACTTTGAATGCGAGTAGTGTCCACAGTCATCTTCCAACATATTCTCCAGCGGATGTGAGAAGCGTCCACAGTCATTTTCTAGAATATAATCCTCCGACATTCCAAACACTTCTGGAGCCCCAGAAGTAGAATCAGAAAGCTGAGCAGGTTGCAGGGAAGATTCATTGCAAGGAGGAGGCAGCACATGACAGCCTGAGCTCTGCTGTTCAAGAATCTTGGAACTTTCATTGATGCTCCTATCTTCTTCCAACATATTCTCTTGTGAATGTGAGGAGCGTCCACAGTCATCATCTAGCATATTCTCCTGCGGCATTCCAAACATTTCTGGAGCCCTAGAACTAGTATCAGCTAGCTCAGCAGGTTGCAAAGAAGATTCATTGCATCGAGTAGGTAGCACATGACAGTCTGAGCTCTGCTGTTCAAAAATCTTGGAACTTTCATCAATGCTCCTCTCTGAAAAACTGCTTCTTTTTCTTAATGTCTTGGCATGTTCAGCTGTGTGAAATGGATCCTTTCCAAGCTGTGGACTGACCATTGAATAAATTCCTTCACGACAAATAGTTTGAGAAGTGTATCCTGTTCCCTTTTCAAGCAGTGGTCTGGCCATAGAATGAGGTCCTTCAAGAAAATTAGTTTCAACACAGTGCAATGTAGCATTTTCAAGCAGTAGACTAGCCATAAGATGCGGTTCTTCAAGAGAATCAGTTTCAGATGTGTATGTTGGTTTCTTTTCAAGCAATAGACTGCCCATAGAGTGGGATCCACTTAATGTTTCACTATGTTCAAGTGTGTGCAATTGATCCTTGTCAAGCTGTGGGCTGGCCATACAATAAGGTCCTTCATGAAAAATGGATTCAGAAGCGTGTCCCATTTCCTTTTCAAGCAGTACACTGGCCATCGAATGAGGTCCTTCAAGAAAATTAGTTTCAACGCATTGCAATGTAGCCTCTTCAAGCAGTGGATTAGATATGGGCTGCGGTTCTTCAAGAGAATCAGTTTCAGAGGTGTGTGTTGGTTCCTTTTCAGGCAATAGACTGCCCATCGAGCGGGGTCCTTCATGAAAATGAACTTCATCAGAGTGTATTGTATCCTTTTCAAGCTGACAACTGGCTGTAGAATGTGGTCCTTCAAGAGAATCGGTTTCAGTAGTACGTATTGCATCCTCTTCAAGCAGTGGACTGGCCACAGAATCAGGTCCTTCCAGAAAATTATGGTCAACACACTGCAATGAATCATTTTCAAGCATTGGGTTGACTGTAGAACTTGACCCTTCAAGAGAATCAGTTTCAGCAGCATGTGTTGTTTCCTTTACAGCTAGTGAACTGGTGACAGAAAGAGGTACTTCATGCAAATTAGCTTCAACAGAGTGCAATGTATCCGTTTGAAGCAGCAAACTGACAACAGCATGTGGTGCTTCAAGAGAATTTGTAGAAGATGGATCTTCATTTACAGAATGTGTAGCAGTAAACTCAATATGGACTGTTTCAGACAAGCATTTCTGGTATAGGTTAACTGTTTCAGAACAATTGGCCATGCCTGGTTTGACACCATCAAATTCAAGTGTTTTTGGCTCGACCCTCTGATGGGTTTCAGGCAGTTCATGATGTACACCATCT
Source organism: Guadua angustifolia (assembly GCA_036346375.1). Classification (NCBI taxonomy): domain Eukaryota; kingdom Viridiplantae; phylum Streptophyta; class Magnoliopsida; order Poales; family Poaceae; genus Guadua; species Guadua angustifolia. The sequence continues at coordinate 34,017,623 of CM070514.1, read as the reverse complement.
TTATTTTTCTGATCAGTAAGATCCAGATATGGCTTTCTTAGAGTATCTCCTGCAGAAAAAAATCGCAGAGTTGACATTCTTGTTTTGTAAAGCCACAGATGGAAAAAAGCATAAAACTGGGGAAGAAAAGAGATAAAGTACTGCAGATCAGAAAAAGACAAAATCACAGCACATTTTTTTCTCACTACTTACATTATCATGTTCAACCAAAACATCATATTTTGTTTTTGAAACTGACTGTTTAAACACAAGTTCATCCTAAGCAATAAGAGCAACGCAATATATATCTTAATTCATTGCAATGTTTGTTGTTACTAACTTCATGATTCGTTTGTCAGTAGGCCCTACTTGAAGAGAAAAGCAAGAAAAATATCTCAGTACCACATAGCCCATCTCTGTGACTATGTCATAGGCTCCTAGACCTGTAATTGATCTTCAAACTTCAGCATCTCCGAGTGCCAAGCGCAAAAGCCAATGAAACGAAAAATGCCATCGCCATGTCATTTTGTTACAAGCACTATCATCCAAAAATAATCCTTCACATAATGTTCACTAGACTAAAACGAGTGAACCGTACCTCGGTCAAACAAGCTAACATGACCCCTCCCCTAGAGCAGTTGAAAACTTTGTAATGCAAACTAAGCACCACCTCATCCGCAAGCTAATTCTACATCACTAGAATGCCACAATTTGTGCTCCCAAGCCACTTAAAATCTTCTACCGAGACACAATTCACATCGATACTGTTAAGGATATAGATATTGTCTTACATAGACTCTCCAGGTTTTCCTTACATAAATCTCTACTACTTCTAATTACGAGTTGGCGGCGGTCATCTGTTCTCCCCCCGGACATACCCACAAAACCGTCATTGTCCCGATCTTCCATACACTGACGAACGGAGAAAGTTTTAATTTGGTTGGATATGCATGCATACGTGATCTGTGGCATATCAGACTCTTATCTCAATCAGCCGATTTAATTTTCAAATACTGCACATCTGATTCTTTTTCCATATACTGCACGCATACAGCTTCTGAGTTACCATGAGACTTTGAGTTGCTATATGCATCCTTTCCATTAAACATTTACTTGCATGTGTAGATAAGATCATCTTTTCTTTTTATCTAATCACGTATGGTCTTGATTTCGATTGACCAGCAACATGCGCACGGCTATGCATGAAGCGACTAGATAAGTTTGTTATTTCTATCTCTACTAATTCTAATTAGAAGTTGATGGTGCTACGTCCGTTCTCCACCCTCACCCCGACACGTGTGCGCACCCGCTGACTGAGTGGGAAGCGGGCAGTGGCCACCCCGGTAGATTGGATTGGATCATCCCGTTGTGGGAGGCAAATGAATATGTATGATTCATTTATTGCTTTCCTTTCTCCTATTGCTCTGGCATTGGAATCGGTGGCGATTACTCCCGGTGCTTTTCGGATTGGATTGGTTGATTCCCTTCCGAAGGAAATAGAGCTCCGATTCATTGGATCTCTTCTCGCCTCTTTCTCATTTGTTGCCTTCCTTATTCGATGATTTCTTAATCTGGATTCCATAGATATCTCATCGGTTGCTGAATCTATATAACCCCATCGCTTCTTGTCTCTCCTGCAGATGTGTTGAGTTTATCTGTTGAGTAGAGGTAATGGGCGACTTTCCTGATCTCATTGATGCGGCGCAAGGGCAGGTCGCCGGTGGTGAGCGGCGAGATAGGCTACTGCTGGGCGAAACGATACCAGATGAGATCATCTCAGCAACTTGTCTTTCTATTTCATTTTTATGCAGTGGTGAGTAGCAATAAGGTCGGGAGTTCACCGGTACTGATCCTAGGAGCAATGGTATCGCATGATCAAACTCTCTTTTTGGTGGTAGTTCCTTGGGATCAGCAAAAACTTCCTCAAACTAAGCCAGTACTTTAGCAATCTCGGGTGGAATGTGTTGATGGAGAGAAGACTACTCTGGTTCAAGCACTGCCATCACCCAAATATCATTGCCTCTCCTCCATTTGTCCAATTGCTCAACTGTGATAGCCTGTAGTTCAGTCAGATGTACACCTTGCACCCCTTGTATTTGAACCATCTTACCATGGTGAGGAAGTTCTATCCGTTTGTCCTTCCAATGACAAACCATGGGACTATGGTTTTGTAACCAGTCCATGCCAAGAATGGCATCATAAGCTCCAAGTTCGATCACTCTAAGATCAGCCTGAAATGTGTGGCCCTGAGTCCACCAACTCATATTAGGTACCCAAATGTCACATTTTAGTTTCTCCCCATTAGCCACTTGGACTTCGATCGGCCTAGTACGTTGAGGTATACAGCCCAGCCGTTTCAACATGGCAGCATCTACAAAACTATGAGAGCTCCCAGAATCGAGCAGAAACAGAATGACTTGATTTCTTATCAAAGCCAAAATTCTTATTGTTTCTACTGCTTCTGTCCCTGAAAGTGCATTAACCGACAATTTATACAATTCGGCTTTGTCACACTCGGCAGTTTCCAATAAGTCCAAAACTTCATCCGATAATATTTCATCTTGATTCTCCATGGTGATCGCTTGTATTTGTGCTGGGGGCCTTTTTTTGCATTGCAAATGGTGTAAGGGCTCATATTTGTCACCACACTGATAACATAAGCCGTTGGCGCATCGGAAGTCTCGCAACTGTCTGGCTTTCCACAATTCCCCTTGCCCGAACTTCAAATTATTGGAAAGATTGTCAGCCTTGTTGATAGGACCAGTGTCTCTATTGTTGGCTTGTTTGGTTTTCCAATTCTTTCCCGATCAATCACATCTTGCTGGATCCTGGCCAAAAGTGCCGCTCGATCGACTGTTTCAGGTAGGTGTCCCTAAACTATTCCTCTCAACTCAGGTTTCAACCCTTTGATAAATTGGGAAACAAAAAATTCTTCGTCATAATACGGATTGTGCATTGAGACTTCATATTGCAGTTCATCGAATTGATTCTTATACTCCATGACCGAGCCTGTTTGTTTGATCTCTACCAAATCAGTTAATAGCCTTCGGTGATCGAACGCCCCAAACTTCGCTTCTACGGCTTGGATGAATTGTTCCCAATCACCCAATTCATGATTCAGCTTAAAAGCTTGTAACCACTTAGCTGCATTGCCTTCCATGTGAAGAGAGACTGCGTTTACCCATAAGGATTATGCTATATTATACATTTAGAAATAATTCATGCACTTATCCCTCCAAATCCATGGGTTGTCTCCGTCAAATTTTGGAAAGAAAAGCTTCGGTAATGGATTACGAGAGACACTACCTTGATCTCCAGAAGCTCGTGATACAATCCCTGACAACCCAACCTTACCATCTGTCGAACAGTTCTATGTGAACCTGGTGGTGTTTGCAACAATGGCGCCCTGGAACCAACCCACATATCTCCTACTGCCGCTGGAGTCAGCAGTGCCTTCTGTTTGTTGGTTGGTGGTATAATTCCTCCTCTTGTATCATTCGATGTTGTAGTGAAACTTTCCACCATAAGTCTCGCCACCGCCTGCGCCGTGGCCTCCAATTGCTTGGCCATGATCAGCTGCTCTTGGGACTGTTTATCTGTTACTTGGGCTGCTAACTCGATCTGAGTCGCCATCTAGTGTTGTAGCGTTTCCATTGATGCGACCTTGGTAAACAGCAAATCGATAGTTTCTTTGATCGTTCCCCATTTCTCTTACATCTGGATGGTCGCCTCGCCCATTGCGTCCAAGACGAAGCGAGTCTGCACAGAAGGCTTAGGAGGAGCCGTGCTGACCAGTCACCAAGTCGAGCCAATCGAATTTGGGGATTTTACTGGGATCGTTGAAGCCGCCGCGAGAGCACGCCTCAAGTTCCCAAACCCTCGACCGGAAAAAATTTTATAGCTCAAGACCGAGTGGATTCCCTGATCGCACATAGCTCTGATACCAATACTGTCACAACCCCTTGCATCGATCGACAGATGATGCGTGAGTTCGGTTGTTCCTCGAAGAGTACAGGAGAAGGAGAAGGAAAAGAAGATTGGGGAAGAACGCAAGCCTGGGGATTCTTTCTATTTCTCAGATATCCTCTTTTGTTTGCCTTTACATGGGTTTATATACCCCAGCACAACTCGACATTTTACTCTTCAATTTAGCTCTGTAACTCTGATACTCTATTACGATAATATATGACTGCTATAATATTTAGTAATTATTGTTTATCGTCATTCACGGTAGATCTTCGTCGAGCACCGATTCCTTCTAATCTGAGCCCTTGGCTACTCTTTAGTTGAAGCCATCAATTCGCTACTCTTTGCTGCCGACTTCCAAATCGCTTCCTGCCAGCTCTCGCCCTTAGCGCCCTGCAACGATAGCGTCGTCTGTAACATTATGGCGTTACAAATTTACAATCCCAAGTGTTGTGATGCTATTATTTAAGTTTGAGAAAAATAAATATAATCTTAAGCTCGAGTTTGTAAACAGGTGCTTGGAATTTGTGTGCTTCGATGAATTGATTTAAACATTTAACCATTGCACATTCTGAGTGAACATTATTATTCAGATAAGATTAGTGCTCTTTGCAAATAATTTTTTATCGCAAATTGAGTTTTCGTTGCATCGCACGGGCACATAACTAGTTTTCCTTATTTAGGTATTACCTTATATAGGCTTTCCTTTCGTACCCGTTTGTACATCTCTATATTCTGTCCTACTGGCCTCATATTGAATACAAGTATTATTTATAACATGGTATCAGAGCAAGGTTCTAGGGTTAGAGTTTACCAGCGTTGCACCCGCGCCACCCTAGCCGCCACCTGTTCTTCTGTTGCAACTGCCCCTGAGAGGAACGATCTCTACTCTCAGGGACAGCCACATCGCTCACCAGCAGCTCCTCCAAACTGGTCCGCTCTGTCGAACCCAGCCTCTCAAGATCCAATCGGCTTTGGATCTAGCCGGATTTGAGTCTCTTCATCGTCGCTGGCCTTCGATTCATCAACCTCGAGCTCGAGGTAGCCGACCCATCAAGTTCTTCCGATCAGACGCTGACCTCTGCTCGTCACGACCCGTGTCGCCTCAGACCTCAGCCTCTGCACCTCGAACAGATTTGACCAGCCGCCATCCAACGTCTGCCGGAATGTACGCTTTCGCTCCGCGCCAAGAACTCCTTCCTTTCGCCGACTCCTCCTTTTGGTTGGAGAAGTAGCCGACCTCTACCGCGACACTCTAGCTGGCCACATCGACACCATCCCTACCGGCCAGACCGCCTTCGGCCTCCTCTCGACCAGCCCTGCCTCGGACGTCACCGAGCCTAGCCCCCCCCCCCCCCAACAGGTAGCCAGCACATCTGCCTTCGGTCGGCCTCCTCGGCGATACCGACTCTGGCTCCTTCCGCCGACACTCGTGCTAGCGGCCGCGCCACTCACCGAGCTTCTACCTCCCGATCAAATCGCATGAGACAGCTCAACTTCCTGATCGGATTCCAAACAATCCAAAACAGGTTTTTAATCTGAGTTTTGGATCCCGACTCCGGCTTCTTCTGGCTTTTGGCTCTGGTTTTTCAACTCCAGCTCTGGCTCCAGTTTTCAGGCTTCGGCTCTCAACTCCAACTCCAACTTTGTTAGAGCTAGCTCCAGTTTTCAACTCCAGCTCGGTTTTCAGGCTTTTATCAGCTCAGCTCTTATCAGCTCAGCTCCTGGTAGGTTTGGCTCTGTTTCCTTGGCTTTGGCTCCGGCTCATTCCATCGGCTCGATTTGGTTCCTTTGTCGGCTCATGGCTTCGTCTTTCCAGCTTGGCTCCGTCTCTCAGCTCTCGACTTTGGCTCCAGCTCTTCTAATCGGCTTACATCCATCAGCTCTTGGTCGGCTCAGCATACAGTCATCGACTCCTTCGGCTTTGCTCTCGTGCCATTGCTTCCGTTGCATCTATCCAAATGGTTCTTTCGTCGGCTCGGCTCTTTTATCGGCTCAGCTCATTATATCGACTCCGATTTCTAACTATCAGCTTGGCTTATTTTGTCAGCTTTTCTCCATCAGTTTCGACTCAATATGACAGTCGATTTCAGCTTGGCTCTTCATCGACTCGGCTCCTTCATCAGCTTGGTTTTTCAAGAGTTAGATGCTACGACGACTACTTCAAGACCAGTATTTTGGGATTTTTCCTCTATTTTGGTGTCAACCCTTCCAAATGCAATGATATGCATACGTCTTGCATTTGTGGCGGGTGTGAAGATATAGATATTGTCTTACATAGACTCTCCATATATAGGTTTTCCTTATATAAGTTTTATTTATTTAGGTATTACTTTATATAGGCTTTCCTTTTGTACCCGTTTGTACATCTATATATTCCGGATTACTGGCCTCATATTGAATACAACAAATGCTATTCACAATAGGTACTACTTTTCTTGGTTTTTTCCATAGTTTGCCGATCCATGGTGATGTGAACTTCTAAGGAATAAGTCCATTTTCCACACCCTCAACTTCCAAAAAAGTACATTTAACATCGTCAACTACAAAACCAGGTATTTAACCCCCCAAACTTACAAAACCGGGTCAATTTACACCTAAAGTAGTTTTGGAGGGTGATTTTGAAGATTCTTAAAATGGTTTTTGACATATTGGCAGCCACGCCATCGTGTTTCGGTAATGAGAATCCAATTCAAGTATATTGACATCAACGTCATCGACCTTATTCTCACTCCTTTTCTCCCTATATATGTTCTCTTTTTTCATCATCTTCTCTCATTTTGATCTATAGCAAGAACCAATGACATGGCTACCAACATAGCCAAAAACACAAAAATCACCATCCCTGTCAACAAATCTGCCCTAGAAAACCGACTTAAGGTGTAAATTGACTCGGTTTTATAAGTTTTAGATGCTAAATACCTGATTTATATTTGCGGATGTTAAATGAACTTTTTGGAAAGTTGGGTATAAAATGGACTTATTCCAACTTCTAATAATAGACCCTAATCGAATGCATCGGCAAACACATCAAAAACCTAAGTCGAAATGGAAAAGATGCTCCGCGTCCACCGATCCCGCGGCGGAATCGACGCAAAACCCTAACACCAACCACTACACCACCCCCAGCAACCAAAAGGTAACCCCCACCCGAGGAGTGAAACCAACAGACCTTGCGCAGCGACGGCGGTGGGGAGGGGCGGAAGGAGCCATGGCGGGGGGCTGTGGCCGGCGGCGAGGAGGGTGCAGGCGAGGGACTGGGAGTAGGACACCACCTGCTGCCGCATCTGCGCCTTCACCCAGTCCCGGCGCTCGAAGACCTGCATGAACATCTCCTCCATAGCGGCCGAAGGGTGGGAGAGATCGGAGGCTAGGGTTTGGTCATGGGGGCCGCGGCGGAGGTGGGGAGGAGGAGGATGAGTGGGCGGGCGAGGGGCGAATGCAGGAGTTCGAAATTTTTGAATCGGGAAGGGGGAGGAGACGAGACGAGGGGATCTGGGCTGGGATGCTGAATTGCTGAGCAGTGGGGTTATGATTGCAGTTTGTGATGAGAGATCGAACGGCCCGCGTTGGTATCTGTTGCTAGATGGATGATGAGGATTTAGGAATCAGCTTTAACCACTTGGATGGTCTCAGGTTTTGCTGGAAACGGGACCGACCTTTCAAAGAAACCTAGTTTTTGGCAAAATTTAATGGAACGTTGTATGATAAGTTGATAACCTATTCAATGCTCCCTCCGTTTCTGAATAGTTATCATTCTAGGATATTTCACTGTCACCACGGTATATGTACAAAAGACTATATTATCTATCTTCATTAGATTCATTATTGTTATTTGGACAGTTTGTGCTATCTCCGTTCACGAATAGATAACGTCTTAGGATTTTACATTTCAACTAAGGCACGTATAGAAATGATCAAATCGACCTCCTTAATTAGCTTACTTATTGCTTGATCTTAGATGTTGTGTGTTACTCTATTCCAAAGTAATAAATACATTGGAAATAATAAATGGTAGAGGTACGCAAAGAAAAAAAGTTAAAAGTTGTCTCAAACTCATAGAATGATATGTATTTAGGAACAAAATTTGAAAGCTATAATTATATGCGTTCAGGAATAGAGAGAGTATTACTCTAGTTTATAATAGTAAATGATATTAAAAATAGTTAAAGCGGAGGGACGGCATAGAATCAAGGATGGAGATATCATAAAGAACTGGAAAAAAAACCTGCTTGCTTAGGCACAATATAAAAATTCCAACAGCACTCTTAATCAAGGAGGTCTAGAAGAACGCAAGAAGTGATACGAGCAAGACAATGATTTGGCAATAGACAAGATTACGAGACCATGAAGGGGATGCATTTACGGCACGGGCTTCAATTGAAAGTTCAATAAAGTTCTGTATTTATATCCCATAACACTGTTCAATGTACCGATTGTACAAAATTTAAAATAAAAGTTCAAAGTATATCACCCGTTGACCATGGCAATCTCAACCAGGTTTGCAAAGCCGACGGTTTTCGGTCAAAACAGCAAAAACTAAGCATGTCGACGCGGCTTGCCAAGCAAAACCGATCAGCGTACTGGCCCGGTTCAAATTTGAATTCAAGAAATTTAGAAAATTTTTAAAAAAATTATCCAAAGCCTCCCTAAAATTAGTATTGATGGTTTTTTAACCTCTTGGATGAAATTCAGTTGAAAATTCGAATTGTTTAGCCGATTTTGCGCCATAACAGAATTTGGAAAAAAAAGAAAATGTGTAAAAAAAACCCACATTGTTCATGCTGCACAATATGGCTTAATGCTACCTAGGACTTGTGTCCACCGCATTATTGATCTTCTTGCTTTCCCCACCACGCCCACATGAGGTATCTCTCGAACACACCCAAATCTGGTCGGCGGCGAGCTAAAACCAAGGCGCTGCGATCGAAATTCGAGCGGGAAGGGCCAAAAAATCAAGCGGCTCGGTCGAAAAATTGAGTGGCTTGTGTGCGCTACGGTTTTGGAAGAAATCTGAGCGAATTTCGAAGGAAACCGATCGAAATACCGAGCGGATTTCAAGGTATACCTAGTGGATTTCGACCAAGTTAGCAAGAACATGTAGTGATTAGTTCATTCTTTGTATTTGTTGCTAGGGATTTTTCATGGAGGTAGATTATTGAGTAATGCTTTTAGGGTTTAGTTGAGTAATGCTTGTAGGGTTTAGCTGATCCGTTGAATCTTGAATATTATGTAATATCTCACTCGTTGAAAAGTAAACATGTATGCAGTAAGCAGTGGCTAGTCATTTTGACTCACTAGTATGCTAAGTATGCTATGCACATGATGACTTTAGTATGGTAAGTAGCTAATGAGTATGCTAAGCACATGATGATTTCATTATGCTAAGTAGATGAGCTAAGTAGGTAACAACCAGTTGACTGATATGTTGTTGTTTTGTATTAGCAGATATCATACCAGGACGATGTTGTTTGGGAGCACGGTGAGAAGATGGGTGATAAATTTCGATACAAGTATTGATACAAAGAGAAGAAAGGAGGCGATGCAACCCGATTGAAGCACCACCTAGCATGACGTGGTACAAATGTCGTCCATTGCAATCAAGTCCCTAAGAAGGTTCGTGAGTACTTTCAACGTGACATAGATAAGACGAAGGATAAAAAAAGGGACAGAGGGAGGAGAGATTCAGAAAGGAAACAGCGGCTGCACATTCTCCGACAAGAAGAAGTGCATATGAAGCGTACATGGGAGATGCTAATGAGGAGGAACAACTACAGCACACCATGGCTGCCTCTAGGGCTGGGACAAAATTTATGAGCTAGATAGGTGGCAGGTATAAGCATTGTGCTGGTAGTGGCACCTCTACAGGGGCTAAAGGAGGGGCGACGGTCTGTTGCCAAGAATGTTACAAAATTCATCGTAATGGGATAGACCGGTTGTGGGGAATTACCACCTTGGTACAGCCCGTGGTCCTTGCAACCAAGGATTGACACTGAGAGCTGGACACAGAAGGGGAGGAATGCGAAGCAAGCGCTTAGTTCGGTATGGGCCAAATTTTTCTACACGACTGGTATCGTAGGGTGGAAAGCGGACAATCCGTACTTCATTAGCGTCATTAGGGAAACTAAAAAATGTGGTAAGTGAGATTTAAAATTTCCGTCGAGTTATACCTCTAACAATGGCTCATATGGTTATCCTATATTTCATTTGCAGGTGAGAGTGTCCCATCTCCCAGTGGGAGAGACATAAACGACAAATATTTAGACGACAACGAAACGGATATACAACAAAAGATAAGGAAGTTCAAGATGGAATGGATAGCGTATGGCGTAGACATCATGTGCGATTCTTGGACTGGGCCGACACGCGTGAGCATTATCAACTTCATGTTGTACTGCAACGGCTCCACATTCTTCCACAAGTCCGTAGATGCGACAGGCAAAAGTCAGGACTCATCGTACTTGCACAAGATATTTACTCTAATGGCTCCTATTCTGAAATCAAGTGGGCATTGTGTTTGTTTGATGCAGAAAATTGCCTTAGTGGTCAATAAGGTGGATGCACGCAATGTTACGCAAATTGTCACAGACAATTGTGCCAATTATAAGAAGGCATGCAATCTCATTGCACGGGAGCACCGCAATATCGTGTGACAACTTTGTGTGACCTACACGATTAATTTGATGTTGAAGCAGATTGAAGAGTTCCCTAACCACGCCTCTGTCTTTGAGAGTGGTTGTCGGTGTACTTTGCACCGGGGTACCCTCCGCGCCGTAGAAGTAATAGGTCCAAGAAGCGGCCTGGCCCAACTTGGTGCCCTGGAGCCCGCGCGGCCCACACGAGCGTCGGCTTATGAGGCGGCCTGGCGAGTGGGCGTCTGGGCCCCCCTTGTCAGGCCACGGAGGCAACCAAAGGAATGAGAGGAAGGCTTCGCCTCGAAGTTTCCCTCCCTTGGCACCTCGTGTCAGGGTCATTAATTGTGAAGGGTTCTGCTATCGACACGACAACGACACGTCCCTCTGACACCTCTTACCAAACCCGTCGCAGGAGCGTCATATCCCGGGCGGACCGGGCGAAGCCACTCACCGACATTAAATGAGATTTGAAGGACGAGGCCACGGAGGCGTGCGTAATAAATGAGTCGTGGGTCGACGTGGAAGTCGGAATGATGGGTGTAATTAATATGTTGTAGATAAGTATGCCATCTCCTTCTCCCCTGCCTGAGCCAACCCGTCTATATAAGGGCGCCTCGGTGCATGGGACGAGGGGGGCGAAAGGAGGAAGAAAGACCGAGAGATCGAGAGGTTGAAAGGAGAGAGAAGTCATTGTAATCCCCTTCACATTTCCTCAACAAAGAGCCAGCAGGACGTAGGGCCATTACCCGAGCTGGGGGCCTGAACCTGGGTACATCATCGTGTCCATTAGTCTTTTGGTTCCCGGAATCCATCGTGAGAGACATTAGGGTTTCCAGCCACGAAGATGCCCTCTACCGAACCATACCTTCCATCTAGGGTGTAGTCAACCCCGCTCGTTGACGGGATCTTGTCAGGTGGAATACGCCGACAGGGGCACGCCAGGTAGGGGGCTAGTGGTTGGCTCATCCAGCCATCTCTCCGGCGGATTTCGACATTCCGTTCGCAAGGAGTTTGCATCCGGTGATGGCGGGTTCACACTCGCAGCGACAAGTGGTGGCGGAGGCTAGCAGCGCCCAGAACACGTCCCAGCATTCTCGCCGGACGAGGGATCGCCTCACGCCACCTCCGTAGGAGGGTAGTGGTGCCCCCACGGCAGCAGCCGAGCTTTCGGTTCGGCGCCGGCTGGCCATGGAGGCCGCCACTCCAGCTTAGAACTTGCATGCGGTTCGTCTTCTCCTGGACCACCCTCCGGTGAAATTTGCAGGAGACACCCCGGCCGCGCTGTGGCTACGGGATATTGCTGGCCTTGTGGACACGGCTCAGCTCCGCGTAGGGATGCCCGACCTGTCTGGGACCATCGGTACCCCTCAACCAAGGGTGCATGTCGATCACACCCAAGCTTCCAGCCGCCCTGCTGGGAAGCGCTCTAGTCAGGAGGGCCAGAGTAAAGGAAAGGGCGTGCAAGAAGCAGGTCCCAGCTCCGCGAGGAGCCATGAGGACCTAAGGGCCCATCTGGAGCTCCGGCATCGGTGGCGCGGTGGTGATTTACGTGATCACCTGCAGCGTCGCCGCGCTCGTGACGGACGGATGGCCCCTGAGGGTGAGAGTTTCTCCCGTGACTCTCACCCCCAGAGCGAGGAGGAGGTCCGTTCCTCCGACTATTTGGGGAGTCGCGGTCCGCCCTCTCGGTACGGTTTCCGGGCCGGGGCCAGGGCGGACGGCAGGATTCCCTACGGCGTCGGATGCCAGGCGTTTTCCCGACGGCTGCGCCGCGTGGCGTGGTCCGAAAGGTTTCGCCCGGCCTCCATCGAGAAGTATGACGGGACCACCAACCCAGAGGAGTTCCTGCAGATTTACACCACTGTGGTGCACACTGCTGGTGGATCTGGAAAGGCCATGGCCAACTACTTCCCAACGGCCTTGACGGTGTCCGCCCGGTCCTGGCTGTTGAACCTCCCGCGAGGATCAGTGCACTCGTGGGAGGAGTTGTGCGGCCTCTTCGTCGCCAACTTCCAAGGCTCTTTCGCACAGCCGGGCGTGGAGGACAATCTCAATGCCCTCGAGCAGGAAAGAGGGGAGTCGTTGCGCGACTTCATCCGACGATTCTGCCATCGCCGTATACGATTCCGGATTTTGACGATCGGTCGTCATCGCCTTTCGAAGAGGCATTCGCGACCGCAAGATGCGGGAAAAGATGGCGACCCGCGACATTGCCACCACCTCCGAGCTCTTCTCCTTGGCGCACAAGTGCGTGCGGGCGGCGGAGACTCAGGGGCCAGCATTTGGCGCCGCGCGAGGACGCGGCGGGGATGAAGTCAGGACTTCGAGGGGCCCCGACCATGCAAGCAGGAGGACGCGGAAGCACGAGGCGACCGAGACCAGGCGGGTCCTGGCCGCCGAGCGCGAGCGTGAAGGCCCCCGACCGCAGAAGCGTGACCATCGCGACCAGCGGGATGACCGCCGAGGCCGGTGTGGCGACCGCCGCGGTTGGGGGAACAACTGCCACGAGGAAAAGGAGGGCGAGCCCTTCTGCCCGATCCACCAGACCAACTCTCATGCCTGGATGACTGCCGGGTCGTGAGCAAGATGGTTGAGCAGCGGCTCAAGGAGCGCCGCCCTCGCGACGATGACCAAGACGAAGACCCCGCCTCGCTGGCCTTCCAGCAGGCGGACCGCGCTGTGGTGTACATTCACGGTGGCTCATCCACCTACCCCTCCAACGCTTCTTATAAGCGGTTGAGGAGGGAGGTCTGCGCTACAGCGTCGGGTTCAGGGGCGTGTCGGATGCTGAAGTGGTCGGAGGAGCCGATCACCTTCAGTCGGGTTGACCACCCTGAGAGCACCACCGGCATAGGTCACCTTCCGATCGTGGTCTCTCCTACGATTCAGAACGTGAAGCTCGGGCGAGTGCTGATAGACAGAGGGAGTTCCATCAATCTCCTGTCCTTTGAAGCATTTTGAGTGCTCCAGGTGCCGAACCAGGAGCTGTGCGACCGCTTTTTTTCTGGAGTCTCGAGGTCGGCATAGTCCCCCTGGTCGGTAAGCGCCTTCCGTCACCTTCGGGGAGGAAAGCAACTTTCGTACGGAGCTAGTCGACTTCGAAGTCACCGAATTCGACCTCCCGTACAATGCCATACTCGGCCGACCCGCTTTGGCCAAGTTTATGGCGGCAACCCACTATAGATACATGGTGGTGAAGATGCCAGGGCCTGGTGGCCCCATAGCCATCCGGGTGGACAGGCCAGAGGCTTTGCGCTGCCACAAGCACGTACTAGACCTGGCCGGTACCACCTGCGTGAAGCCGGCTGATGCCGCCTCCTCGGGAGCCCCTCAAGCGCGGACCCGCGCCTCGCCCGGCTCGGCCGGCGAGGTGAAGGTGGTCTCCCTAAGCGAGGGCTAGCCCGGGTAGCCCGTCTTCATCGGCGCCAGCCTCAGCGCCAAATAGGAAGACGCGCTCATCACCTTCCTCTGGTCTAATTCCGACGTGTTCGCCTGGCAACCGTCCGATATGACTGGGGTCCCCAGGGAGGTGATCGAGCACCGACTGGCTATGCTCCCCGAGGTGCGCCCGGTCCGCCAAAAGGTCCGGCGCCAAGCACCTGAGCGCCAAGATGCCATTCGAGAGGAGGTAGAGAAGCTACTGCGCGCAAGGATCATTCGGGAGGTCTCTCATCCTGAGTGGCTTGCCAACCCTGTGCTCGTCAAGAAGTCCAACAGGAAGTGACGAATGTGCGTTGATTTCATTGACCTCAACAAGGCCTGCCCGAAGGACCCTTACCCCTTGCCGCGCGTCGATCTCATTGTCGACTCTACGGCGGGATGTGAGCTGTTGTGCTTTCTGGATACGTACTCTGGGTACCATCAGATTAACATGGCGGCAAAAGACGAAGACAAAATCGCTTTTGTAACACCCATGGGCGTTTATTGTTATATCAGAATGGCTTTTGGGTTAAAAAATGCAGGTTCTACTTATCAACGTGCCATGCATATTACTTTTCGTCCACAGATAGGACACAATCTTGAGGTGTACGTCGATGACCTGGTCGTAAAGGTGAAAAAGAGCGAAGAACTGATTGAAGACCTGAAGGAAACCTTTGCCAACCTCCGGAAGAATTGCTTGAAGCTCAACCCCGAGAAGTGCGTGTTCAGCGTGCCCTCCGGGAAGTTGTTGGGGTTCCTCGTGTCCAGGCGGGGCATCGAGGTCAATCCTGACAAGATAGCGGCCATTGAGCACATGATCTTTGCCTGTTCGGCTCAAGCGGTCAAGGTGCTGGTGGTCACTGGCCTCCTCGGCGATTTATCGCCCGACTGGGAGAAAGAAGTCTGCCCCTTTTCAAACTGCTGAAGAAGACGAACCACTTCGAGTGGACCGAGGAGGCTCAACAAGCATTTGAAGACTTGAAGCAGTACCTCTCCTCCCTGCCAGTACTGGTCGCCCCTCAGTCCGGCGAACCATTGTTCTTGTACATTGCTGCTACCCCGGCAGTGGTGAGCGTCGTACTGGTGGCGGAGAGGGAATGCATTAAGAAGCCGGTCTACTACGTCAGCAAGGTGCTACACGAGACAAAGACCAGATACCCGCAAACGCAGAAGATGCTGTACACCGTCCTGGTGACGTCCAGGAAGCTGCGGCACTACTTTCAAGGGCGAGAAGTCACGGTGGTCACTGCCTACACCCTACAAGAAATTCTTCACAATCGAGAAGCAGAAGGCCGTATCGCCAAATGGTCGGTGGAGCTGGGGGAATTCTGTCTCAAGTTTATACCCCACACTGCCATCAAGAGCTAGAAGTTGGCGGAGTTCGTTGCCGAGTAGACTCCCACCGCTCCTGTAGTTGAAGAAGCACCCGCGCCTTCCCCCTGGACCTTGTTTTTCAACGGCTCCTTCGGGCTCAAAGGCGCGGGGGCTGGGGTTGTCCTGGTCTCTCCGACCGATGACATTCTCCGGTACGTGGTCGCCCTCGACTTCAAGGCCACCAACAACATTGCTGAATACGAGGGCCTACTGGTAGGGCTGCGTGCCGCCTCGACGTTAGGCGTTCGGCGCCTCCAAGTTAAAAGCGACTCCCTGCTGGTCATTAATCAAGCGTGGAAGTAATTTCAATGCTCTGATCCTACCATGGCCGCCTACTTGGCGGAGGTCAGGAAGATGGAGCGCCACTTTGAAGGACTTGGATACATCCATATCCCTCGGCACGACAATCACCTGGTGGACGAGCTTTCACAGCTCGCATCCTCAAGAGCCTCCGCTCCGGTCGGAGTCTTTGAAGAAAGACTCTCACGACCGTTCGTCGTTGCCCCCGCTCTCGGCGGGGAGGACGGTATAGCCGTCGCAGCCTCCGATCCAGGCGCGGGCGGCGGTGCGGCCGTCGTGCCCTCCGACTCAGGGAGGTTAGGCAGCATAGCCGCCTCGGCCCCCTGGTCCGAGAGAGAAGACGGCGGTGCTGCCGATGCGGCACCCGGGGAAAAACCTGGCCAAGCGGAGTACCTGGGCGATCACCGAGTGATCGTCACTCTTGGCCGGGAAGGCCAATGGATGGACCCCATCCTAGCCTTCCTGCGAGACCAAGAGATCCCCGACGGTGATGCCTCAGCTGAGAAGATAGCACGCAAGGCCAAGTGCTATACTCTGGAGGATGGGGACCTATACTGTCGAAGCAGAAACGGAATTCTATAGAAGTGCATCACTCGGGAAGAGGGGAGCGCCCTGCTCTCTGATATCCATGGAGGCATGTGCGGGAGCGATATGTCCGGCCAAACGCTTGTCGACAAAGCATTCTGCCAAGGATTTTATTAGCCTTCTGCCCTCCAGGATGCTTGCGAGCTGGTGAGGAAATGCGAAGCATGCCAATTCTTCGTCTGGCAAATTCACCGACCAGCCCAAGCTCTACAAACCATCCCGCTCTCTTGGCCATTCGCGGTCTGGGGACTGGATATCCTGGGCCCGTTCCCGCGGGCCACAGGGGGCTTCACCCACCTATTCGTCGCCATCGACAAGTTCACCAAGTGGGTCGAAGCCAAAGCAGTATGTGCCTTTACGGCTTCCGCTGCTATCAAGTTCATCCACGAAATCTTCACCCGCTTTAGATTCACCAATCGCATCATCACCGACAACGACACTCAGTTCACCAGCGCGGCTTTCCTGGAGTTCTGCGAAGAGATGGGCACCAAAGTATGCTTTGCTTCGGTGGCCCATCCCAAGAGCAATGGCCAAGCTGAGCATGCCAACACGCTGGTATTGAGAGGCTTGAAGTCCAGAGCATTTGATCGGCTCCATAAGCGAGGGGCGCGGTGGACGGAAGAGCTCCCGACTGTGCTGTGGTCGCTCCGAACCACACCTAGCCGGGCGACTGGTGAAACGCCCTTCTTCCTGGTCTACGGCGCCGAAGCTGTCCTCCCGTTCGAGCTGTCGTTCGGTTCGCCGCGCGTCTTGGCGTTCAGTGAGGAAGAACAAGAAGACCACCACGGTGAAGATGTCAACCTTCTGGAGGAGGTACGCGACTGGGCGGCCTTACGCGCCGCCTGGTACCAGCAAAGTCTCAGGCGGTACCACGCCACCCGGGTCTGCGAGAGGACACTGGCAGTTGGCGACCTGGTCTTGCGTAGAATCCAGACGCATGCCGGGCTCCACAAACTGTCTCCCCGATGGGAGGGCCCCTTTAAGGTGGTCTCAGTATTTCGACCCGGGGTGGTCCGGCTGGCCAATGAGGATGATCAAGAGCTGGCCAACTCCTTCAACGTGGAGTTGCTGTGAAAGTTTTACCCCTAAAAAACTGGAAGTTCCCAGTGGTTCGCTTCGATCGGTTGTGTGGGCGAGTTTTCCCGGTGACCGACGGCGGTGCTGGCAAGTTAGCGGTTGCTTGCCTTAAGAGCTTTTGCTTTATTCTCCTTTCTTGTCCCCTGACGGGAAAGCTTGCGCGGGAATGTCATGTGTTCTGGCGGTTTGGCCGCTCTTTGCTGATCTGCGGTAACACCCGGCATTTGCGTCATGCCCGGACGGGCGACCAGGAGCGTGAGTGCGGCACGGTGACTCAAACGCAGTTCGCACACCCCGGTTCGGCTCCTCGAAGCACCGCTGGCTATCACCGCGAGCACCGCAAGCCCAATACCCTCACAGGAACTCGCTTCCATGCCACCTTGGCAGGTAAGTGACCCGTCACAAGAGCCTAAGTCCCAAAGAAAAGGACCATGACATACCCGCGCAAGGACTTGCGTCCTTTAATATATTTCCTGCATGCTTTCCGCAATGCTTACTTGTTCTTTCAGTAGCCATGCGCGATCGTAGATGAAGTCTTTGAAGTGCTCAGAGCTCAAGCATCCAAAGTAACCCGTGGCGCACGGGCGGCAGCAAAGCGAGCGATCATGCCCGCCGCCGGGTGAGCGGCCACGTGGCCCCAAGCGGTGGCGATCATGCCCTGCTCGCCTGGCGAGAAGCCCACGTGAGGGTCCGACGGGCAGGTGGGCGACCACGCCCTGCCCGCCGGGCGAGCAGGTGGGCGACCACGCCCTGCTCGCCAAAGTGTTGGCCTCCGTGACCAGTCCGGGGGCTGGTCACCCAGTGGCCTATAGTAAAGATAATTTGCCTACTTTAACAGTACCAACTTATTTTTCACATTTGCACCCGTTGGGTTGAATTATGCGTGGCTGTCACTAGCTCTGGTAACCTGATGGCTCCTCGTTGATAAAAGGAAATGCCCAGCGTTTGTGTCGCAAGGACGGGTAACCGGGAGTGCGAGTGTGGCACGGTGACTCAGACGCGGCTCGCACACTCCGGTTCGGCTCCCCGAAGCACCGTTGGCTGTCTCTGCGAGCGCCACAAGCCCAATACCACTCCTGGAAGCTCGCTTCCTTGTTGCGTAACGCTGCGGTCAGGTTCCAAGAGGTCACGGGGATATAAGTTCCAAAAGGATAGGAGTCAATGACACCCTTACGCAAAAACTTAAGACTTTGCTTGTCTACATCCTGCATGTTCTGCGTAATCTTTGTTCGCATTATTGCAATCACTCAGAGAATGCCTAAGTATCAACCTAATCTGAGTGCTTAGGTTCGCATCATGACAAGGCTGGGGGCTGATCGCCCGAAGATTGAGTTGAGCAAGCACACCCAAAACGCGAACAAATGAACATGCCTAGGTGAAACTGAAATATGCCAACTTCATTACAATTGCTAATATTGTTCTAGCATACAAAAAACAGGAACAAAAAAGAAAACAAAAGAAAGCGGCCCGGGCCATCAGTCGCCATTGACGACATGGATGCCCCCGTCCTCCTCTTCAGCCTCCGGCTCCGCTGCTACAGCGGCAAGGTCCGGGGCTTCCGCCGCCATCATGTTGACGACACACTCTGCGGCCTCGTGCACGTGCGCCTGTGCCTGGGCCTCATCTCCCTCAATGCCATCTGCGACGGTCATTGGGTTGAAGGCGGCGTCGCGGCTGGTGTAGCATGCGAGCACGAAGGTCGCGGTGGCCGTGGCGACTTGCTGCCCTTCCTGGACGGAGCGGGCGGCCATGGCGGCCGACAGGCCAGAGAGCACCTCAGCAACCCGGGTGGTGCAGTGGGCGTACTGCATCGTCGTGGGCTTGAGCGGCTCGCGAAAGTCCACCCCCAGCGGCGCCAAAACCCTCGCCATGTGCCGGTATGATGACCGGAGCATGGTCGCGATGTTATGCAGCGCCCGCCGCTGCTCCTCCGCTACCTCCCTCCGTGCTGCCTCGGCCTCTTGCGCCCGGGCGTGTAAGGTTGCCCCGGTGGCCCTCTCTTCGGCCAGCTACGCCTCTATCCTCTCCAGCTCCCCGCGCAACGCCGCCACTTGCTATGTCACATGGACTTCGCGTTAGGTAGCTGCCGTGAGGAGTGTGCTTTCATGGCTGCAGCGCCTCGCCGGCTTCGGCGAAATGCTTATCTGGCCGGTGGCGCGGCGGCAGGGCTATCGGCGGGGAGCAGCGGCTGGTCGCGGTGGCGTCGATCTGGCGGCCGAGCCGCCAGTCGCCTTGAACGAAGTGTTCGTCGCTGGCTTGGCTGCGGATGTTCTGCTGTGGCGGCGCTTTGGCAATCCGCCCTCGAAGCGAAGTAATGAAGTGACAGCCACCGGCCCACCGCAAACCCGCTCGGGTGGGCACCAGCAGCGATTGGACTCGGCGCCGCTGAGTTGGCGCCGGTAGAGTCGGTGCCGGTGGAGACGGCGCCGCAGGAGTTGGAGTCGGCGTCGGTGCAGCCGGCGCCGGAAGAGGGGCGGCAGGCGTCGCCACCCCGGAAGAAGACGTCGCCGCTTCAGGTGCGCCTGGCGGAGTTGCGGAAGCGGCAGCAGCAGAAATTGGGCTCCCGGTGCAGACCCTCTTGGGGTCCGCGCCCAGAGCATCCGGAGCGATCGACCGTTTGCCTGCACTCCAGTCGTCGGCCCGAGGTAGGTCCCAGATCACCAAGGGGCCGCGGGCCAGCACTACGGTGGGACCAGTGGAGTCCATCGCCGGAAAGGACTGGATGATCCGGAGGCGCTCTACGAACTCCAGATCGCAGAGTGGTCGGGCCTCGGCCGAAAATTCCAGGCCCGGCCGCTCGGCACTGGTGGGATCAACACGGACAACCACCTGGAGAGGGCAGGACCATCCAGGTTTCCCTCACCTGGTACCAGAAGAAGACAGAAATATTAGTTGATGGTAATTGTGAAGAAGAGTATGCATTCAAAGGAAGAGCAACAAGACTTACTACCCGGGTACGTGCGCGTCATGTCATCGTCCCCTGTATACTGCCATGCAGGGCGGGCACGACGACGCAGAGGGCTGATCCTCCGAGCCACAAAGTCTCAAACTACCAGCGCCCCAATCAAGCCGGCGCCCCGCAACCGATCGATGCGGGCCGCCATCGCCAGGAGCTCCACCGTCTCTTCAACGGGCGAGCTCCAGCTCTCGCGGGCCTCTGCCCTCGCGCAAGGCACCCCAAGAAGGTCGACCCCGCTGTCGTCGCCGACGTAGAGCCAGTCACTCCGCCAATTTTTCCAGTTAGAGAGTCGCTGGAAGGGAATGTAGCGAGGGGCTGACCCATCGCAGAGGCGTAAGTAGCAGCTCCCTACGACCCCATAGTCGGAAAAGCTGCGACAGGTGAAGAAGTAGCGAAAGAGGGGGAGATTGGGCATTACCCCCATGAACATCTCGCAGAGGTATGCGAAAGTGGAGAGTAGGACAATGGAGTTGGGGGAAAGATGAAGATGGTGAATCTCGTAGAAGTGAAGGACGGTGAGGAAGAATTCAGAGAATGGCGGCACCAAGCCCGCCATAAGTCCCTAGGTGAAGACAATGATCTCCCCCGGCTCGCATCCTGGCACGACGGTCCCCTGGCAAGGGTGGAGGGAGCCCTCGGGTGCCATCTGGGCAACGAAATCCACCCTGCTCTGTCCAACAGTGGAAGAAAGGAGAGGCTGTGCCATTGAAGTAGAAGCGAAGCTCTTTGAACAAAGGAAGACGAAAAAGACAGGAAGCAAAGTGCGTAAAGATCAGAAGGCGTGAACTACTGGCTGGGGGTGTGTATATATATAGACCCCCCACGAAGACGGTTCGCAAACAAGCAAAAGGCGCGGCGTTTTGGGTCCCAAGAAAAATCGGCTGAAGTGGGGAGGACCGAAGCGGTCGCGTGTGCAGAAGTGGTGGGCCCATCCAGGAGCGCACTGGCATTAAATAAGGTCTGAAAAGTAACTGGCGCGTGTTCGGGGCGTCCCGGGGCTCTTGTCGGTGTACTTTGCACCGGGTACCCTTCATTGTAGAAGTAATAGGCCAAGAAGCGGCTGGCCCAACTTGGTGCCTCGAGCTCAGCGTGGCCTTTCGGCGGCCGGACGATCACGCCCTACTCGCCGGGCGGCGACGCCTGTGGCGCCTGGCGGCGACTGGCGAGCAGCGTGGCCTGGCGGCGGCCCGGCGATCACACGCTTTCGCCGAAACAAGCGACCGACGCGGCTGGCGGCGGCCGGGCGATTACGCCACCGAAGCGAGGAGCCCATGTGGCCTCGGTGAGCGGCCGGCGATCACGCCCTACTCGGGCGCGGCGGCGACGTGGCGCCTGGCGGCGGCGAAGCGACACGCCGCCGCCAAAGAGGAGCCGCGTGGCCTCGGGCGAAAGCAACCAGCGATCATGCCCCTCGCCGGGCGAAGCGGCCCACGCGGGCGTCGACTTATGAGGCGGCCTGGCGAGTGGGCGGGTGTCTGGGCCCCCCTTGTCAGGCACGGAGGCAACCAAAGGAATGAGAGGAAGGCTTTGCCTCGAAGTTTCCCTCCCTTGGCACCTCGTGTCAGGGTCATTAATTGTGAAGGGTTCTGCTATCGACACGACGACAGCACGTCCCTCTGACATCTCTTACCAAACCCGTCACAGGAGCGTCATATCCCGGGCGGACCGGGCGAAGCCACTCACCGGCATTAAATGAGGTTTGAAGGACGAGACCACGAAGGCATGCGTAATAAATGAGTCGTGGGTCGACGTGGAAGTCGGAATGATGGGTGTAATTAATGTGTTGTAGATAGGTATTCCGTCTCCTTCTCCCCTGCCCGGGCCAACCCGTCTATATAAGGGCGCCTCGGTGCATGGGACGAGGGGGCCGGAAGGAGGAAGAAAGACCGAGAGATCGAGGGGTTGAAAGGAGGAGAGAGAAGTCATTGTAATCCCCTTCACATTTCCTCTACAAAGAGCCAGCAGGACGTAGGGCCATTACCCGAGCTGGGGGCCTGAACCTGGGTACATCGTCGTGTTCATTAGTCTTTTGGTTCCCAGAATCCATCGTGAGAGACATTAGGGTTTCCAGGCATGAAGATGCCCTCTACCGAACCACACCTTCCATCTAGGGTGTAGTCAACCCCGCTCGTTGACGGGATCTTGTCAGGTGGAATACGCCGACAGTGGTAAAAAAATCTCTCGATGGATTCACAACCATTCCAAGCTTCACGCCATGATGAAGAAGCACATTGATGGCGAGTTGGTCAAGTGAAACAATATGTAGGGAGTAATAACTCAACTGACATGAATCGTTGGAGCCCGCCGTACCAAGAATCCAATGACAGTAGTTCTAAGACAGACAGTGACAACGATCGATCCCCTTCTGATCTCTCCATCCGTTCCACTTCTTATTCAGAAGCACAGCTTCCCATACAGTTTAAAGGGGAGTCCCAGTACACTCATGCAACACAGCACAGAGATCATAGCGTTCCCCAATTACAGAGGAAGACTTTTGGAGGAAAGGGAAAAGACGCACCATAGGATAGTTGTAGTTCCTATGGCATTGCCGAGACGCAAGGGAGCTGTGGCTCATATAGCAGCTACGACTATGTCATCCCTGATCCTCGTGCACAACCAACCACCCGATGGATCTATAAGTGACACGACCCCGAGTTTTATGCCATGTTGTATCAACCATGGCAAACAATAATTACATGGACAGGGCAAATTTGACACGATTATAAGGCATAGTTGCTAGCTACATGAGAATTGGCCTTGATGTCCACCAAGAAATATAACATGGCCAACCAAGTGTACACCTAGCAATACTACTCATAACGCCAAAGGTAATGTTTAATTTCATTGCAACTTATTTTTTTACTAATATAGCGTTCATGTAGGTCCAACATGGTACATGTGCGACAATAGAAGGACAACGAATCTGTGCTAGAGGTGAGAAAATTTAATTTGAAATGTCATATGCCATGCTATTGAAATGATTGTTACTAAAGTGTGGGTTTGTTGGATTGAGTTGTCAATGGTATTGAATGAAATGTTATTTCTTGATATATTATTGCTAAATGCCTGTTTTGTAACTTGAGATTGTCTAAAATATAGCAAAGATTATACCGAAATTTTTCATATTCTTCCATACTTATGCTATTATTGCAAAATATGTACTTTACAACTTTACATTGTTGTAAAATATAGCAAAGGTCATGCCGAATTTCATCACATATTTCCATATTTTTTACATTTTTCTTACATTTGCTATTTTTTGGGCCTCCCTCGACTTTTTTTATAATTTTTAAAAAATCGCAATTTTTCTAATTTTTCCTTGCAGTTTCCACCTTTTTCCTTATACCGTCGATTTTCGAACCTTACCAATCGGTTTTCGAATCTTTCGACCTGTTTAGGATTTTTTTATTAGTTTGACCAGGTGTCGGTGTTTCGTAAAACCGGCGGTCGTATTTGTAGGTCAAGGGGCCGCGCGCCCCCTCTCCTTGATGGTTGACTCATGGAGTCTCGAACGTATATCAAATCGGGCAAAGGAGTCCCGGATGTATACTAGTTCGGGCTGAATGTCCCTACTTCCAGTTTGCGGTGGAGGATCTCGTTGATCGGGGTATGGCGGATTACATGCAAGGACTAGGGACATGCCCTTAGCGCTCGTTTGTGCGGGGGTGCTTGGCAGCCTCGGCCGATCGCTTGGATCGGGGGAGCGAGCAAGATGCTAGATAGGCGGAGGGAGTTCTTGTTCGTGAAAGAGCGAGAGCCCGCCCTGAGGGTCCTGACCCTCCTTATATAAGCGGAGGGAGCAGGTTACACGGGGCTAGAGAGAGAGGCGGCCAGGGCGCACTATCCCTTAGTGATCCGGTTTGCGGTTTTCGGTGCTGACAGGTGCCCGCATAGGTCATGATGGGTGAGCAGGTTCGGCTAGCTATGCCCTGTCGATAGGGCTAGCTAGCGGCGCTTCGTTGGGAAGGCGCGCTCCGCCCTCTCAGGCGCTTGTCGGCGTAGGCGTTGCGTGGCGGCGCTGGCGTGTTTTGGGAAGGAACGCCTATCCCTGCTCGGTCGTCTCGTTCAGACGGGGGTTGTCCAACCTCGTGGTCGATCGATGACATGGTCGGAGTTGCTGAGATGGGGCTTTGCCGGGGTCCCGACCAGCGACTGGGTCGAGGGATGCCTGCACTCCCGTCCTGCGGTCGGGTCGGAGCGTTCGGGAGCCCCGACCCGAGGCCCGGCTATGGGCCGCGAGGAGTCTGACCCGTGGCCAGGTCGGCGCGCTCCCGCAGATCGCGGGACAGGCGAAGGATCTCTCATGACCCGATTGAGACCTTGCTGTGGGGTACCTCTGGTATAAGTATTCGTCAGTAGCCCCCGGGTCCGTCCTGAAACGCAAGCGTTCCTGGAGGGACCTTCCGCTTTTGTCTGGTATGGCCTTCTCAACAGTGCGACGCTGGTGACTGTAGCCCCTGAGCCCCCGAGCAGGTCAGAGAGAGCTGGTCGGGGGGTTATATCGGTCGGTGACGGATCCGGCTGAGCAGAGTATGCAGGCTTGGTCAACCTAGAGTCTCCGAGTAGATCGAAGTGCTACCCTGGATGCCGAGGACCAACTAGTTCGTTCGTCCGCCTTGGCCGGGTGCACGCGAGCGCACCCGGTGGGTGTAGCCCCCGAGCCCCCGAGCAGGTCGGAGAGCTGGTCGGGGCGTTACCTGGGTCGGACGAGTCCGACCAAATTGGTCGGAGGGCCCTGGCTCGACACCGAGCCGGTCGGCATGAACGCCTGATCGGCTTGTGCAGGGTTCCATTTTTCAAACGCTGGTTTTACGTCGCAGCTGGACGCGGCCATGGTCGGCAGGGAGGTCCGGATGCCTTCGCGAGAGGTTCCGGTTCCCGAGTGCTTCTTTAACGTCGTAGCTAGATGCGCCGTGATCGGCAGGAGGTCCGGATGCCTTCGCGAGAGGTTCCGGTTCGAGTGCTTTTTAACGCCATAGCTAGACGCGCCGTGATCGGCAGGGAGGTCCGGATGCCTTCGCGAGAGGTTCCGGTTCCCGAGTGCTTTTTTAACGTCGTAGCTAGACGCGGCCGTGATCGGCAGGGAGGTCCGGATGCCTTCGCGAGAGGTTCCGGTTCCCGAGTGCTTGTTTAACGTCGTAGCTAGATGAATTAGTGCTATTTTTACGCCGTAGCTGGGCGAGTTAGTGCCATTTTTACGCCGTAGCTGGGCGAGTTAGTGCCATTTTTACGCCGTAGCTGGGCGAGTTAGTCGAGTTGGTTTAACGCCGCAGCTAGGCAAGGGGCATCCTACCCGAGTCCTCGTTGGGCGAGGTAGTCCGCGGGAGGAGAGGCCGCTGTCGGTCCCACGTGTACGCCCCGTCCGCAGGTGTGGGACCTGGAGGGGGTGAGCAGACGCGTGTTTGCCTACGTCGGCCGAACACCGTGCTCGTGGAGCTACAAACGGGTTATCCGAGTGGGCCCTGGAGATCGAGCGATCTCCGAGCGGATGAGCCCTGCGTCGAGTGTCCGACCCGCTGGGAGCGACCCATAAAAAACCTTTCTTTACTCAATCCCGTACCGGACCCCGAGCCGTTCGTAACTCGGGGCGCAGCTGGCTGCTGCCCTTTCGGGGGGCTCCGCATGAGAGTTGATTGGGTCGTCCGCCGACCCAACTAGAGACCCACCGAGGGTTCGCCTAGAACTCGCCCCTCACACACTTGCCTGCCGGGGTCGGCTGAGGATCCAGTTGGTGGATCTTGCCTTTAGGACCCGCAGCCAGGTCTTAATCATCAGGCATTCGAGCCTTCTCGCCACCTCGAAGCCGCAAGGGCCTGGTGGGCTTTTCTTCCTGCCTTGGGTCGGTTTGAGCCGACCCGGAGGCGGTGGTCAAGAGGTCGCGGGCGTTTTGCCCGGAGCGATACCCCGACATCTCTGCAAGCATTTAATGTGTGTGCGGGAATTTAGATGCGAAACGAAATGACCGGGGGGCGATACGCCTTACCGGCGGCTTGTCGCGGTGTTTGCGACGGGACGCGTGATGCTTTAATCGGCGAGCGATCGATCGATGTGTGTTCAGCTAGCACACGCTTTGGTGGGTGCCTGCAGATTTGGTGCGATGAGCGCTAGGACATTTTCCCGGCTCTCGCCATCGCCGCTTCTTGGCTTTTTGCGATTTCCATTCCTGAAAATGTCAAGGTCTGGGTCGGAAGGGTTACCATTACGGGGGAACCAAATGGCTAGTCGGACCATTCCATAGGTCCGATTCTTATTCTTCGTGCTTCGCAGGGACGATGAGCATTAGACGACCGTGGCTTAAAAAACCGCAGAGGTTATACAAGCACGGGTCGGGATGTTGACGTCTTTTAGAGAAGCTCGGATAATAAGAAGCTTTTACATGGGAATGAAGCGTTTTCTTGCACTTGCCGAGGGGCAGGAGTGTCCCCGACCGGCCATGGATCGTATCACACGGGTGTTCCCTTCTTCCGCTGGCACTACTGCAACCAGAGCCACCGGGCGAGGCCGAGCGCCGGCCTGAGGGACTACCGTTGGGGAGGATCTAATGGCCAACCAGATTGCCTGACCCGCGCGAGTGTAAGAGTCTTAGGTGTAAGTCGCTCACCCGCTCTTGTGCGGGAGAAGAGTGTTCCCGACCGACTACAGGTCGCACCGTACGGGTACTTCCTTCTTCCACAGAGCACCACTTCGCAACCATAGCCACTGGGGCGTAGGCCGTAGTGCTTGGGTTGAGAGGGTTACCGCTAGGGAGGACCACGTAGCCGACCCGGTCACCCGACCCGTAAGAGCGCGTGAGCCTACAGCCCCCGAGCGGTGCATGGGGACAGATCTTGTGATCGCTACACGGTGCTTAAACTCGAAACGAAAAAATAATTGCGGAAGAAGTTTTTGAGGGAAGAGACTGTCTTAGCTTTTTGTCCCGCATGCTGGAGGCATCGTGATGGTTTAGGCTCGTCCTCCGCCGGTGCGGTCCGTCCAGTGGCCGAAGTCGAGGGGTCGTGCCATGGTTCACTCGAAGCAACGTCCTGTCGCCCCCCCGTATTTCGATGCGCTGTAGGAGGGATGGGGAGAGCGCGTCATGTCGCTCAGGACGCGCAGTTAATGCACGCGCAGCCCTCTTGCGTGACGTACGTTTCGGCCATTTCGCCCTGCCTTTAAAAGACTGCACGGAGTGCCTGAGAGCCGTCACTTTTTCCCGTCGTCGTCACTTCTTCGTCCCCCCTGCGTCTTTGTTTTAGCACAAGAAAGAAA
The DNA here is from genome assembly GCA_036346375.1 of Guadua angustifolia. Lineage (NCBI taxonomy): Eukaryota > Viridiplantae > Streptophyta > Magnoliopsida > Poales > Poaceae > Guadua > Guadua angustifolia. Next base: position 33,990,080 of record CM070514.1, on the reverse strand, counting down.
AGGTTACAGCATTTCGAACAGTGGATGGCAAACGGCAGCGGTGACCGGACGACTGGGAAGCGGGAGGCGGATGTCAAGAGGCCCCGTGACCGACGCCGCCTTCGGTGCCGCGACGGGGACAGTCACGCCTTCGTCGGCCAGATCGATCCCCCTCCGCGGGTAAGCCTTCTCTACCGCCCCGGTGGCCTTTTTGCCTTTTTTATCGACGGGGCGTTTTTTTCTTTCTTAGCGCCTCCGGCCTGCGCCTGGGGCAGCCATCTGCGGTTGCCGCGACGAGGGAGACAGGCGCGGGCGGCACGGCTCCCGATGTCCCTTCGATCGCTCCGGGTTGCCCTCCTTTGGCAGCGGCCCGGACAACGGATCTGTCGGCCACATTGGCGCGGCTGGAGGCCTCTCTCAACGCCCATATTGCGAGGGCCGCTTCCCTTGCGACGGAGGCGGCGCAGCATGGGCCTTGCCCAAAGCCGCCGGGAGGAGCTTCGCAAAGACGCTGAGGAGACGCAGCCGCAGCTGGCTCGAGCCGAGGCCGCCGAGACGGAGCCGGCCGAATCAAGCTGAAGAGCCGCGGGCCTCACGCGAGACCTTCGCTATGCTTGCCGCCCGCCTTGAAAGCATAGGGAGAAGCTCGAGCCGCTTGGGGTGAGGTTGAAGGACATTGGACCATACCCCTCGGGTATGCCCTCGCCTCACCCAGCGGCCGATGCCCTCGCCGACCGCTTCGGCCTGCGCGAAGCGCCCGTTCATGAGGGCGAAGTCGCCGTCGGCGTCGCGAACGCGTCTTCACGCCGCTGCGCGACGCCTTCGCCGACTGATGGCGGCCGTTGCCGGGATCAAAGGAGACGCTAGCCCGATTCGGGCCAGGGTGCGGGCGGCGGCAAAGAAAGTTGCGGCGCTGGGCAACGTCGTCGTGAGCAGCGACGGCTCGGATGATGATGATGCCTCCGGCTAAGGAACCTCCTGGCGTCTTTGCTTTCTTTTGTCTTCATGTAGCGCGATGTTTTTGGACATCTTTCTTAATATCTCGCTTCTTTCCTCCATGACTAGCACCTGCTGGATTACCATAGCCTTTAGGAGCCGCGGAGGCGGCCAGAGCATAGGTCCCAGCACTAATCTCTTCCATACTCCGCGCGTCGGGTGCAATGTCACCGTCTGGATCTTTGAGTCGAACGGTGCCGAGTTGGGAAACCTTCGTAGCAGTGAAGGGTCCTCCCCACGGGGATCCTTGGAGTGGCGTGACGGCTGCGGACACTCCTTTGGGTGGGAGCGGGAGCCGCCTCCCTCAGCCTGCTTCGAATGTACTTCCCGAAGATCCCGGTCTGGCTCCGCGTCAAGAATGCGCCGTCGCAGGCGGAAGAGGCCATCAAGGAGATGATTGGGAGTCTAGGGACGAAGACGATGACGCACGAGGCCCCTACCTGGCGCGTCAACTGTCGGTGTTTCGTAAAACCGGCGGTCGTATTTGTAGGTCAAGGGGTCGTGCGCCCCCTCTCCTTGATGGTTGACTCATGGAGTCTCGAACGTATATCAAATCGGGCAAAGGAGTCCCGGATGTATACTGGTTCGGGCTAAATGTCCCTACTTCCAGTTTGCAGTGGAGGATCTCGTTGATCGGGGTATGGCGGATTACATGCGAGGACTAGGGACATGCCCTTAGCGCTCGTTTGTGCGGGGGTGCTTGGGAGCCTTGACCGATCGCTTGGATCGGGGGAGCGAACAAGATGCTAGATAGGCGGAGGGAGTTCTTGTTCGTGAAAGAGCGAGAGCCCGCCCTGAGGGTCCTGACCCTCCTTATATAAGCGGAGGGAGCAGGTTACACGGGGCTAGAGAGAGAGAGGCGGCCAGGGCGCACTATCCCTTAGTGATCCGGTTTGCGGTCTTGGTCGACAGTGCCCGTGATAGGTCATGATGGGTGGCGAGTTCGCCACCACGCCTGTCGATAGGGTTAGCTAGCGGCGCTTCGTTGGGAAGGCGCGCTCCCGTCCTCTGTGCGCTTGTCAGAAGTAGGCGTTGCGTGGGCGGCGCCCCTGGCGTTGCCTTGGGAAGGAACGCCTATCCCTGCTCGGTCGTCTCGTTCAGACGGGGGTTGTCCAACCTCGTGGTCGATCGATGACGTGACCGGAGTTGCTGAGACGGGGCTTTGCCGGGGTCCCGACCAGCGACTAGGTCGGGGGATGCCTACACTCCCGTCCTGCGGTCGGGTCGGAGCGTTCGGGAGCCCGACCAAGCCCTACCAGGTCATGAGGAGAGTCGACCGTGGCGGGTCGGCAAGGCTCCAGATCAGGGGACGAGCGAAGGATCTCTCATGACCCGATCGAGACCTTGCTGTGGGGTACCTCTGGTATAAGTATTCGTCACCAGGCATTTGACTTTTGCAAACTGTTCGGTTTTTATTGAATTTTGGTCGAAAATCACGGCAAATCGGTGCCGAACACATGTCGACATTTCGGTTGCAAGATGAAAATGTTAACCCTGATCTCAACCATCATGCAGGATGAATGATAGATTGAAACGATACTTGAAGAGAGACCTTGTTGCCCCCCTAATTACTCTGCAAACAGCCTGTACACCACAGCAACTGCCAATACAGTGATACAGCTAATAATCATAAGCAAAATTTCCAAAACACAGATCAATTCAGCAACTCCAGTATCCTTCAATTAACAGCTACAAAAATTACAAGGTCACTGGAAAAACAATAGCCAGCACTAGAACAATAATCAGTAGAACGCCACCAGCACTACAGTACTACTTGTCAACGGAAAACCTCACCCAGCGAAAGCTGCGAAGCCACTAGTGCTTCCGTGGCAGCAAGCCAGAAGCTAAGCCCTGTTTGGTGTGGGGTGTATAAAGACGGTAAATTCCCCCGCACAGTTTATTTTTTAACAGGCTTTTGATATAAATTAAAAATTATATATAACTACCAAAGTTGAAAACTGAGTTAGATTTGTTTTGCATCTTATTGCTGAGAAAAATTATCTATTTATTAAAAGGTCTTCTATAAAAAGCTACGGCCATTTTTCAGCTTAGAAAACTAAAAAAAACAGTTTTTTCGGAAAAGCTATAGGCTACAGACCCATACTTTGAACTGTAAAACCACATATTTGATCTTATAAACCTTGCAATCCAGTTCAAATAATACCTAACTTAGTATTAGAGATTAAATGTTTGGTTTTATAGATCGAAGTGCTAATAAATTTTCGACCAAAATTCAAGATATTAAATGAACTTCTTACTAATTATTAGATGGAAAATTGGTGATTTGCCACTCTAAAGACTCCTGATTATGGTTATTAGCAGAACAGATCGACCTGGAGTCCTGGATTTGCCGGTCCGATCGGGCAGGGTGAGGCCGGCGTGAGCGCCGCGCAGGGCGATCATCCGCAGAGCTGCACTCGGCACCCGGCGTCAACGGGCCCAGATTGCCGTGAAGCGGCCAATGCATCGGTGCGCTTCTCGTCCTTAGCGGCGCCTAGAGTTTTCTTCGAGCTGAGGGGAGGCGGAGGCGGCGTAGCCGGAGCTCGGAGAGGAACTGGAAGTTGAGGCGAGAGAAGAGTGTGGAGAAGCCACCGGTTATCCGACGTTTCTGGACTAATTCCTCCGCGCGAATCTCAAAGCAAGCGCTTTGCTTTGGTGCTGCTGAGAAATTGAATCGCCAGAATATCGCCGCCGAAATTTGATTTCCAATTCTCAAATCTAAAAACCGCGCCAAAATCCTTTTTTGCGACAAGACAAATTCAAGTTCCCAATTTGAACGCCGCCGAAGCAACCCACTCCTTCGTTTTTCATTTCAGAATCTCCAGCGGTCCCGCCCAATTTGACCACACATCCCTCGACATCTTTTGAGAAGCTCCCGCGCAAACAATTTGGAGGACGGTAATTTCCAACTTCAAATTTTCAAATCCCGCTAGGCCTTCTACTGGTCGAATCGACCGAATTCACCAAACAGAAAACAAGACTGTTCTACTGGTCGGAGGACGGTAATTTCCAACTTCAAATTTTCAAATCCCGCTAGGCCTTCTACTGGTCGAATCGACCGAATTCACCAAACAGAAAACAAGACTGTTCTACTGGTCGAATCGAAGCGGAGCGAGTGTCACGAGATTTGCTTCTACTAAGAACAGCATCAGCAGATCTGCCCAACATTTCTTTCATGCGGTGCCAATTCGATAAACGAAGATACAACGACTACGGAGTACGGACCGCACCACCGAACTTGTCACCAGAATTCCAGCTAGCATTCAGAAAGGAACACCAATTTAGCAATCAGAAATTGCAGTAATCACCATTACCGTTTCAGATCAGGATACCAGAATTACAAGAGCACGCACGCACAAGCTTCTTACAAGAATCAGCCAACACTGGACCAAACACGAACCACGAACGAGCCACGAGAAAGAGAGGTTGCAGGGCAACTACAACCGCTGCAACGACCACGCTACTACAGGGGAAGGAGACGCCACAGAGCAGTACTACTAGATCGATCCAAGAAGGCTAGAAACCGCGCTTTAAGAGCTGGTGAACTTGGTGACAGCCTTGGTGCCCTCGGAGACGGCGTGCTTGGCGAGCTCACCGGGGAGAACGAGCCTGACAGAGGTCTGGATCTCGCGGGAGGTGATGGTAGGCTTCTTATTGTACCGCGCAAGCTTGGCGGCCTCCCCGGCGAGCTTCTCGAAGATGTCGTTGATGAAGGAGTTCATGATGGACATGGCCTTGGAGGAGATGCCGATGTCCGGGTGCACCTGCTTCAGCACCTTGAAGATGTAGATCTTGTACGTCTCCACGCTCTTCTTGGCCTTCTTCCTCCCCTTCTTCTCACCGCCCTCCTTGGAGGTCTTGGACGCTGGCAGCCTCTTCTCGGCCTTAGGCTTCTTCCCCGCCGCAGGGGCCTTCTCCGCCTTCTCGCCGGCCTTGTCCTCCGCCGGCTTCTTCTCCGCGGGCTTCTTCTCGGCCTTGGGCGCCATGGGGACGGTTTGGCTGGTGCTGTAGCTTCGAGCTCGAAGGATTGAAGGAAGGTTTGGGGATTGGGATGAGCTGTGGGAGGGAAGGAGGTTGGGGTGTTACTTTATAGAGGTTGGGAGGTGCGCGGCGATTGGTGGGGCGTGCGTGCCGAGGATCGGTGACGTGGAGCGGATCATGGCGTTGGGTGGGGTTCCGGGGGGGGACGGATGGGATGAGACCAGGTGCGGATTGGTGACGTGGCGTGGGAGGCGCGGAGGACGAGGTTTTCGGCGCGGATCGGTGACGTGGGTGGTAGAAGGGCCCACACTTCGGTGGTTGGAGAGGTTTTCGCGTGGCGGGAGTTTTGTTTCGGTCTCCTTTTCTTTTGTGCATTTTTGGCGCGAGGAGCATTTACGGTTGGAGGGCCCAGCAGTCAGTGGAACAGCCAGATGCAAGAGATCGCGCTACGGTTGATTGGAACAGTAGAACTAAAGGTTTCAAATTTCGTTTTCGGATCATATATCGGTATGGTAGAATTCAAAATTTTGATGAGATTTAGGAATCTTAGTAGAAATTTAAAAATTAAATTTCAAATCTGGTATTTTTTAGTAACTCTAAACCGAAATTATGGTGATTTTTAACCCTTGTGAAATAGTCTCCTGAGGCTAAAAAAAATTGGGAGAAATATGAAAATATTACGTAAGCATTTATCTGCATTTTTTATCTATTTGAATGCAAAATACTAAGTATTTACACATAAAATTCTCAAGTTAGAGCTTAGGCCGAAATCCAAGTTAGGATTTAAGATTTAGACCAAAATAATCATTTAAGGTTAAAATGCAAGTTAGGATTTAGGGTTTAGACCAAAATCCAAATTAAGGTTTAGAGTTTAGGCCAAAATTTAAGTTAGGGTTAAGATTACATAATTTGTATATCTATTTTTTTGCAAAAAATTCACATATATTCCTCATAAAAGGCACTGCAATTCACCACGAAAAATTTGGAGTGAAATCCTATGCAAAACACATGAAAACCTGTCCAACAAGTTGAAAATCTTGGCGAGATTGATCGAAATTTACCAAATCATTGTAGCAAACACAAATTTTCTTTTTTTTATCCCGTGAGATTTGGAATCTCGACCCTGGCCAAATTCGAAATTTCGGACGAGATTTCCAAAATCTCGGTGAGATTTTGAACCCTACTAAAAGGTGTCCACAATATTTTGTGTGTTAAGTATAGTTTGTATCTTATCTAGCAAAATTACCCGCACAATTATGTGGTTAGATATTTTATCATAAAGTTCAAATTTCTTTGATTGAAATACAATTATATTTGTTTATACAACTCTAATACCTATGTAATAATAATTTCTGCCATTATAATTTGGCTCTGCAAAAATAGGCGGTGTAGATCTTTCTTTTTTTCTTGATTAACAAGACAAATTTCTATGTTTTTTATGATTATTGTGAAATTTGTTTGCCCTCATAACAAAGATGTCTTGAATCTTACCAGTTATTTGTAATTATATAGATGTCTTGAACTCTTGATGTTATCTACATGGAATTTCGGATACAACCTATCTAACCCTGGTATTACACCCAACACTATTTTCAGCATGTTTTTAGTCACAAATCCTCTCTAATTAAGGTAGAACATCCTCTTTAATGCATTATTGTATTATATCTTAGCTCTTTGTCCACATGAAAATTGTATCTCATATGAGATTAATTTTTCCATCTCTCCTCTTTTACTCTCTTCCACATCATTTTTTTTTGGCTCATCCTTATATACAACTTACTGTAACATCCCCGTTTTTAGCCTTTTGTTAAAAATTTTAATTTAAATTAATTAATTTAAAGATTTGGAATTTATTTGATTTGATTATCTATCTTGGCATCCTTTCCGCTCGAATTCGGAATTTATTCCAAATTCATCTACAAATTCTAAGTTCGCTTCAAATCAAATTTTAATTTAAATTCAAATTTCAAATCAAATTAAGATTCGCCATCGCATTCATTCAATCCAAAATTCAATTCTAAATCCATTTCTAATTTTAGCCCATTTTCTTTTTGGGCCAAAATCCATTTTCTATTGGGCCCAAAGTCCAAAGCCCTCTTTTTCTCTCTCCTCTCCATCTTCTTGCCATGCGCGTGCTCAGGAAAACCAGCAGACCAAGCTAGCTCAAAGGTCATCCATGGCCTTCTCTCTTCTTCCAAAATTTCAAAGCCACTAAAGCCAATTTAATTGACCAAACAATTAGGTAACTGAAGCATTTGAATGGTAAAGGTCAGGAGAATCATATCCATCAGATTGCTCACCCTTTCCTCTCTCGAAACGGTCACAATAATGATCAATCCGTGAATCATTGCACCTTCTATAACTCGGCCGTTTCTTCGTCTCCTCGCGTGCTCGAGTACTCTATTTGTTCGTCTCGACGCCCCCCTCGCGGTGCTTCCTTTACTTCTCCGTTTCATCATCATTTGAACCTCCAAATTTGAGTTAGAACTCCGGCCAACGTCCGTCGTCGACGTCGTCGGGCTATCTTTCACTCCAACGAGTCAAACCATGCACCAACCATGTCATATCATGTCTCTTAGTTTGTAGATCAAAAGCCCTCAATCAAATTCTATTTTTGTTGCAGATTTGGTCTCCAATTTGACATTCGTTCATCGTCGATCGTTTTGTCGTTCATCGCCAATTCCTTGCAATTCGGTAATTCCCAATCCAATTCCTTGCATTCTTATACTTATACTATCATGTTCTATCTATTGTGCTCACTATTTTTTGCAAAATTTCGCGAATCAAAGTTTTCCCCAAAATTTCGACCAGTCTGTGCTTGCGTGTGTGCCGGCCAACTCCATGGAGGTCGGCCAAAGCTTGCGCCACCGCAGCAGGGGGCCTCCCCGGCCATCTCCAGCGCGCGCCACCCCTCTGGCCATCCCCACCGCACCTATCCCCGCCCTCGCCGTTCGCCGCCACAAGATACCTCCTCAAGGCCACTAAGGACGCTGTGGTCCCGTTATTTCTAAGAACTCCGCCGCCGAGCCCTTCACCAGCTTCACCGAACCCCGCCGCTTGCGCGCCCCTCACGGCCGCCTTCGCCTCCGGCCACCAAGACGCTAACTTCGGTTCATTGCCGTGCTTGCATGCGCCACAAGACCACGCTCGATCATGCCGCTCGCCACCGGCGCCATCGCTTTATCGCGCTGCTGCCCGTTAAATTGTCTTGTCCACACCGCCATGGCCCCAATCGCCGGCGCCAAGAGAAGCTGATGCTCCTCTGTTTCCATGGAAGAGAATAGAGGTAGAAGAAGGCTGGGTGAGAATGACAAGCGGACCCCACAAGTCATAGAAACAAAGGAATTCAGAGAATTCAGAAAATTCAGCTAAAAGAAAGATTCCGGGAATATTCCCTCGTTTCTAATTTTCCAAACCGAGCCCTTTCAAACATTTTTATCTCAGTCATCCGAACTCCGAATCAAGTGATTCAAATTGCTAAATTCGTCTAAAATCATCCTCTATCTGCCAGTATTTTTATTATAATTTTTAGATTTTGTTTATTTTCTATTATTTTATTTATTGTCTCATTTTGCGCGTAGCCGAAGATTCCGCCGTTGCCACTGTCAATTCCGCAGAGCTTCAGTGCGACGACGACTTTGCGACCAGAGGAGGCAAGTATCCTTGATGCACTTTGATCCTATGTTTTAAAAGTCTTTTCATGATTTTGTCAAATGCATGGCTAATTTGAGTAAAAATTGATATTCAAATGGTTAGGTTGTATAGTTAGTCCAATTTGTTGATAACTCCTTGCTGATTGTTATTCATACCTTTGTAACCTTAGATTATTTCTTGTTATCATTTATATCATGATTATCATTGATTAGAACGATAGATCAATGCTTAGGTACAAACTGTTTAAAATGCCTATTGGGAAAAAGAGTCAAAAATTGTTATGAAAGCGTCTTTATAAAATGGTAGCAATGTATTTGCTGCTTTATTTGCAAAATAAAATGAAAGTGAAAATAGTTTTGACTTGAGCGGATCAGTCCGATGGGTGGGTGCGGATGGAGCATTTGACTTTTGCTTTGCGCAAGTGCCGCTCGAGTCGATTAAGGACCGACGCTTATGATTGTCCATTCTAAGCAAAACAGTACAACCACATGTCCGAAATGGGTACGACCTGGCCGATTAATTTGTAGTAATTTAACTTAGACTCACTGGATGGTTGGATGTGGGTGCCGGATGGAGGCAAAATGGTTTATTCCCACACGGCGCTAGAGGGGGCTTCTGACTGGGTGGATGGAACCCTTCAGCGGTGAAACCTTAGCGGGTCGAGTCGGGTTAAATTGTTACATTGTAAAAGCCTTGTCATGATCTCTCTGCTGACACACCAAAGGAAGTGTGTTAATTGCATGGCACCAAGGGTCGATCATGTCATGTGGATAAAGTGTACAAACTCTGCAGAGTAAATAAACTAATCGAATAATCGTGCTCACGGTCAAGAGCGGGCAAAGAATGCTTTCATACTGGTAGACTTGGTTTTAATTTAAAAGCTGTGGATTTGGGAATTCGGGAGTGGTTAGAACTCTCGGATAGAATTCGGAGCTGGTTGAAACCTGTTTTAAAATCATGACGGATGGAGTCATTGAATGGTTTATCACAATCTTTTCAATTGTGCGGATAGAGCCTGCATACTAAGTGATGGTGTTTAGAACCGTCACTACAAATATTAATAAATTCAAATGTTATAAATAATTGATAAAACTGCTTTAAAAAAATTTATACATGTATTGTTTAATAAAAATTTGCTTTGTGCAAAATGAACCATATTAAGCCTCTCTTTGGAAAGCCCTACATGTTGCATAATTTCCCAGACTTGCGGAGTACATTTGTACTCATGTGCTACAATTCAACCTCTTCAGAGCTGCTTGAGGATGCCGCTGAGGAGGGTGAGTTCTTCGCTTGTGGCTTCGAGGAGGGCGAGCCTGAGGAGTAGGTGTGCGTTTCTGGTCGTTTGCCTGTGGCGAATGAGTCGGGCTTTTTATTTGTTGTCTTCCGCTGTGTGGTGCTGCAGGTCTTCTGACCTGCGGTTGTAATAAGTGATCATATGATCATTACTTCAGTTTATTATCATTTAATACAATGCTCTGGTTATGATTATCACTGCTTCACTGTGTGTACTAGCAACCGATCGAGGAATGTACGGTTATGCATGGAGGTTTGGATGGTAACTGGGTCTCACACTTACTAAGAGCATTAAGAGTGCTCTAACTAGGGATGGCAATCGGGTGCGGCGGGCATGGGTAGTACTCGCCCATACTTGTGCCCGCCAGTCAAAATCTCCCCTACGAACATACCTGTGAAGGGTGACAAGCGAAAAACTTTGTCTATATCCATCGCATGCATGTATTTATTGCCCGCAAACATACCTGTTTACCCATCAAACATCAACAATCATCAAGGTCTGATGAAGATCCCCACCATCATATATCTAAGGACTCAATCATATATCTTCTAAGTAACAACCTGAATAGAAGACTACTCCCAATGTCCCAAACATCCAGTACTTTCCTTTCTCACCATCCATATTGTCCCTCAACATAGAAGCAACACAAGTTGAATAATCTAATATTATCGCTTCTTTAGAACATTGCATTCCATCACACCTTTGTAAACGTCTCTGCTCGAACAGAGAAATCATCCCATAGTAAGACCTCTTCAATTTAAAACCAAGAGAGATGATATGAAAGTGCAAGGCATATTTTAAGCTACCTACTAATTACATGTCAATAGAATTTGGTTGCACAGTAGACATGAAGATGTATTAACATTTCACTAGCATTTGAAAGTGCAAATCAAATTAGACTTAATATTAAAATGTCAAGAGCTCAAGTCAACTTTGAATTACTACACAAAATTCCAATTGGACTAAAAGCTGAGCTAAAATCCATACAAAACTCCACTTTAGGAAGCAATTGGAAAACTAAAAACTCACCTAATCTCACAAGGAAAGACAAACCTAGAAGAAACTCACCATCGTAGAGGGCGAGAGGCACAGACGGCTCCACGCTAAGGGGAGGAAGAAATCCATGGTGACCACAAGGAGGACGAGGGTGGGTGGACTTCGATGTAGAAACCAAATCAAGCCAGATTGGCCAGACGCGCACCGTACAAACCTGAGTTCTAATACCTAGCGCAGGAGACACACACCAAGCAACCAAATGAAGCCAAATTAGCCACATGCGCACCAACCAACCCCCTAGATCTAAGGCATCGTACAAGAGACGTGAACAAAGCAACAAAATCAAGTCAAATCATGACCTAGATGAGATTAGGCAACTAAGTGTAGGTGAGAAAGGTGTAGTACCACACGCAGGAATGTGAGGAGCAGGCAGCGAAGTAGGATGGCGACCGAGGCAACGAGGGAGGGACGCAGCCAAGTCCCCACGTGGAAGCATCTCAAGACCTATGAGCCAAGTGGCAGCTGGGGGAGACAATGGACCGGGGAAACACGCGGAGGGATCAGGGTCTCAAGGGTGCCTAGGGTTTATTTTGGCCCACATGTTAGCTAGTTGACGGGTAAACGGGTATTATGGGTCTAGGTCGAGTTCACCCATACCCGTACCTATTTACCCGATGGGCAAGGATTTCCTCCCATTTTTATACACGTGGGCACAGAAAGAGTCCAATACTCGCCTCTATTAGGGTATTTACCCGTGGACACGTGGGCAATTGGGCACAATTGACATCCCTAGCTCTAAAAACTCCATCTCACCTGAAGACAGTATAGGCGACAACATCTCGCAATTTGCCTCTAAGATTGTTCTCTAACCTTTTTATCATTGTAACCACAACTTTCCCTCACACCTCTCATCATGGCGATGGTGAGCACACACTCTCTTGCTTTTCACCTCCTCTTTTCTCCAACTAGAATTTTTGGCAACATGATTTGTAAGAAATGGCTAAAATCATCAGTTTTTTAGCCCCATAGTAATTTTTGGGTAAATCTAGCCTTCTTGTGAACGTGTTCGTAAGGGGGCAACATTGAAAAAATACAAACGGGGCTAACTAACATGGTTACTACTGAAGATGTCTTAAGAAAAGCTATCTTTCAGTTTTATTTGGACGTGTATGGGGTCATTAGTTCCATTAGCAACATAGATGTTGTACATTTGCATTTCTCCAATATAAATTAGCAATCAATCATAGTGGATGTGACTAGGGGCGGAAAGAAAGCTTGAGTCTCACAAGCCAACTTGGCTCGAACTTGGCTCGATCTGGCTTGGCTCGGGCTCATGGTGTAAACAAGCCAATCTGAGCCTTTGATTCAGCTCGATAATTTTCTAAGCCCGAGCTAGCTTGTGAGCCGCTCGAAAGCTTGATACGCATCGCAAAAGTGCCCATAATTTGGTCCCTATTCAGTTCTGACCCCCGACCCGAACTCCCCATCAAGCAGCTCACCGTCTCCAAATCCCCATTCAATCTCCCAAACCCCATCCAGTCCCTGTTGGGCATCGGCCGTCGCTGTCCTCGTTAGTGTGGCCATCCGTCGGCCCGTCGTCATCCTCGTGTCCCCATCCTCCCCATCGCCGTCCAAAATCTACCCTATCCCCATCCTCACCATCGGTGTCCGCCCCGTCCCCATCCTGCCCATGGCCGTCCAGCTCCTATCCCCATCCTTCTCATCGCCCTCAACAGTGTTCCCATCCTTCTCATCGCCCTCAACAGCGTTCCCATCCTCCCCATCACCGTCCGACATCCACCCTGTAGCCATCCAACTCGTTGTGTCCTCAACTCCTGGTCGTCCACTGTATGGAGCCTCAACAGAGCTTGGAGTCCCGTGCACTGCGCGGGAAGAAGCATGACGTTGGGGCCACCACGTATGGCTCAACACTAGCGAGCAGCACTTCAACCAGGTGACACGTCGCCAACTCTTAAGAGCCTCATGACCTCGGCGAACCGAGGACGGCCCTAGTGACAGTAGTCTCGGTGAGTCTCTAGTTTGAGATGATGGATTGTGTACTCATGTCCCCTCCATGAAGAACGACCACTACCCTAATAGTTGTTAGAAAGATTGCTGGATTTTTGGTTGTTGAAGCTTTTCTTCATCACATTGCTAGCAGAAACTCCAATCTGGGCTTCAAAATTATTTAGTGTTCACGACATTGCTAGCAGAAGCTCTAATCTGGACTCCAAGCTACAACATATAGAACATGATAGCTTCCCTAAATTCAGTATGGTATTTGAATGATATATTTATTTAGTGTTCTGATATGTTTAGAAGATGATGGCACCCCTTATTGTGTTAGGTATGGTATTTGAATTAAATGTTTATTTAGTTTCTGATGTTTGCACATTTAGAAGATGATGTTTGAACCCTAAATTTAGATATTTGAATTATATGTTCTGATGTTGTCCGGGGTTTATTTAGTGTTACGACTTATGATATTTGAACCTTATTTACTGTCCTGGGCATTTGAAGTCCCAAATGAACTTATCTTTAGTAAACTAACCCATTGTTCTTCTACTCATCAAAGCTTCGTGTAATTTTCCATGGGGTTGTGTGGTAGATCGTTCTTGTAATTGTAACTAATTATAGAACTTTTTTGGTTGTGTGTCACAATCATCGAGTAACGACGATGGCGATGGTGTCTCATTATCTAGTGAGGATGGTCAACAATCACATGTTTCGGTGGATTCAAGTTCAAATGATGATCGAGTAGCCATGGGAGATGATGGTACCGTGTCTCAAGGAAAAACTAAGAGGGGGCCATATTTGAACAAGGTGGCTAAGCTGAAAGCTCAAGCTAAGCTCAACTTTGGGCCTTACAAGGCAGGTGAGACTTGTTTACCTCTAAACAGACTCGTTTGATGGCCAAGTTTGCTGCTAGAGGATCAGCTCGTTTCATTGCAAAATATTTTCATGTTCGTTGTTGTTCTCACATTATGAATTTGATAGTAAATGATGGCCTACAACCATTAACACCTTTGATAAACAAGCTCAGAGAAACAGTCAAGTATATAAAGAAGTCTCCATCTCGTATGCACAAATTCTTAGAAATTTGTAGATCACTTGCTTTGGAAATTGGTCCTAGGTTGAGCCTTGATGTGGCGACTAGGTGGAGTTTCACATACAAAATGTTGTTAGTTTGCCTTGCTTATACAGATGCATTAGCGTGTTACGCCGACACAGATGTAAATTATTAATGGTAACCATTGGATCAAGATTGGGCATTCTATGAAAAAGTTGCACCAATATTAAAGTCTCTGGCTGAAGTGACTAGTGCATTTTCTGGATCAACATATCCCACAACAAATATTTTTATCTTTACATTGTTAATGTGAAGATTATGTTAAGGGTTGCAATGAACTCTGGCGATGATCATTTGGAGAAAATGGCAGCTGCAATGTTGGATAAGTTTGGCAAATATTGGGAAGAAAAAAATAATGTCATGGTTCTCGCTACTATTCTTAATCCCAGGTTTAAGATGAGATTCATTACTTGGTGCTTCAGTCAAATGTATGAACCCTCAAAAACTGCACAAGACCTTCATGATGTTAAGGTTGAGTTGGAAGATCTTTATTCACAGTGCGAGATAGACCATCAGCATAGCAAGGCCGCTAACAGAGGTGTTGAATCCTCATCTCTAACTATGGGTAGCAACACATTATCCTCAGTGTCATCTCAATTTTAGTCTTTCTTGTGTTCAACTTCTATTGAGCCATCAAAGTCAGAGTTCCTCATCTATCTAGATGAAGTAAATGAGAGTTTAGATAATAATGACTTCAAATTACTTGAATGGTGGAATTTGAATGCACATAGATTCCCGGTAGTGTCAAAGATGGCAAAGATTTTTTTACTGTACCAGCTAGCACTGTATCTTCGGAATCAACATTTAGTCCTGGAGAGAGAATCCTAAATGACTACTGTAGTTTGCTACTACTGGCTATAGTTCAATATTTGGTTTGGGCTTCTAGTTGGATAAGAGGTGCATGGAATGATATGAACCCTTCTATCTTTGTGGTATGTTCTTCCGTACTCTAATGCCATTTCTTATTTTCTTGTTTATTATATCATGGTAAACTCGATTATTATGTCTCTTTTCAGGAAGAGGATGATGAGGACGATGTTGAAACTATTCTATTTCCTCAAAGCAACATAGGGAGCAACTAGTAAATGCACTTTGAAGTATAAGTAAATGAAAGCTTGTGCTACAATGTTAGCAAATACTCAAATAGATCTCTTCATATAGTTTTATGCCCTTTTTGCTAACTCTGAATTACTTCTTGTTTTATTTGGATAGGCCACTCTTCCCAGTTGGTTTGCAAATATTACTAACTATTGGTGATCTATGCACTATTTGGTTCAATTGCTAGTTTGCAGGCTAACATATATCGTGATGTTATTTCTCGTTCTTTTCTTGTGTCCTTGATTGGGATAAAACTGTCAATGCAACAATACTTACTCATGTTCGAATAGCAATTTGAAAGATTTATGTAGTATGACAACCACTACTTAATCGAATTCAAACAGCTCATGATCCATATAAATTATAGTTGTCTGTAAGATCAAGTGTTTTTCTTCATCTATCTTCTGTTTGGATTTACTGAACCATTTCCTTGATGTTGTCTTCAGGTTGTGTTACTATGGGGCTAATCAGGAGCAGTTTCATGTATAACCAGCTGCAGGGATGCTATCAGCTTCTGCCATGTTAAACGCTAGCAACATCAGCTACTGATTATGGTGTATGGTCTATGGCATGAAATTTGTTAGCTCTCCTTTTGGTGGTGTATGCTTCAGCTACCCATTACCGTGTATGGTTTGTGGCATGACATTCGTTAGCTGTTCTCTTTGTGTTGTATGCTTCCTTTTCTCGTCGGAGATCTAAATACATCCTTGGTGGTTTTGTGCTGGTATGAATTATGTGATCTTTGGATGCTAAGTTGTTCATAGATGACAGGATGCTCATTTGGTTTGTGATTCATGCCATGTGTATTGACTCTTTGTTGGTGGCTTGAATTTTGCACGTTATTCCAGTAGATGCAATTACAGTCATCGGTTTTATGGATTTCTTTGGTTTGTGACACTGATGGTAACATTTTTTATTCTATGTTGCATCTGGGCGTGTCTATCGTTTGTTTTTTTGTTGCTTTGCAAGTTTTGAGATGCTTGCTTTCATCCCGATTAAATATTCTTGCTCATATCTGTACCCTCACAAAAAAGAAAGAAGAAAAATCGTTCTGGAGATTTAACGTAACTCGCTACCTTTCCATTTTTGTGCATGTGAAGAAGTAGGTGCCCATTTTTATTTCCTTGCAGTTGTGAATCGCTTTCTCCTCGTTTCTTTTCACGAGTTTCTTATGACATTTCTGCTATCATTGGACTCACAAGCCAAAATGAGTTGGCACGAGTCGCTTTTACAAACGAGCTTGGCCGAGCCTGGCTCGAGTCGTCTTGGCTCGTTTCCACCCCTAGATGCGACTAAATACCCGTAAGTCAGGTACTTTTTCAATTTGTCCATATCTATCTATAGTTTGCTTTGCTCCCAATAAGATAAGTTAGCATGCAAATACCTGCCTAGACCACATGTTACCACTATTGTTAGCACCATTTCTCATGGTTTCCAAGAAAACCACACACAAATGGAAGAAAAAGATTTGTTTGTGTTGTATGGTTAACGAGACGCAAAGATTCATCGCCTGCTCACGCACTGGGCTCTCTGTAGGGCGCGGCGCAATTTAGCAAAGCACGGGGATTTTCGCAAAAACACGGGCTGGAGGCCTTGGAAGTAGGATTGTAAACGAGCCTAGCTCGAGCAAGCTTGGGCTCTTAGACTCGAGCTAAGTTCGAATTAGGGTCTGAGCCTGAATCGAGGCTCGAGCTCAGCTCGATTCAAGCTCGAGCTCGGCTTGAGTAGGGGTAGGCATTCGGTTTTTCGGTTTTAAAATAATTCGGTTTTTGAAAATTGGAAACCGAATTTCTCGGACAAAAATAAAAAACCGAACCGAATTAACCGAAATATTTCGGTTCGGTTAATTCGGTTTTTCGGTTAACCGAAATATGAATAACATTAGGTAGATTAGATTTGGTCCTTCTCATATTACAACACAAAGTATGGATAAACTCACACAATATTCATGTCATTACAATATAAGTATAATAGAACATATGAATATACTAAACATATGCATAAATGTATTGTGACATGAGAATTGTTTAGTGGCTTTAGGAAAAACATTATAAAAGTGGTATTGTATATGGGCTATTCGGTTATTTCGGTTTTTGGAAGCGAAAATCTGAACCGAAAACCGAATTATACCAAAATAAAAACCGAACCGAAAACCGAAAAAACCGAAATAATCGGTTAATTCAGTTCGGTTCAGTTTGGTAATTCGGTTTCGGTTTAAAAATGCCCATCCCTAGGCTTGAGTAAGCTCGGTACCAATAAATAATTCAATATAGACTATTTTTTAATAAAATAATGTTCGAGTTCAAGCTCAGCTCAAGTAAAATTAATAAAAGTTAATATATAGTAATATTTAATAAATAATTTCTAAGTTTATCACACTCATGAGCTATTCGAGCTCGGCATCAAACTCGAGTTCGGCTCGTTTGAAGTTTAAACTAAACTTAGACTGAGCTGAGCTCTTGAGTAGCTCACGAGCTTGAGCTTTTGAGCACGCCAATTCCTTCCTGCGTATGATAGTAGTAGATATGCAATGCCTAGTGGCGGTGATGAGCAACGAAGAGCTGCCAACTGTAGTGATTCAACCAACTAGCTGCTGATGCTGGCTCGCATCGGGTAAGTGGGGAAGAAGCAAAGTAAATTGTGAGAAAAGAATAGGGGTATTTTTGGATTTTTCACATGCTAAAAATAGAAAAGAAAAAAATACTGGAATATGGTCGGCGTGGCAAATCTCACCTATTTTTGCCTTTGGTCATCTTCAATGCGTCGAGGGCTAAAACATGTTCTTGGAAGTGAGGGAGTGTAGTGTCACATCATAAGCATGTAATTAGACTTCAGCCGTCAATTCAAGCAACTTATCTCGAAGGTGGTTCTCCAACAAGCTCATAAGCGCTCATCAAACATTGATACTTAACGGTGACCCCATACTTAGCTAAGCATCATTCTTTCTCCGGCGTGGCATAAAAACAACCACTAAGTATCTGCCAACTTGGTGCATTGGTGATACTAGTGGCAAATTATGAAATAAAATCTTACGGGAGGCGAATCCTAAAATCAACGTCTTAGGAGTGGCAAATCACATATTTAATTTCCCTTCTAAGAACATCAATCAATCTTCCACCCAAAAATGGAGTCAGGCCATTTGGCCGTCCGGCGTCGGGTCGACCGGGAGGCCGTCGTTTTCCGAGGACATAGGGGCGACGGAATCGGAGGGGCTGTTGACAACAAAGTCGACGTACGCGGGACCCTCGGCGGGGCCAGCCACTGCCGCCGCGGGGCCGGGCGAGCCTGCTGGGGATTCCGCCGAGGGCCCGGGCACGCTGGCTGGAGATCCCGCCGCGTGGGCGAACGACGCCAGGGCGGCGACGGCGACCAGGAGGATCACTGCAATGGCGAGGCCTCGAGCCATTTGTCTGTGGCGGACTGCTGTTTGGTTTGTGGTAAGGTAAAAGCCTGCGTGTTGGAACTCGGGACGTAGAGGCGGTGGCGGACGTGCACGGTGGGTTTACATAGAGTAGTTGGCAGATGGGGAAGGTAAGCGGCGAAAATGGCGGCATGTGGGTTGGTTTGCGGCCGTGCGGTGACGCCGAGGCTATTTTTGGTGATTCCACCCGCGCCACACGTTGGACATGCGATGCAGCTAGGGGTGAAAATGGTACGGGTTAATCCCGACCAATTCAGTACCGAACCCGATTAAAACCGTATCCGGAAAAAAAATCCGTGATCCGGCGAATTCGATACGGATCGATAGTTGCTACGGATACTGATGGCGGATACGGAGCCGTGAAACCGATCAATAGCTTCGATATCAAGAATCGGATACTATCCGACGGATATCCGAATGCCGAAAATACGTGGCATTCAGTATTATGTATACATATATTGTAGGAAGAAGAAATTGCTAGTGATGATGGTGATGGTACGGCATGTCGAACTTATTATGGTCGTATGGATTTATGTAGAAGTATGAAATGTTAATTATATTAAACTTGTGGCTTGTCGATTGTCGAATTTGTGTATGAACTTTGTGTATGAATTTGCTAGTGATTGTCGAATTTTGTGTATGAATTTGATACCCTTATTAAACTTGTGTTGTGTGAGTTATCAAACTTATGTAATATATATGAATTTATTGCTAGTCGAATGTTTCAACAAGTATGTATCCGTTTGTATTATCCGTTTTAACCGAATCCCAGATGTATCCGCCAAGACAAGATCAGATCCAAACTCCGAAATATCCAAATTCGTATCCGTATTCGGTCTTACCATATCCGATTTCGAATACGGGAAAAAAATATGGGTTAAGATATAAAAACAGTAATATCCGACCGTATCCGATCCGTTTTCACCCTAGATGCAGCTAATGCCACGGTTGCGGTACGCCGTACGCCCCCGTGCATTCTCGTATGCTTGACTGGGCCGCGGGGAGGAAGCGAACTGGGCTGCCCTTGTGACTGTAAGGGAAGGAAATAGCTGGGCCAATGCAGTGAACTCACTCCACTTCACCTAAATAATTAAAAATGGCTACGCGTACATATGTATGTATGTTCAACGCGAATTGCTCGGTCGATTCCATTTTATATTCAATCACCAACAGCCATTGCATTGCTCGATTTGTAGATGTTGCTCGATTTTCAATCACCAATTTTCATGTTCTAACATTTTTGTACATCTATGTGGTATGTTCATGTGTTCTGCTATGCTGATGCTGTTAGGATTTATAAATGTTGTATGGATTTATCTATACTTTATGTTGCAACATGAGAAGGACCAAATTTAATCCACCTAGTGCTTATTCATGTTTCAGTTGCTCGAAAAACCAAATTAACTGAAGCAAAATATTTTGGCTAATTCAGTTTGGTTCTTTATTTTGGTGTGAGAAATTCGATAGCCAGTTTCTAAAAGGCGAATTATTTTAAAACCAAACAAACCAAAATGATTTGAATGAAAAAACTAGTTTAAGCCCAAGTGAATTTTAAAACTGCTTAAATAAGCCATCATTTGCTAGAGGCATTTTCATACATTTCTCTGCTAAAAACAAACAGCCGGTTTAACTGAAAGTTAGACTGCCAAACACCGATCTTCTTCATCCCTTCAGCTATGCAACTCAGCGAGTAGTTGTTTTCCAGAAAAACTACGCCATACCAAACGGGGCTGGTGGATGCCTGTATCAAGATCACCCAACAAGCCCATTAATTGTGTGCCAGTTTAGGTGAACACAATCAGCGTATCCTATGTTGCCAATAACTCTGAAATGTACATCAGCATTTCTAGTTTTTAGTTTCCTGAGTCAGATTCAAAATATATTTGATACCACATCGAATTTTGATACTAACAACAAATTTTGATACTAACAACATCAATGGAGTAAGAAATAACAAAGAAGAATACAAAATTATGCCACTTTCATCCAAGAAACAGAAATCTCACAGCAAAGGCACACGCACTGACTGACACCACCCACCGACACACCACCACCTCCCTGCAGATCCACCTCGAAAAGGGAAACTGTGAAAGGCGGCGGCCACGGCCAGGCGGCGGCCACGGCGACAGGCAGGACGGCGAGCCACCGTAGACACGGAGCGCTGGCAGCCGCGTTCTTCTTGGAGTTCTTCCTCTGGTCGGCGGGCGGCGCGTCGTCGCCGGCCGGCCCGGCGCGTCCGCCACGTGCCGGTGGCGCGCCCTCATCCTGGCGGATTTCTGTAAACGGGTCGACAAATGTGTGTATTATCGGTTTAGAGGGGGCACAGTGTCATTCTATGTCTATACGTGATGACATATTGATGTTTGGGACCGATTGGATGTAATCAATGAGACAAAAAGGTTCCTCTGAAAATTTCGATATGAAGGACTTGGGTGAAGTCATGTGATTTTGAACATCAAACTTTAAAGGGTGAGAATGGGATTACATTATCACAATCCCATTACGTGGATAAAATCCCGAACCGCTTTGGTTTAAAGGATTGTAAGCCCGTGGGCCACACCCTATGACCCAAATGTCAAATTGCACAAGAACACCGGACTTGGAAAAGACCAAATTAAGATATTCTCGATTATTGGATCTCTAATGTATTTGACTAGTGCTACAAGACCGACATCTCATATGTCAGAAGCGTATTGAGTCGATACACGGCCAATCCAGAGATGATCATTGGGTAGCACTTGAAAGGGTACTTAGGTATCTAAAGGAACCATGAATCTTGGGATACATTACTCGCCATCCTATTGTCTTAGAAGGATTCAAGTGATGCTAATCGGATCGCTGACTCTGATGAGATGAAATCCACAAGTGGATATGCATTCACTTTGGGTGGTGGTGTCAGGTCATGGAAGTCTTCCAAACGACTATCATTACACGCCTACCATGGAGGTGAATTAGTAGCGCCGATTCAATGCAGTAGTAGAGGCGTAATGGCTCAAAGAGCTCATTTCGACCTTCCCGGCCGGATAAGCCGATACCAAAGCAATCCTAGTTCATCGCGATAACCGATCGTAATAGTCAAGGTTAATAGTAGAAAGGACAATATGAAGTCCTCGAGGCATATAAAGAGAAGACTTAAGTCTACTCTGCATGCGAGAGACGGTGTTGTTATCAGAGAATACATCCACCGAAGGAACTTGGCGCATCCTTTTACAAAGGGACCTGCCTAAAGGACCTATTCAGCAACCACAAGGAATGGGACTATTTTGATACTAACAACAAATTTTGATACTAACAACATCAATGGAGTAAGAAATAACAAAGAAGAATACAAAATTATGCCACTTTCATCCAAGAAACAGAAATCTCACAGCAAAGGCACACGCACTGACTGACACCACCCACCGACACACCACCACCTCCCCTGCAGATCCACCTCGAAAAAGGGAAACCCCTAAACCAAGGCGGCGGCCACGGCCACGGCGACAGGCAGGACGGCGAGCCACCGTAGACACGGAGCGCTGGCAGCCGCGTTCTTCTTGGAGTTCTTCCTCTGGTCGGCGGGCGGCGCGTCGTCGCCGGCCGGCCCGGGCGCGTCCGCCACGTGCCGGTGGCGCGCCCTCTTGGAGGCCTTGGGGGCGTCCGCGACCGGTGCGGGCGCCGGCGCCGGCGCCTCCACGGGATCGAAGAGCTCCACTGGCTCGAGCACCGTGTCCAGGGCGTAGATGGCGATGGGGTCTTTGTCGTACACCGTGGACTTGATCCGCGCGGCGCCGTCGGAGGCGTCCGTCTTGATGGTCACCTGGTCGCCCTCGTTCTGTACCGTGAAGTTGTAGTTCTTGGCCGAGCCGTCGGTGGCGAGGGTGTTCATGACGCCGTTGTTGGACTTGAGGCTCCGCAGCGAGAAGTAGACGGGCACGGCGTGGAAAAGCAGCAGCGACGCCTTGCCATCAGCGGTGAGGTTCTTGTACCTGGGCATGAACGACTTCATGGCGTCGTCGGTGGGGCAGAACGCCGTCACGCCGCCATCCACTGCCGACTGGAACGTGGAGTACGCGTCCGGTGAGGCCGCGACCAGGGCCGCGAACGCCTTGCAGCCGCCCTTCGCCATCGCCGCCGTGATGTTCGGCGGGGCGGGCGGCGCCGCGGGTGCCTTCGCCGCTGCCTTGCCTCCGGCAGCGGAGGCGGCGAGGGGGAGGAGGACGATGAGGGCCGCGACGAGGTGGAGGCGGCGCATTGTGGCGAGTGGGTCAAGTGTTTGCAGCGCGTGTCGGCGCAGCGTAGTGTAGTGATGACTGTGAAGAGTGTCTGAGGTGAGCTGGCTTTGTATGTGAGGTGCCCTTGGAGTTCGGTGATAATATCAAGGATGCCATTTGCCTTTAGTTTGTTTTTTTTTCAGGTTAAAAACTTGTGATTTGGTGGTTGCTTATTCTTTGTTGTTTTATCCAGGTTTTGTTGTCCTTTCCCTCAATGTTCTGGATCCGATTTGGTGTCCTCATTTTATTTTGGCATTTTGGAATTCATGGTGTTTGGCGTGGCGGGTGGCCATCAGTGTGTTTTTATGTAGTATTTTAAATCTTGAAGTGAGTTCCAGTTTTCATTTATGTTGTCATAGAACAAGTTTTCTCTGATTAAACGTTTTCTAAAGACCTCTGCAATTGCATGGAAGATTCTAAGCTAACTAGCTAAGGACTGTTTGAATTGAAACACATGAAACCGAAAACACGGGAATAAAAAAAAACTTCTTAATTCTTATGTCCAAAGCTAATACGTTGATATATGCAATTGAAGGGAGTACATTATTGCACATTTCCCCACTTGTATCCCGTTCTGTCATTATTGGGACTTCAAGGAACAACAGAAGAACAAAGTGAAAATCGCATCAAATTGCATGAAATGTAAATCTGCACCAGTGGTCGATCCAAAACAATAAGTTTGAATGTTAGGGCACTCCTAGTGCATTGTTTATAAAATTGTTTTTATAAGGTGAGATAATGTATTAAATGGATGTTTAGGTACAACTACCCCCAATGCATAGTATATATAAATTGTATCTACAGGACCAACAAGATCATTTGTTGTTTGTATATAAGAAAAGATTAATTGTAACCTAATTTTATGTGTGGCTAGCTTCTTGGTCCTCAAATGGCACAAATGATCTATACATAACCACAAACGAGTAAAATTGAAACGGTTCAATCCACAGTGTAGTTTCAAAGTTGTTTCAACTCTTTGACCCTCTCAAATAGATTGTATCTTGCATCAACTTCTTTATCTCTCCTCATTAACTACCCTTTTACATCACTCTTTATTCTATATGACTCATTTTTAAAAACAACTGACTAGGAGCAATAGAAGTGCCCTTAACGAACAAAAGCTGTAAGCTGGTTTAATTAATTATTACCATAGCAAATGAATAAAAAAAATAGCACTAAAGGGATGTTTGGTATAGTTTCAGCTCAACCAAAATCTGTAAAGTTGGTGAAGTAGGGTATTCCTAGCTCCAAAAATTTATGGAGCTAGAGTTGTGGATACATTAAGAGTGCTCAGGTAGATCATCTTATTTATATTTTAGACTAAAAATATAAACTTAATTCACTTTATTTTAACCTACAAACTTTAGATTTGAAATGAAATTAAGATCTAAAAGCTCTATCAAACAAGACAATTATATATAAAGAGTAAGGAGGAGATAATCAATAGCCGACACCGGCATGGATTATGGACAATGAACCATACACGTACGTTCCGGACAAAGGTCCCTGCAGGCCTGCACTGCAACTTGCTGAACGTAATAAATTGCTAGTCTAATTATGTGACGGGTCACTAACGCTTGTACCCATTCGCCCTGGTAATTGCCGTGCGGACGACGAGCAAACAGTAAACTACAGAGTAGGCGAGACATGTACGGTATGTTCGGCTAGAGATCGTCTCGTTCAGCGAAGGGGTAGTTTATCACGGGATTATCTTTCAAATTTAATAGGATGATTCGATCTCTCATTTTGTACTAAGATTTATGCTTATGAGGAATAAGATGGTGATGAACTAATCTATTTCATTACTCAAACCAAACAAGTAAATTAGGTTTGAAATTAGAATCAGATGTTCATTCTCCATCTGGTTCATCAAACCATGCATACACACTTTACTAGCATTGAAATCGTTAGCTCACTGCTGATGTATTTTGTTAGTCAAGTTATTTTTTTCTCCCTTTCTCAAACATTTGGTTCTGTCATCGAATTTAAAGTTTCTTTAAAAATACGTTAAATTCAATGTTTCATTGAAGGTACTCACAGTGGACATAGATAGTTCTGAAGTAAATAAACTTAATGTTCACAGTAACTAATAAATAGAGAATCGTTCGATAGATCTTTCAAGTACCTCTAATCGGAGAGAATATACTCGGGTTAAGCTGAGTATTAGCCACCCTTGGTCGCAAGGGTTTGTAATTAGACATGTAAACTCTATCCTTGTATTAGAGATTAAACCCACTTCAATCAATCACGTGTGGTAGTTAAAAGGGATACGCCCTTATCTGACATAACTGCACATATCCAACCTCTATCCTTGACAATAACCGCTCGACGATCGTGCATAGGTAGAAGTCTCACTGATAATAATCGATTACCACATGTAGGATTATGAAACGAGAAGCACCTCCCTACAAGGTACAACTGCCACCCCTTCAACGCTTTATAATGAGTAGAGCCGGGAGATGGAGAAGAGAACGTACGAAGCGCAAGATAGTCACATATATTTTTATAGCCATAGCCTTGTGTATCATATTGTATTATCTAGCAATACAAGTACACAAGAAGTAAAATTATTATTCTCTCCGAATAAAAGCCAAACCTGTGTAAAATACCATATCTCTGCATCCGTGGTCTCGAATAACGTGTTCCTCGTACCCATGACCTCAAGTCTGTGTTCCTCGTATTTCCTTCGTAAAATTGGCGATAATTCACCGACAAGACCAAACATGAACCAGTAATCGATAAGGTTTAGTGATATTATTTAGGAAAATAGGTTTTAGTGCATAATCCATGGAGATTTGCAAATGAATTACAGCCAACGGGTGGTGCACGCGTGGCTGTCACCTTCTTCACATCGGGTCCACCCAAACATCCGAAAGCCACCGATTCCGTTCGCCGACTACCATCCGACGGCTGGTGCGGCTGCAGCGTGGCGTGACGGAGTACAGGTTGACAGGCGAGTAGGTAGAGGGCATCGCGGGTAGTTTTGAGCAAGTTTGGGGGCAGCAGCTTCTTCTCCTTGCGGCGTACGTACGGTTGGAGGGGCCGAGGGATGCCGACGAGCTATTCCAAACGTACGTACGGTGGTGGCCCGACGGGCTGTAAAACGGGGGGTAATACTAGCTCCGCACGCAATGGCTGATTCTGGTTTTCTAATCGCGCCTCGTGAGCTGGCCGGATCTCTGTGTCTCTTTGCATGAGTGGGTATTACAGGGGTGTGCGTGTGTGTGTTAGGTTTTTTTTTGGCGTTATATATATCTAACGGTACATGTAACGCGATATTCGGTATTCATGTTTGGTTTAGGAAGAGCTAGGTGAAGTTTACCCACAATTCTTTACCTCTAAGTAAAGTTAGCAATAGAATTTGTATCAAGCAAAAAAAAAAAAACCCTACAAAGTGCCTGTTGCAGACAATATAGTCGCAATACTATTTTCTGGTATTTGACATGATTTTAAGGAAGGCGGAAGGGTTGCCAAAAATCAGAGGTAAACCTCGTCCATGCTAGAAGTTTCATGGAGTGGCCGACTAAGAAAAGGTAAATACGGAAAAGAAAAACATCAATAAGAGTTTGAAGATATCTCTACTAATATAAATTTACAGTTGGTGCAACGGTTTGTTCTTTTTAGCCCCTTCTCCAGCCATATCTTCAATAATGGCCGGTTATGATTGTTAGAGTTTGTTATCCTCTCCATGTATACGTATGGTAATCTCTCCTTGACAGTTCGGCTAAGGATAGTTTGTTAGCGATAGAAACAGTCAGATATCTTGTCCTCTGGTTGTTGTAACAAATAGAGATTAGTCGGTCGAACTTATCAAGATGAGATTACCACATCTCAGAAGCTGCCGCAGAGGGTCAGTTTTCTGCAGATATTAACAAAGGTGCAGCCCTTCGGGTTCAACGCTTCCTAAGATTTTCTCACATGGTATCAGAGCCAAACCTCCACAAACACATCCTTTCCACCCTAGTCATGGCAAGCTCTTCGTCATTCATCCAAGATCCGGCTGGCTCCTTCTTCACCAATCTCGAGAAACTTTCAAGTCCAATTATCCTCTCTCGCAACTCCACTTCTGGCGTGCGTGGAGCTCAACTAGATGGGTTCCTATATGGAATCAAACCGCACCACCAAAGCTCGCCCAAGAAAAGGATGTCAAGGCAAGGTGGTTAGCAAGATCAATCCAGAATACACACGGTGGTGGTGCTTGATCAACAAGTACTTAGCTATCTGCGGCATCGCTCTCACGCCAAGGCGTCGCTCAAGTGGCGACGTGCAAGACGGCGCCACAAGTCCGGGCAAGCCCCGGAGGTGATGCATTCATCAAGTCTCCAAGACGCTGCGGTGAACATGCGCATAGCACTGGCGACGACACAAAAAGGTAATCAATCTATTAATGAATATGCCGGCAAAATGAAAGCCTTGGCGAGATGAGATGGCTCGTGGCTTAAGACAAACCCATTGAAGAAGAAGAACTTGTTCAAGATATGTCTTGGCCGACCGATTTGGAATACAATCCAGCTTGTTTCATGGTCCTTGCTCGCATGATGAATGTCTTTTGTGAGCTTTCTCCCGCTTGCTTAGTTTCGAGCGGCGGTTGGGCCTCTACAAAGGGAGCTCGCATCCTCGCGAACACTTGCAAGTCGCGGTGGTCGTGGTGGTCGCGGAATACTTTCATGCGGATGGGCGCCGGACGTGGACGCAAGCATGCAGTAAATCGTGGGGTTACAACAACAACACCCTACGGTCCAGCAACGGCAACAACAGCGGCTCCTCTCGCCAGCGAACTCGGTGCCAGGTTTGTTTGAAGGATGGGCACACAGCTGACAATTGTTGGCATCGCTTCGACGAAAACTACGTCCCTGAAGAAAGGCACGCAGCTGCTGCTTATGCCATGGATACAACATGGTACACTAATACTGGTGCCACCGACCACATTACAAGTGAACTAAACAAGCTTGCTGTGAGGGAAAAGTACAATGGCAATGAACAAATTCACACTGCGAGTGGATCAGGTATGGATATTAGTCACATTGGTCATAGTGTTTTGCATACCCCTAGTCGTGATCTAGTTCTGAAAGACGTTCTTCATGTCCCTAAAGCCAAGAAAAATCTTGTTTCTGTTCAGCGTTTTACCACTGATAACAATGCTTATCTTGAGTTTCATCCGAATTTCTTTCTTGTCAAGGATCAGGAAACGAAGAAAACAATCCTTAGAGGAGTGAGTAAAGGTGGCCTTTATCCTTTCCCATCTTCATCGCATGTCTCGAAAGCATGCATACAAGGCCACCAAACCCTCGTTCAAGACATGGCACAATCGTCTTGGTCATCCTTCCATTCCTATAGTTCGTCAAGTTGTTAGCAAAAATAAATTGCCATGTGCTTCGATGTGTCTAGTTCGAGTGATGCGTGATGTTTGTCAACAGGCTAAGAGTCATCACTTCCATATTCTAGGTCACAAAGTACCTCTTCGCTCCTCTTGAATTAGTGTTCTCTCGATGTTTGGGGACTCGACCGATTGATTCATTGGCGTAAAGAAATACTATGTCGGTTTATTGATGATTTCAAAGAATTTACTTGGCTTTATTTGGTCAAACATAAGTCCTAAGTGTTCCAAATATTTAAAGACTTTCAAAATCTTGTTGAAAGATCTTTTAATCGCAAAATTATTGCCATGCAAAGCAGATTGGGGGTGAATATGAGAAGCTGAATCATTTCTTCACCAAAATAGGAATTGTCCATCATGTCTCTTGCCCTCATACACATCAACAAAATGGTTCAGCTGAACGTAAACATCGACACATTGTTGAAGTTGGCCTTTCTATTTTAGCTCATGCCTCCATGCCTCTAAAATTTTGGGATGAAGCATTCATCACAGTGGTTTATCTTATAAATCGCACACCCACTCGATTGCTTAAATTTTCTACTCCCCTTGAATGCTTGTATGGCCAAACACCAGATTATTCATCACTTCATGTGTTTGGGTGTGCATGTTGGCCTAACTTGCGCCCTTATAATGACAGAAAACTGCAATTTCGCTCAAAACAATGTGCCTTTCTTGGATACAGCAATCTTCACAAGGGATTCAAATGTCTTGATATTAGCACAGGTCGTGTCTATATATCAAGAGATGTCATCTTTGATGAGCATGTTTTTCCTTTTTCAAAACTTCATCCTAATGCTGGGGCTCTTCTCCGGTCTGAAATCCTTCTGCTTCCAGACCATCTTTCAAATTCATCGAGTCTCAGTCCAGGGGGGCATACACTTGATCATCTGACTAATACTCCATGTGATTCGATGACTAATACTCAATGTGATTTGACAGCAAATGATGAAAATCCTGTACAAAACAGACCAAGTTTTTTGCAGGATTTATCGCCTGGAGTTCAAGGCGCAAGCACTGGACGTGAGAACGAGTTGCCTGGCGAAACTGCCTTGGATCAAGCGCCACAGCTGCAGAATTCCGAGCCAAATCAACCTGGCATGGAGCATGCACCTGCGTCAGCACATGGTGGCGAGGCACAGGGAGACGTGCATGAACCGGACAGCATGAATTCTGCGCTGTCCTCGCCAATTATCAGCAGAGGCTTGGCTTCCAGAAATTCTGCGCTGTCCTCGCCAGTTATCAGCAGAGGCTCGGCTTCTAGAACGAACGAGATGGAGCACCGCGTGGCTGGTTCTCCAGCTTCGTCTCACCAACTTGCATCAAGTCGCCCACCACGAGACTTCAATGAGAATTAAGCGACCAAGGTCTACACAGATGGGAGCGTCAGGTATGGATGTCTAGCTCAGAGTGGTGAGCCAAATAATCTTGATGAAGCATTAAATGATAAGAATTGGCGGCATGCTATGGATGAGGAATACAATGCTCTCATGAGAAACAAAACATGGCACCTGGTTCCAATGGAGAAAGGTAAAAATATTATTGATTGTAAATAGGTTTACAAGATCAAGAGGAAATCAAATGGAGAAATAGACAGGTATAAAGCTCGGCTAGTTGCAAAAGGATTTAAGCAAAGATATGGTATTTGATTATGAGGATACGTTCAGTCCTATGGTAAAAGCTGCCACTATTAGAACTATCTTGTCTGTTGCAGTATCAAGAGGGTGGTGCCTCCGTCAGTTGGATGTGCAGAATGCGTTTCTTCATGGCGTTCTGGAGGAAGAAGTATATATGAAGCAACCTCCTGGGTATGAACAATTATCCTCATCTCAATATATTTGCAAATTAGACAAAGCTTTGTATGGTCTAAAACAAGCCCCCAGAGCTTGGTATTCTAGGCTAAGTCTGAAATTACAAGAACTTGGTTTCTCTTCTTCCAAGGCCGACACATCACTTTTTTATTATAATAAGAATGATGTTACTATGTTTATATTGGTATATGTGGATGACATTATAGTTGCTAGCTCTTCATCGAGAGTGTTGAGAAATTACTTCAGGCCTAAGAGCTGAGTTTGCTCTAAAGGATCTTAGAGAGCTGAACTATTTTCTTGGAATTGAAGTAAAGAAATTGGAAGATGATATTCACATGTCTCAATGTAAGTATGCTTCAGATATCCTCACAAGAGTAGGTATGCAACACCGTAAGCCACTAAATACACCATTATCTCGTGGTCGAAAAATTGTCAATTGAAACAGAGTCAAGTTAGAGCGCAAGACTCAACCACATTTCGAAGTATTGTAGGAGCACTGCAATACTTGACACTGACAAGACCAGATTTGTCTTTCCCAGTTAATAAAGTGTGTCAGTTCCTACATGCACCAACAACTGAACACTGGACAAAGAAAGAGAATACTAAGGTATGTAAAGGGGACAATAGACTATGGTCTAAAGATACAGAAGTCATCATCCATGGTGGTCAGTGCATTTTCAGATGCTGATTGGGCTGGTTCAGTAGATGATCGTCGATCCACCAGCGGTTTCTGTGTATTTCTTGGCTCCAATCTAATATCATGGAGTGCAAGAAAACAAGCCACAGTATCCAGGTCAAGTACAGAAGCAGAGTACAAGGCAATGGTCAATGCTACAGCAGAAATTATCTGGGTACAAACCTTACTCAAGGAATTGAAATTGAATAGTCCACCCACAGCGAAACTTTGGTGTGATAATTTGGGAGCAACATACCTATCAGCTAATCCTGTATTTCATGCAAGAACAAAACATATCGAGGTTGATTATCACTTTGTTCGAGAGAGAGCCGCACGTGGTTGCTAGACATCCAATTTGTATCCACACATGATCAATCGGCAGACGGCTTCACTAAAGCATTGATCGTCGAAGCTTCGAGTTTCAGTACAATCTAAACTTGAGAAAGTTTTGATTGAGGGAAGGTGTTAGAGTTTGTTATCCTCTCCATGTATACGTATGGTAATCTCTCCTTGACAGTTCAGCTAAGGATAGTTTGTTAGCGATAGAAACAGTCAGATATCTTATCCTCTCGGTTGTTGTAACAAATAGAGATTAGTCGGTCGAACTTATCAAGATGAGATTACCACATCTGAAGTTACCGCAGAGGGTCGTTCTCTCGCAGATATTAACAAAGGTGCGGCCCTTCGGGTTCAACGCTTCCTAAGATTTTCTCACAATGATAGCTAATTATTCTTTTCGATTTAAACCACCATATCTCTCTAAATATGGTCGATTATTATAGCAAAATCTCGATTATTGCTGGTAATTAATAGCCCGCCAATCATTTCTTTTGTACTCTATATATGTTGCAGCTTTTCACATAATCAATCAAGAGAATTCATTCAAGATCTCTCGTGTCGCATCACGATTTAATGAACTCGATTTAACCGATCAATAAGTGACGGACCGACGTATATGACCGCGAGGCGCAGGAGGCTGAGCACCGCGGTCAGTAGTAACTGCGCCCAGAAGGACAACTAAAGTGCAACGCCCACCGAGTGTCGTAACCCCAGCGCTGGTCAGTTGGACGTAAACAAAGCATACGACGTTTTGGCGTGGTTGCCCGATGACATCCCACCGATGTCGTCGGCGGTGAGAGAGTCATTGGCATACCTCTTAGAGATAAACGGGTTGATCCAGCTGAATATCGCGAGAAAGAGAAACGACACAGCGGCGCACGGTGTGGTGGGTGTCTCGGCGCTAGTGTCTTCTGGTTCACCTTCATGGGCTCTGGAGTCATGACTGGTGAAGCCAGTGATGGCTAGGTACGCTAGAGGCATGGAGACAAATAGGCTGGCAAATGCGAGATGGTCATCTAGGAAGAACAGCGAACCGTCGGCGTAGCGGACTACCACCGAAGCGGAGAAGAGCACGGCGCCGAGGGCGGTGCGATCCACAAGACGCAGAGGTGCAAAGGCTGAGTGGCGGTGGTGGCCCCTTTTTCGCGGCGATCGACCACGCGCCATGGCGCGGCGCAACGGCGGGCAAGAAGGAAGGCGGACTCACAGCCGCGCCATGGCGTGCTTTTGAGGAGGAAAACGCGAGCGAGAGAGGACGGCGGACACCGCAAGCGAAGACGACGACGCCCAAGACGACTGTGTAGCGCCAAGAGTTCGAATGGCGGTGGTTTCGAGAGGCGCCTGCGTGCGTCGGGAAGCCCGTGTCGACCTTTCACAAAGGCGGTGGATGACGAGAACGAGCGAGGCGACGAGGAAGACGAGGTCGATGGCGTCGAGGAGCGCGCGCTGCAAGCATGGCGAGAGGAAGAGGAACGCGAACTGGTAATATAAATTGCAAAAAGGGATAAAAATGATTAATTGATTTTGAGATTGGTAATATATATTGCTACGTACAATATATTTGGTTTTAATTCATACCGGAGAAGAAACCATAAAAACTTTTGTAATCGGGAAAAATAGATGTTTAATTTTGTAGCACAATTTTCTTTTATTGCTTGACTTTTATGTTTCGTTACCAATTTTATTTTTCGTAGCAATGCACGGACATTGATCTAGTAAAGATTCTAAAGCGAAAAAGGACTATTAAAAAAAAGTTGAGCCAACATAAAGATATTTGATATTTGAAACACAGTCAAATTGAGTTGGGAGTTAGGCTGTTTTAGGTTATAAATATCTTGTTCTGATCGGCAAAAAAAATTATACACGTCAAATTTTACTAGCTTTTCGCATATTTTTTTTGTATCTTAGGACTTAGGAGTGGACTGTAGCTAGTAGAATCTTACTTTATAATTGATTTTGATCAAATTTGCTTTGCATCGATATGTTGGTCAATCTGTATTACACATATCTCCTGTTTTGAGATTTGAACTTGTTTGTTAATGCGACTCTGTCAATTTGATAGAAAATCTGCTAGCAGTACATCGTATGCGCCGTATAAGAGCATCCTTTAAAAAGATGATAACACTGCCAAATAGTAATGGTTAATATCATAAAACATATGATTACGAACACCAGCACCAGCTATGTTTTCGGGGGGACAAAAAAGCTTCAGCAAACAACCAAATGGATAGATTACTCTATGACGGGTAAAATTAACCACTTGCCAACTTGCACTGTCCCGCGCTTCCTCTTCTGCACTGTCCCATTGGTCGTGACTCGTGAACCGTCGACCTAGCGTGACTGTGCGAGTCTTGCAAAGTTTATCATCACGTGGCAAGTGGCGACAGGAGTTGCCACCGACAAGGAAAAATAAATTCGGTGACACTTCGGCGAAATTTTGGATTTCGGGGCAAGGCGAAATTTAAAATACCGGTCGAATGCAAAATTTTAAAAAAATTTGAATTTACTACAGTAATTTCGGACAATTTCACCGAAATTTCGGGTTTTGAAACTGAAATTTAATGTTTTAGGGCCGGATTTGACCGGAATTAGTCCAATAACCCTTAAGAAAATCATCTTACATGAAAATTTGTTGAAAGACTAATTTTTTGAGACATTTTAAAATTTAGGTAGAAACACTGTTAGATTTTTATAAAATTGTACAAGCTTGATAATGATCTAAAAAATTTATGGTACCATATTTAGTAGTGTATGATCATATAGAAAATTTTTTAAAATAATAAAACTTCATTTGTTATCTTCAAAAAATTAAAAACAGAATGAACATAATTGGGATAGTAAATTTGTTAGATTTTTATAAATTTACACGAGTGTGATCATGATCTAAAATTTTTATGACATATTAAGAATTTACTCATTACTATTCTATAAAATTTTAAAAAAATTTAAACTTTTTTTGATCAATAAAATCTATAAAACCATTGAACTTCATTTGTTATACTATATTGCAAAAACCAAAAGGGAAAGAACAAAAATGCTACTGTGCCTTGTAAGAATTTTATAAATTTACTGGAGTGTGATTATGATTCAAAATTTTATTAGATCTTAAACACTTACTTATCACTCTTCTGTATAATTTTCACAAATTTCAAACCTTTTTTTATTGCTAAAACAAATCTATGTATTGATTATCAGGCTTTTATCAGTACGTAGCACTGTCAGAATTTTTGGAACTTCTTCAAGCATGATAATCATATGAAACTTTTATAAAAATATTATTGATACATAATTACCTTGCACAAAAATTTACAAAATTTTCCAACATGGTTTAAACTATTTTTATTCTGTTCAAATTTGCCCGTAAGGTTTTTATCAGGATAGTAGCACTTTCCGAATTTTTAAAAATTATTGAATATTGATCACCATCCGAAAATTTTATGGTAATATTAGTGATTCATCATCATCATTAAAAAATTTTCAAAAGTTTCTAACATCGTTTGTACCATTTTTCATCCGGTTCAAACTTACCGGTCAACGTTTCATCTGGATAGTACCAATGTTTGAATGTTTGAATTTTTAAAAATTACATAGACCAGATAATCACCTGGAAATTTTATGAGAACATCTTTAACGTGTCAGGAACCTTAAAAAAATTCAATTTTTTTTGACATTATTTGAACTATTTTTTGATCAGTGCAATTTCGGCGAAATTTTTGGGAATTTCGGTGACAAACAAACCGAATTTGAATTTTCCTTTTTCAATTTTGAACGGATTTCGGCCGAAAAAAAATGAAATTTCGCCAAAATTTTGGATTTCAAGCCTGGTCGAATTTTTGAGCAAAACGAAATTTTGATCCCTAGCCACCGATAGCACGTCACGTTTTGAGGCGGGACCCCACGACGCCGCGTTGGATTTCGCCATGTGACGCCAACTAGTGGCCCGTAGCTGCTACCATGTTAACTAGTTAATTTTTTTTTACTATTAACATAATTTGACATAAAACTATTTTATTTAGGGATAATCCACACTATACCACTTCGTTTATGGTACATTAGTAAATACCACTCTAGTTATTGAGATAACAAATGATATTTTCTTAAAGTATCAATCTTTGAAGTGATACAGAAGCCAAGAAACAATTTTAATTCAAAGAAGCTACAAAGACAAACCTTTAGGTGGACAACTATCTGTGTGGGCCCACCCGTTATGCGTGCGTACGACAAATGCGTTGGTCCTCTCCATGCACGCACGGTCCCATCCCATTCCCATCTCATGAACCAAAACGATCGTCAAAGTCACGAATCACGACGTGTAACTCAAGATCGGCAATCCATGAGCCCGTGAGAGCTGCAGGTGGGCTTGGAGTGAAACTGTGCTCAACTTGGGCTTGGGCTAGTATGCACAAGTGGGTGCCAGCCTGCCACAAAATGAACGTACCCGGCTTGATTTGTCGGCCCGTCGTAATTGCTACAACGATGCTTTGTTCGGAACTGCTTGCCTTGCCCAGTGCTGAGCTTTGATTGCACGACCAGGCCGCCTTTGAAACGTGAGAAATTTACTAGATTTTGTGCAAGACTTGAGCTATTTCTTGAAAAAATTACGTATTTCTACTACTTCTAATTAGAAGTTGGTAGTGATACATCCGTTCTCCATCACCAATCCACGTCTAAACCGTGAAAAAAAACCGCTGACGGAAAAAACCGAACCGATCGATGGAAAAAAACCTAAGCCGTTTTTCGCTCCGTTCCTCACGATATGTTCACCTCCCGACTTCTCCATGAACACGACAACCGCCCCATCTGCGAATCCAAATGCCTTCCCCGGTGCGTCCCGGCTCCTATGTAATCGAGAGAAATAGATATTTGATTTTGTAGCATAATTTTTTTTTATTATTTGACCGTTATGTGCTGTTATTAATCTTATTTTTCGTAGTAACACACGGACATTGAACTAGTTTCAGATAAGCCAAAGGTTGTTAACGCCGTGTAGTGCAGTCGATACATATATATAGCGGCGTGTTTTTCCTGGGTAATTGCTGGTTGAGAATGGCAACTTTTAATTCACTTGTTTGCTTTGTACACGTGGGAGGAGTAGCATAGCGTTCGTGCGTTGCAGTGGATCTTAAACTTTATAAACTATATTACCGTCAGGATAAAAAAATTTTAAAATTTTGAATTTGCTACAGTGATTTCGTTTTTTCAATGAAGGTTCGGTCAAGCCGGCTGAAATTTCGCTCGAACCAGCCGGAGTTTGCTGTTTTACTGCCGGATTTGACCGGAATTGCATGGGAGCCTGTTCCATGCTGCATGGCTGGACAAAGGCCAGCTAGCTGTATCAGCACTAGAATGCGACTGCACTAGCTGATTCTTTCGCTGGCTTCTTTTCCTCTTCCTCTTTTGGTGCTGCTGCACTGCATCTGCATGCCTAGTAATCAGTGGCGGAGCCAGGGAGGGTGATGGGGCCTCCCCCACCCATCGGCCCATGAAGCGTATTATATATATATACTGATATACAGTCACAAGGCCATATGTTTAGTCACAAATAGTTTGTGTCTTATGCTAATTAATCTCTACTACTTCTAATTTTGAGTTGGTGGTAATCCGTTCTTCACCACCAACCCACCCCCAAACTAAAAAAAACGGGCCGGCCGACACTAAAAAAATCTACTAATATAAAGCACCGTGGCCCTCCAAACAATGATCTGGTCCCCTTTCGTGATCCTTGCCGGCAGACCATCCGGATACCCCAACAATGATCCTTGCCCTTCCAAACCGGATCCGCGCCCATATCATCTCTTCACGTGATCCTCGCCCCGCTCCGCGCCGCCACCTCCCGATTCGATTTCCCGCGTCGTAGTCCTCTCTTCCCTCCGATCGCCAGCAGTCTTAGCTCCTCCTCCTTGCGTGCCGTCGGCATTCCACCGCATCCCTCCCGAACCTTCTACAAGCTAGCCGATGGGCGATCCCGGCCGCCGATCACACGCGCCACCACCTCTCGCCAGGCGGTGGCGGTCGGCATGGCACGGGTGCCCGCTCCCCGACTCGCTTGACCTCTCATGGCCTCGTCTCGCCTCGGCGTCGGCGTCATCGACGCCTCTCCCGGCCGCTCGGCCCCGCCCACCCGCAGTCGTCTCTCTTCATAATATGCCCAGATCCCCCAGCGCCGGCCGCCACCACGCTTGGCCATTGTCGCAGCCCCTATTCTTCTCATTGGACTCGCTCCGCCACGCCTCAGATGCCGACCGCCGCCGCCGCCATCCCCGCCGTCGTTGACCTCGAGGCCGCCGCCCGCCTGCCACCGGAGGCGGGCACCGCCGGCCGCAGAGCGACATCCTTCGCTTTCGCAGATTGAGCCCACCTCGCGCCGCGGCGCCGATGAAGCGCAAAGCGGTCACTACGGAGGGTCATAGATCGAATCGGCGACAGGCGGCTTTATACGACCTCGCCCGCGGCTACATGGACCGACAGGCCGAACGCGCTCAACTCCTCCAAGGACCGCTTGACGACCGCGACAAGCCGCTAAGCAAGCAAAGCGCTAGGGAGCGCCGCGAGAGCAAGCGAGAACGAGGCCGAGAGCCGGTTGACGTCGATGGATAAAAGGAACGGAGGCAATTCCGGCATTGTCGCGTTGTTTGCCGGTGGGCGGCTTCATGGGGAAGCTCAACTTTGCCGCAGTGAAGAGTCACCAAAGTTGCCATCGCTGTCTCCCCCGGTGGCCTCTTGAGAGTGGGAGCGGGTCCTTGGATGGCGGTCTTGAGCCGTTGTTTGATCTGAGTTTGCCAATGGGGAGTTCATCGAGGTGAGAAGAAGAAGATCATGGCAAATGAACGCTTTGCAAAGATAGCTTTGACGAATCCTAAGAGGGTCAAGAGGTGTGCATTTCTTCGTAGTAGTGTGGGAAAAAATGATCTTTTTTCTGAAATTAAGCATTGCAACTTGTTTAAATTTTTTCAGGATTTTGGCAAATTGGCAATCTGTGGCAAGGTCAAAGGAGCGCAAGACGAGGTACATTCAAGAGCTTGAGCACAAAGTACAGGTTTTACAGACTGAGGCTACTACACTTTCAAAGATTGACAATGCCGCAGTTTGTTCTGTGGAGGTCTTTGTGGATTTTTATTTTGCTTATAATTATGAATTTATGATGATTTTAGTTACCTTTGATGCACTTGCTTGCAGAGAGACTCTGCTAGACTTGCGACTCAAAACAATGAATTGAAAATCAGGCTGCAAGCAATGGAGCAACAAGCATAGCTGAGGGATGGTATGCTTTTTACAGTTCTCTTCAGCATTGATCTTCATTTTTTCTGATGAAAATGAAATTGGATAATCTCATATTGTTCTTGGTTCTTAATTTATTGTGTAATTTGGTGGTGTTAGCCATTTTGTAAAAAATGCTTCATGTGGTATTTTATTCAAATTTTGCACAGCCACTAGCCTAGCTCTTATCATGATTATCAAAAATTGCTTGTTATGTCTCTGCATTAGTCAATTATTATGCTAAAGTTGTTTGAGCTTAGATATATTCTTAGCTTGCTCTGTGTGGTTTTTGCTTGAACTATTTTAACACGATAAGACAAACACATGTTTTTTTCATGTTGTTGTTCTACTATTCCAATTGCTAGATGCAGTTGAATCAAGAATGTAGCTAGTGACTAGCCACGCTTTCACCTCTTTCCAGGGATATATGGTACTAGGATAGAGCTTGTGCAAAGAGCATCCGTGTCCCCAATCGTGTGTGTTTGTCATCCTGATACATAGCATTCTCATACTTCTCCTTTCTTATATGACTTTTTTTTCATGTTTACCTAACTAGATGGAGATTTAGAGAAACGAATACAAAGCCACCAAACAACACAAGCTACTAATATGTGCGCCGATTCTCTTCTTTACTTGCATTTCGCTTTGTTAGCTTTTTATGCATAGATTATTTATGCATAGATATGGTATAATGATGACTGATGTTATGGAGGATATTTGTGCTGCTCAAACTTGCTGCTGAGTAAAGTTATTAATGTTTCCTAAACGCATCTTTATATGGTTTGAAGACACTTGGACTATTTGGTAAAACCAAACTGCTCATGCCAATACGGGTTGGGAGATCAAGAATCCCTCTTCTTGTAGCACTGATCATGCCATTAAATCTAAGATAACTAAACTAAAGTGACAAAACTATAAATTACAATTTTGCATCAAATCATATTATATTTCTTTGTAAAGTCAACAAATTGCCGTGTTTATTCAGCTGTAAAGTCAGCAAATTGCCGTGTTTAAACAATATTATGCATGCAAATTGCCGTGTTTATGTCATTGTAAATTCAGCAAATAATTTCCTATTTATGCGCTTGTGTTCTTTGTAAAGTTTATCTTTTCGCTTGCAATATTATATTATAGATCGAGGATTCTTTGGATCATTTCCTTGGATAATATGTGTATGCATGCATGTGGTACAATTACTATTAGTTAGTAATCCTAGGAGGTTACACTGCAACAAGGATAGGCGGGGACTTCGGAACCATTTGATAACCACAGCTCAAGGAGCACCACCGGCTGTTGCATTACACCAGTTGTCATTTCTTGGTTCTTTATAAACTAAAGGCAATGTTTGATGTGAAGTGAGTAGTAAGATAATTTAGAAACTGAACTACTGGAATAGTAGTTTGATGCTGTTCGATTCCTCTAATGATAATAATCTATCTCTCCACATGCTGATCACAGCTATCCCACAAAGGGAAAAGGAAGGGCACCATTCACTTCCCCCAGTCCCCAAATTCCTCATCCATTAGAAATAGCTTAGTCCAGTAGTATTGACCAATATAACAGCTAATTTCCATCTTGGGTTAACCGCTCATCACCTAGCTCAACTCTTGGAGCAACCAATAAAAAACTTACTATAAATGAATCTTCAAACAAGATGAAGTTGGTGCTGTCAGCAGACGTGGTCAGAATATCAAAAAGGGAATTAACTTCATCTCGCAAAGAATGCAATTATGAAGCGTCAAGCTTGCAATTCTACTCTAAATATGCAATACTTAACTCAAAATGCACAAAACCCCTTTTGTATGAGAAATGCTCTTGAACTCCATCAAAGTGTTCTTGTCATAATTTCGATGGGCTGACACCAATCGTTTTGTAGATCACAAATAATTTTGGCAATTATGTTGTATCATCCAAAGCAATCATCACGGAAAGGGAAAGAAGGTTGCTATATTGCCATCCCTTTAAATTTTGGATTATATTATATTGTTGTAACTGCATGATATTAATTGTAACTGCGTGATATTATTTTTTGAAATATCATTTTGGCAGTGATAGATGTTTGATCTCGTAGCATAATTTTTTTTATTGCTTGACATTTAGCAATTTTGTTTTTCGTAGCAACGCACGGGCATTGAACTAGTGATTGATTAATTATTGGTTTAGTTACCGGTGACAAGTTGTTCAGATCATGTGATTGTGAATTTGTGATTAGTCTACAGAATTGCTAAGACGTCCAATTTTCCTGGACATTTTTGGTCTTTGATACAGTACTATTCGTCTAATCCTCAAGGCGGTGGAGTCTTGTGTGCTAAGTGCTAACAATAAGCATCGGCGGTGATGATCGGAGACATCGCTACGCCGCCGTCTACGCCTATACCGCCGCCACCGCCGACAAGGTATTATTAATTATTATATGTTTTCTGTTGTACTAATTTATAATAGGTATTAGGTAATCTATTAATTATCAATGATCAAGGCATCAAGCTACATCGATTTAATATTTATAATTTTGATTTTTAGATGAAGAGATATTTTACAATATTTTCAGAAAATGAGGACTCACAAATATCAACTATCGTCTCTTGTGAAATAATAAGTGGTACGTTCTCTAAATCCTTGCAAGTTACAAGTATTACATATTGTACTTACTATATATTAAATTTTGAATATCAATCATTAGTAGAGGTTCAACATTCTTAGATCCTCTCTTTTAGAAATTTCTGGCTCCGCCCTACTAGTAATCACTGCCTGTGCCTTTCGCCTTTCTTTCTCATCTTTCATGTAGCGCTAGTAGTACATGTCGCCGTAATGTATACATAATGTCAATTGTCAACTACTCGGTAGTGGTATTTCTTCATTTCTTCTCGTGCTTACTACTCGTTAGTCAATAACTACTGGACAGTCTGAAGTCTGAACCATCTAGTATCATCGTATCATGTAGCTTTAGATTTACTAGTTAGGTGCCCGTGCGTTGCAACGAAAACCCAAACTCTCCGCATGAACTCCCAAGGCATGCATTCGTCAAGGTTTTCCAAGCTACACACACGCAGAACTGCCCCCCAACCCCTAGTGACAATGCCATAAACTTTTAGGAAAAAAACATATGACTACCAGTATTCAAGTATCCTGCAAGCTTTTCATACAATTCGTTCTCACAAGAATCCTTCATGAATCTCTGAATGCTTCTCATCCTTAAAATTAAGAAACTTCATTTTTCCCCTCCGTCACCATGTCAACGTTTGTTCTTTTCGAGAAACAATAAATTAATTAACAAAAGAAAACACAGGTGATAATCTGTGTGAAGACATGAGCAATGAATCTTGAGGTATAATGATTTAGTCCAACAAAATCAATTTTGTTCCTAATAAATTCTTTGTCTTTCTCCGAGAAGATTGGAAGATCATCGCCCACCCGCTGACGCATGCTTTCTGGGTAATCACCAAAATATATTGGGTCTAGGTACCTTCAAGGAAGGGAAATCAATCAGTAAGACAACATGCGATATCCATATCCTAGACTCCCAGAACCAAAAAAAGGTGGGCAAACAAGTTCCACGAAAAGAGAACAAACAACTACAATCCATGAAACCACACAATAAAAATATCTGATGTTCTATACAAGTAACATTTATGCCTTGTGGGAAAAAATATTGCGGCCTGCAGGAGACACTTTTTCAAAGGAAACAAATGCGGGAAGCTATGTCCATGTGCCATAATAAATATAATCAGCATCTGTACCATCCAAGCTGAAAGTCAAGCCTTCGTTCTGCAGCAATTTGATCTTCTATTTTCTCGGAAACTGGCTCTGCCCATTCACAATCAATAACAAGTTCTACTGGACCACTTATGTTTAATTGAGACACAGAATGGTAAGATGCACAATCAATAACAAGATTTAGTATTCCAGGGGCAAGACCATCTATGTTTAATTGAGACACAGAATGGTAAGATGCACAATAGGGCCCCATAATTGTTAGCACTTTGAAAAGAAAAGAATGTGCCAACACAGAAAGCCAAACTACGATAATCACCTGCATATATGCACAAAAGATAGATTTCATATCCTCACCTATCAAGCTCTTCCTGCATTGCGGATCAAGTCCATCATCAAGGTCAAGATCTTCAAAAGGGTACTCAACATCTTCTTGCACATCTGAACTTTGGCAAGGAACTCTAGAAATATTACCGCTACCCACATTGCATGGAACCACACAAGCGACTTCCTTCTAAACTCAACAGATAGATCATGTCGAACGAGAATATTCTTTACATAACAATCCGCAAAAAAGTAAAGAGACCTAACCTTATTTGCAGTGTTCAGATTTAGCTTTTGGGGGAATTCTTAGCATTATCCTTCCTCCTTTTGTTCTTTTTCTTATTCTTAGCAGCTTTCCCACCTCTAGAACCTTTTAAATAGAAAAATGGTTACATGAAATCGCTTAAAAAGAATAAAGTTATAGTCAAAATAACCCACCGTAATTATACCTCCATCCCCATCTATAAAACATAGTATCTCATCCAAAGATCGCTCATCCTTTTGCTCTTCTTGTACTTGAATATCCTGAAACAAAACTAACTTCAGAATCTAACATGTAACATGCAAACAAGATCATGCACCATCAATATTATAACATGTAGAATCAATCATAATTACCTTGAGTTTACAGCGATCCGTAGTTCTTTCCGCTTCTTTGCATATAATCGATTCAACAAGCGAATTCCAGGATCATCATTTATATTTTTTAGGTGCTCCAATTTCTCTTCCTGGACACATGTAAGTTGACAATAAGTATTAAACTTGCTAACATCCAAAACTGTAAATGGTACCCATACCTCTGTTTAGTTTTTTCCATGGTGTTGCAAATGGGAGGAAGAGGAAATGCTACATTTTTTGTTCGAACAGGGTCACAGATTCCAATTAGTTGAAACAACACATTATTTGGCTCAAAACAACAAGGAGGTATACATTTAAAGGAAGATGTCTGGAACTAACACATCCTTTTATAATGGAAGATCTGGAAAATGCTGTTAAAGAGATGAAAACTCGTACGGCTTCTGGCCCTGATGACTTCCCTGTAGGCTTCTACAAAACCTTTTGGCCACATATAAAACAGCCATTGAAAGAGATGCTAGACATGCTGTGCATGGGAGACATAGATTTGCAAAGGCTAAACTATGGGTCACATTAATTCCATAGCTGAAGGATGCAAACACAATCAGACAGTACAGACCCATTTGCCTCATTAGTGTTGAGTTTTAAAATCTTGGCTAAAGAGGCTACAAATAAACTAACTAAAGTTACTGCACAAATAATCGGTGAATCGCAAAGTTACTTTGTTACCTTTAAAGCAAAAATGTATGTAGGATTAAAATTTACAGAATAATTGATATATTGCAGAAGCCAAATATTTGGGACCCGCGGAAAGAACGGATCGCTGCCACCAACTCGTGTTTTATAATAGTAGAGATGCATACCTGAATTCTTGACAAATAACATAATCACACAAATAACGCCTATCTGTGAAGCATAGTATTGTGCAGTAGACAAATAACATAAGTTCTTGACATCATCACTCAGGAGTATCACTTGGATGTCATGATTGAACAAGAATGAAGAATCAATTGATTTACACCAAGTTATAGAACAATTCTGAATCAAATGGCAATGATTTGATTCTAGTAAGATTTAAAATTTTGTTCATGTGGATGTGTTGCTATAACTAATCATCTAATGGAGACTTTCCACTGTAAAATCAATAGATAGGCAATAGGTTGCTTAGAGATAATTTTTAGGCCAGAAACAAACTGAGGTGGATTCCAACCTTAAGTAACCGATAAATGCCTTCTTGAATCCTACAAACTGAGGTGGATTCAATGAATTCAGATATAAAACACTTTTAACACTTCAAATATAGTGGAATTAAAATACAGTGGAAACAACTCACAACGTAAAGTTTAATGTATGGTCAGATACAGTTTAGCTATGTTGGGTGGTTGATGACAAAAACAAAAGTAACAAAACAAGAAATTGTTAACCATCTTTAGCTCAACAGAATATTCCAATGGTCCCACAACACACACTGATACAGCACCAGTAGTAGTAGTAATGGCTTCAAGCTAGCTTTGAGTACACATTACCAAGATCCAAAACAAATAAATTCAAGTTGGTATC
Source organism: Guadua angustifolia (assembly GCA_036346375.1). Classification (NCBI taxonomy): domain Eukaryota; kingdom Viridiplantae; phylum Streptophyta; class Magnoliopsida; order Poales; family Poaceae; genus Guadua; species Guadua angustifolia. The sequence goes on along the minus strand of CM070514.1, from coordinate 33,945,650 downwards.
TCTTCATTTTTATCCAAAAAAATCAGCATAATTCTTTTAGACTACTTCAGACACTACTCTTCAAATCCATTTGTCTTAACTTCCATATAAGTATATCATCGTAAGAAACATTTACAGGTTGCACAAAGGTAAAAGCATTATGATAGCCATATATGTTAATCCGATTCAGCTTGTTGGACACAGTTAAGCAGCAAATTACAGTTGCTAGTTAGTACCAATAAATAGAAATCGTCACCATGGCTTGTGCTCAATATCACACAGATTGGTATATTACTCAAACTCCAAGGTTCTCGCATAGCATTATTTTCACCCAGTAAATAAAAAGCGCAACAGGTCTCATCTTATCTAAATGCAATGGACCTGATGAGTACTTGAGATGTTTTATCACTATATATGCAAATTAAAACCACAACAGAGCAAAGGCAACACTTGGAGCAAGACAAAAGCAGAAATACCATGAAATAGATCAATATTCTGGAACGTTATTACCCTACTTATTAAAATAAAAGAATGTAGAACCTATAATGTGTACATGATTGAAGAAAAACTTTTATACTTTTCAACAAATAAAGTATGTAACGGACACATTTACCCTCATTCGTTTCATGCTTTTGACCTCCTCGGGCCCGTATTGTTGATAGTCAGCCTGCGCAAGTTTATAAAGAGGAAAATAAGAATGTTTTTCACTTCAGGCTGCTATAGAGAATACAATAGCTTAGTCCATTTCCTATGTTTTATCAAGTTTACAAAGTAGATTAGGAGGAAAAATAGCTCTTCACGCCTTAGGTACAGAGTAAAGAAATTAATCTCCTCTAAATAATTTAAAGCAACCCTCACCTTTCTTTGTTCAATGCTGTGTTTGCCACAATATGCTTTATGTCGCAACATACTACCAAAATTTTTGGTATTCATGTAAAGACCAGCATCTCTAGCACACGCAGGATGGAAAGTAAGCTGACAACCTACAGTATTGCTACTGCACTGCATAATTGAAAGAAGAAAAAAAACTTAGCAAGATTGAACCGGTTTGTCTTTCAATTATAGATTAGAAGGTACAAAGGATAGTGTAGATGTCCAAACCTTCAAGCATGTGCCAACTTTGTGGTGGCAGATAGAGCATGTGTATTTATCCTTGAGAAGGTTCTCCTTAGATAGATTGAATAGTCAGAATATTATAATAAGAATGCTCACGAGAACTTATGGTGGTATCATCGTATAAACAATGAAATAAAATTATGGAATATGAGCTATTTATTTCTCGATATGAGAACTATGAGCTGGAAAGAGATTAGTACCATTCCATCTACTGCATTATATTGTCCCCTTCTGAACGTACTCTCCAATAGCCACTACAGAATATTGACAAATTTAAGAATGTAGATAAGCTAAGCAAAGCAACAATATAAAAATAAAGATGACAATCGAAGTACCTTAGCACAGAAAGCATGAACCCATTGCCCCTTTGTAGTCTTTCTAAAAGCACCAGATTGGCCATGGCACAAACTACACTGCACCAAGCGTGCTTTACTATCAGAAAATGATGAATCCTTTGTTTGTGGCAACGAAGTCAACTGGCTAACTCTTGAAGATCCAGCATTGACTTTGGGAATACTCTGCAAACAAATAAAAGAAAAAAATGAATATGCATAACATACAGTCAATTGAACAAGCACAAGCACAGTATGAACCTCTTGTTTGGCAGATATTACATCATTTTCTGTCTCTTTCTTCACTGTTGCATTCCGCGAGGTGGATGAAACAGAAGGTGCAGCTGCAGCAAGGATAGCCTGAGCTTCCTTGTGTCTCCTCTCCGTGTTCCCACGTTTCTTAGCTTCCCTTATATCACGAAGGTACTGATTCGCAAGGATATGGTCCCATTTTCTTTTGTTGGAAGAATCCAATTCATGAGAAAGACTCTGGACAATCTTCAGTATCAAATCTTCTGCAAGATATAAGTAGGACTGAAGCATTGATTCAGAAAGCAGAAGAAATAACTCAACAATGGAGTTCATTTTGCACTCTCCAGACTAATTGGGAAGACGATACTGCATCAGAGCATTATAATGAAATAGGACAGCAACCAACAAGGTTTGGAATTTCCGTAAACAAATAGCATGACAAGACAAATGCACTTAGCAAAGAAAAAGAGTGTGCCCTTACCATATTTCTGCTTCATAGCAACAACATCACTGAGTAGCCTGGATTGTAAATAAACTATTTCTCCTTCTATTTCGTCATGAGGTGAATCTAGGGTTTAGGGTTCCGGCGAGAGTAAGACATCTATGGTTTGGATCTTGTAGCACAATTTTCTTTTATTGCTTGACCTTTATGTTTCATCTGAGCTCTAGGGTTTAGGGTTCCGGCGAGAATAAGACATCTAGGGTTTGGATCGGGAGGCGGAGACGGGGGTTGAGCCTGTGGGGGGAGACTTACTTGACCTTCATGCGGGCGAGGCGGTCGGCGACGCAGGTGTCCTTCTCCATCTTGGGCTCCTTGGTGCCGAACGTGTAGTTCGCGAGGAGTACCAATCTCTGTGCCACCCCCTCCCCCATTCACCGCTGCTGTCGCTCCCCAAGGCCGAATCCTGGTTCTGCTTCTTCTTTGCTCCTTGGGGCGACGCACATGGCTACTGCAGACACCAGTTCGGTGGGGTTGGGGTTGGGATAGGGGTGGGGACGGGGTTAGGGTTTGAGGCGGAGGAAGAGCGGAGAGGATGGGACGGGAGAGGAGGAAAAAAGGGGAGTGGGGGCGAGCGATCATCGCTGCTAGAGGCGAGGCTAGGCGCCGCGTGATTAGGCGAGGCGTTGCGTAAATGAGGGGTGTTGGAAATTGGAGGTGCGGCGAGGAGAAGAGGCGGAGGCGTGGTTGGTTTGGGGTGGGGAGTGGGGGCGCAGCGAGGAGAAGGCGAAGAGGTCTTTGCGTGATTAGGCGAGGAGAAGCTGCGAAACGAAAGCTCTGTGTTGTGTGGGTGAGGGGTTGGGGCTGAGGAGTGGGGTCCGCGGAAGAACGGACCGCTGCCACTAACTGCTGCTTTATAATAGTAGAGATATATCTGTAGCTGACAAATAGCATAATCAGCTATATGTGTACATGTGTGTATTTTAGCCTCAGCTTGTTGTTTTGGGGGGCGAAAGGGAGGGAGGTGCACTACGCTGTACAACTACCGATTGGCTGTATTCTTTTCTCAAAAAGAAAAGAAAAGAAATGTTGCCTAATTGAATTGATAAGCACAAAAAAGTACAAACAGAACCTGAACGCAGTTTCTCTTGAGAGAGACAGAGGGATCGGAAGAAATGCAGGTATCAACATCACAAAATAAAAAACAGAATTAGCATAAACGAGGTATTAACTATGTCAAAATTTTATCAAGTTTGGTCATGACCTAAATTTTTTAGGAGAGCTTAATAAATCCGTTATAACCATTGTGTAAATTTTTCAAAAAATGTAAACCTATTTTGGTTACTCAATAAAAAATTGTATACGGTACAAGCATGTGCTCTAAACCATGCAGCACTATCATAATTTTTGAAAATACCTCAAGCTTGATCGTCATTTAAAAATTTTATGATAACATTATTGATGCATCAAAACTATCCAAAAAAATTTTCAAAATTTTTTAACATGGTTTGAACTATTTTTCATTTGGTTAAAATTTGTCAAATCGACCTTGGTTGTACTTTCTGAATTTTTAAATATTTATGAAGTTTTATAATCATTTAAAAATTTTATGAGAATATTGTGGATGTGTTAGAACCATCCACAAAAAATTTGAAAATTTTCTAACCTTCTTTGTTTGCCAATCAACATTTTTTTAGAACAGTAATAATGTTTGAATTTTTAAAAAATTTAGATATGATAATCATTTGAATTTTTTATGAGAATATCGTTGATATGTCAAGAACCTTTATATAAAATTTCAAAAAAAAAAGATATCGTTTGGATTATTTTTTAGTTAGTCAAAGTTTGCCAAAATTTGACAATTTCACCCTAATTTTGGATATTTTGCATGATATTCGGTCCAAAAATTTCAGATTTGAATTTTGCTTTCTGAATTGCATCTAGATGATAAGATTTTATCTAAATTTTAGATTTTGATAGAGAGCGAGATATAAACCGAAAACGAAATTTGGAACCCAGCTCGACGAACCAACAAACCTAGGGAGGTCTGAAAGAGTGGTAGGAGAGTGCGACGCTTCCACGTTTTTTTAAATTATGTTTAGGAAGACGTCGAATTTGTTAAAAAAATTGCTTAGGGGTAGAAAATTGACTATTTCCCGCTCGTGCGTAGGTGTGCGTGACCCACGATCCATCCTGATGGCTGATCTTATTATCTTAATCCCCTGCGGGTTTCGGAATCGCAGTCTCCGGCTCCCAATTTTCAACTATTCGCTCCCTCAGTCCCTCCTCTCCAGGACTGCACCCGCTGGTCTCCCTCCCCGACTAGGGTTTTCCCCTTTCCGCCTCCACAAACCAAACCCTAACCCCAGAGCTCCGCCCGCCAACCATGGAACCCGACGGCGACGCGGCGTTCCACCGTAGCGAGGCCATCTCCGCCGTGCAGGACGTCGACCAGTACTACGGCGACGACGACGACTTCGACGACCTCTACAACGACGTCAACGTTGGTGACGGATTTCTCCACTCCTCGTCCCACCCGCCCCCACCCCAACAGCCCCCGCTGCCGCAGCTACAGCCGCAACAGCAGCACCAGCCCCAGCCCCAGCCCCATCAGCTCCCTCCCCCTCCCCAGCCGCAGCCGCAGCAACCTCCCGCGCACTCTGTACCGCCGCCACCGCCACAGGCCCCGCCGCCGCAGCAGCAGAAGGTCCACATCCCTGGCGTGGTTACCCCGGCTCCTAATCTCCCTTCCGCCAAGCCAAACCTCCCGCCGCCACCTCAGCCGCCGGTCTCGCCTGCGCCGCCGCCGCCTCAGCACCACCAGATCCAGCAAGGCGGCGACGGGTTCCACCGCCCGGGAGGCAACTATAGTGGCGGCCCCATTGTGGTCGGCAACGGCAGCGCAGCCGGCGGTGGCGAGGTCCCCGGTGGGACGACGCTCTTCGTGGGGGAGCTTCACTGGTGGACGACGGATGCGGATCTTGAGGCGGAGCTCATTAAGTACGGCCCGGTCAAGGAGGTGAGGTTCTTTGATGAGAAGGCGAGCGGGAAATCCAAGGGGTACTGCCAGGCCGATTTCTATGATCCCACCGCCGCCGCTGCTTGCAAAGAAGGCATGAATGGACTCCTGTTTAATGGCCGTCCATGTGTTGTGGCATTTGCCTCGCCGAACACTGTGCGTCGTATGGGTGAGGCACAGGTAAAGAACCACCAGGCCATGGCTGCACAGACATCAACAATGCAACCAAAGGGTGGGAGAGGGCGGTGGTGCTGGAGGCCCCCAGGTCGGTGGCAATTATGGTGGTGGTCGTGGAGGAGGAGCTGGTGGGCCAGGTGGTGGTGCAGGTGGAGGTGGCGGAAATTGGGGAAGAGGTGGTGGAGGGATGGGGAACCGAGGTCCTGTTGGGAATACGAGGAATCGGATGGGCCCGGCAGGTGGTCGAGGTATCATGGGGAATGGAGGCATGATTGCACCGCCACCACCAATGCTGCCTCCAGGAGGGATGCTGGGGCAGGGTTTTGATCCTACTGGTTTTGGCGCAATGGGAAGGATGGGTGCTGGGTTTGGCGGGTTTCCCGGTGGACCAGGGGCAGCACCATTCCCTGGGTTGATGCAGCCATTCCCACCAGTGGTTGCGCCTCATGTGAACCCTGCTTTCTTTGGAAGGGGAGGGATGGGTGCAGCTGGGGTTGGGATGTGGCCTGACCCCAACATGGTGGGTTGGGGTGGGGAGGAACAATCAAGTTATGGGGATGACGCAGCATCTGATCAGCAGTATGGGGAGGGGGGAAGCCATGGGAAGGAGAGGCCACCCGAGAGGGAGTGGTCTGGTGCATCAGAGAGGAGGCGGGAGAGGGAGAAGGATATGACCCCAGCACAGGAGTGGCCTGAGAGGAGGCACCGTGATGAGCGGGACATGGGCCGGGAGAGGGATCGTGACTATGACCGAGAGAGGGAGAGAGATCGTGATAGGGAGAGAGAGCGAGACCGGGATAGGGAGAGGGACAGGGAGAGGGATAGGCACAGGGATGACAAAGATCGCTATGGTGATTATTACAGGCACAGGGAGCGCGATTCTGAGCGCAATGAAGACTGGGACAGGGGAAGGTCATCTGGGATGCGCAGCAGGTCGAGGGACATCGACCATTCTAAGCGTAGGCGGATGACACCTGAGTAGCGTAGCTGGATGAACTACATCTAGTGTGGAGGCAACAACAATCCAGGGCAGCACCTTTTTTGCATGCGTGCATGGTTCGGTAACAACTACCAACTCTTTGTTGCTCGTAGCTGTGGTGGGTTCTAACTGTTTGTGTCTCCGGCGATCTGTTGTAGCAATAATTGAAATGTAAGTTAAGCTGAATCTGATTCCTTGTTTGTTTTCAACTGTAACTCTCTTGTTTAACTGTATTGGTAGGTAGTATTGTGGCATGTTGACACTGTCATGTAACACATCTTTTTTGTATTAACATTCGCCATGTAACATGTCATGTACACAAAATTTGTTTTCTTTCACCATGATAGATTCTCTTTGTAGCTACGTGGCATTGTTTAAGCCAAGAATTGTAACTTAGTGAGTAGTATGACCTTGTTTAATACTTTGTTATTGTGGCAATTAGGTCCCTTGCTTGTAACCAGTTTGCCTGCCAATATATATACAGGAAAAGGGACTTTGTAAAGGCTATTTTGTTGTATATTGCAATCCTTTGTAAAGAGTGCTGGGTGCGCTTTTTGATTAAAGTGCCTGAAAGGTTGCTGGTACTTGGAAATTTTGAACATTTTATCATCCCTTCACTCTTGGATACGGTGTTATGAAATATTAACAATTCGATTAAAATCCCTGCTGAGCAAACCAAAAGCTGCTTGCTTCACCACAATGAGATTCCGAACATGTTCTTGTAGGAATATGCACATCTTAATACTAGATACACTAGCATGTAAACGAATCATTCATGCATCTTTAAGAACAGATGCACTAACATTTAAGTGAATTGATCCAAAGAATGATGCATGAAAGTTGGAGTGCATTCTCTCTGTCTCGTGCATAGCCTTTATTATTTAATTTAATTATACCATAGGGGCCTCCCACCGGTTCTTTGGTTAAGAAAAGGAGTGCAGAAATATGCAATGAACGATTTAATGAAGTATTTGCAACTGTAGTAAACAATAAAAATCACACCACTGATGCCTAATTTAAGATTTTGAGGAAGCTAATCTGGTTGCATAAGAAGACATTGTTGATCTTTATGCATCTTGAAATTTCTGACAACTAGTATGAATTAGTGCGACCTTGTAATTTAATTTCTGACATCCTACTCTATTTGCTAAACAAGCTCACCCACCATAAGTACAAAAGACTGCTACCTTTATTAATTGGCTTGCACTATGGCATATCTTTACTTCATTAGGCCACTTGGAAAATGTCAACTTAGCTAGAGAGACTTAAGATGCATAAAGTAATGCTATTTTTTTTGTTGCTCCAGAAATCCTTGTTAATCGATTTAGGGTGATGTACTTTTGTAGGTTGGCATTAGGAGTTTAAACTGAACATGATTCCGTTTATGTTATTAGTGATGCCTAGTGTGTAGCCCAGTAACTAGCTGGGCACGTGACATCCATGTTCCCATGTTGGCTGTATATTCGCTCAGGTAGTATGCATTCTATTCTTGCCATCCAAGATGCCATATGATCCTGCATTCAGTTTCCAAGTACTAGCTTTGTCTCATGGCTTAGTTGTTGATGCAGCAATGCATGCTGATGTTTCCTTTTCGTATGCATTAACAATAGCTAAGGTCAATCTCTGCTTGAACGTTAGTCTGTTGAAAATACCATCTGTTCATTGCTTGTGTTCAGTGAACTGCTCTTGTTGTGTCAATCCTGTAGTTGCTTACACCAGTAACACTACCACTTGATTTCAGTTCCTCTGCAAAATCTAGAGCTTACCGATTACTTTATTTGTTTGATTCTGATGGATGCTCTAGTATATGCAATCTTCAGTGTTCCTATGTGGAAAAGAGATGGTGGGATAGTATGTGGTTCCAGATGTGCTGGAGCTTCTGCTAATTTAAACTAAACAATCCTTAGTTATATGCTTTAGGTTGTAGTATTTCAAAATTTTATGTAATGCAATGCCATATGTATGAGGAATAGGGTGCATTAAAATTTATGGTAAGCATCGAAATGAATTCTGGTTAATGGGCAGCGGTGATTTCCTTTTAAAATTTATTTTTAGATATTGTTTTGGAGGGCATTTGCTATGATCAGTTCTTGCCATGTGAAGCAATTCATTTCAATGCTTCCATGTGAAGCTACATTAAGCTTGCTTTGACATTTTGTACTTAAAATGGCTTTTTATTACATGTGATGCTACTGCCTTGTGCTTTTAGATGGCTCTTGCCTGACTGCTTACTACTATACTGCATTTTCTGATTTTATTCTCTTTTGCTTTAAATGTATCTTCTTGTTTTATTCTTGCACAGTTTTGTATTCCTTTTAATGTCACTCATGACTTTCTTCTCACTTGCAGCTATGTGCTGTAGGAATATGTTCGGCTACACGAAGATCGCCTTCCCTGGATGATGGTTGCTGTCTCTCACTTTATGTATTGTTTAATGTCTGAGTGGCATAAAGACATAATTATCTATTATTGTGTAATGCCCGCTGAAATGCTTTGCGTTATTAGTTGATCGACTGGTTTGTATTATGACCATGCTTTGTTCTGTTTCATTCTGTCGGTGGTGGACAAATGATTATAGCATTCCTGTGGTTCATCCTTCCGCGGAGTTAGATTCATCGTTGCTTTCTAGTTAATTTAATTTCATTTTTGTGGTTGGTATGTACCCAGCCAGCATCATGTTTATTTGTATCCTGATGGATGGTTGGTCGGTGTTGTAGCCTGTAAGTTGCAAGGCTTCATCTATTTCTTTTTAGTTTTGCTTTTGTTAGACCCTGTGTACATTTGTAACTGTATGGTTTATAAAAGGGATGTATTTCTCCCGTAATCGGGGAGTGTTGAACAGTTACTGACCTGAAAGTAGAGAACGTCGGTGGTTAGATACGGAAATTTTGGTGGACTTGGATGCAAATCGTTGGGTCTCGTGTGCTTTTGTTCTGATGTAATTTTAGCCTGACTCTGATATGGTTTGAACTGCGTGTTGCTCTGGACTATGCTCATGCCCAGCATCGCAATTTGTTTTGTGCTGCAGTCTTCAGCAAATATTCAACCGTCTCTGTCAAGCATGATTCTAGGCGTTTTGTTCGTACGCACTGAGTTTGTGACGCATCTTTTTTTTGGCAGTAGTGCACGAACGAGCGAGGTGCGCGTGCGTGCATGCTTGCGTGTATTTTCCCGTGAAATTATGCGAGTTGGAGCAGCCGTTTTTTACTACATGATAAGCCACGTGTAGCCACACCCACATACACACGTAAGTACGTCTATACGTTTAATATAAATTGGAGGTCAAGCCTTCCGGACCGTGGATACACACTTCTGAACGCACTCATACTCATATATTATATGGCGGCGTATTTGGTGCAAATCTTCTTTCTGGTGTAAACTTGAAAACTAACAATCTAGGCCTCTAGATCTTCTCTGGACGGTTTAGATGCACAAAAGTGGGATTCCACCCATCCACTTATGCTAATTAGGCACTTAACCCCCCGTCTAATCCCAAATTAGAAAACTCACGCGCGGCTGCTAACCCTCTGCCTCCTCCCGATCGCCAGGCGTGCTCATCCCGTCTCTGCCTCCTCTTCTGGCCGCCGCCGGCGCAGGAGGCGCTCGCCCTCGGCCCCGACGTCCTCTCCGACGCCCTCCTTGACCTCCGCCTCGCCATCTCCCTCCCTCCGCTGCCCCCGCGCGCCGTCGACGGCTACGCCCTCTTCTTCGACGACCTCCTCTCGCGGGCCCACGCGCGGGACTGGTTCGCCGACGTCGTCCCCTCCCTCGCCCGCCTCCTCCTGCGCCTTCCCGCCCTGCTCGAGGACCACTACGCCAGGTCCGCCCCTCAGGCGCCGTTCGGGCTCCGCCTCCTGGGGCAGCAGGACGCGGGCGTTGTGCTCCTCAGCCAGGATCTCGCCGCCGCGCTGCTCGCCTGCGCGCTCTTCTGCATCTTCCCAACGGCCGACAGGAGCGAGGCGCGCCTTCCAGCGATCAATTTCGATAGCTTGTTCGCGTATGGCCCTTGCTGATTTTTGTTTGATGTGGTTTTCTAGGCGTTGACTGTTGTTGGCGTAAAAAGTGATTAAGTGTTCTCGCTGATTGATTATGCTTCTGTGCTTTACCCATCGATCCACAGGGTTCTCACCAGCAATTCGAGGCAAAGCCAGGAGCAGAAAGTGAGGTGCCTTGTCCATTATTTCGAGAGGGTCACTGCTTCTGCACCTACTGGTTTCGTTTCGTTTGAGCGGAAAGCAATTCTGTGTGACTTTGATGCCTAGATGAAATCTAGTGCCCCTCTCTGCCCATTCCGAGTAAGTGGCATTGTATCGTTCATACACCATATGAGAGATAGGATTATTTTGTGATTCATATTTCCTCGTACTCAATTCCACTGAAATTAACTAGCACACAGAATTGCTTTCTCATAACTCATAAGGAGTTAGTTCAGTTCACCTGTGTTTGTTAAATAAAAGCCGAGCTTGTAGCCAGCATTATTCCAGGCAATATGTTTCTTTTACAGCCTTTTGTTCGGTTATGTAAGATGAGATAGCTAAAAAAAAAAGTTTATAAATTAGAATCTATTAACCATCGTCAGTGGCATGCACATAACTAAAACATAGGGGGTGCTCAAGACTAATTCACGCTTCTAGAGCCTTTGCCAGTCGGACTGTACTACCCAAATGCAATCAAAATTTACAATTCTACGGTCCTAAGTCCTAATGATTCCATAGCGCGTACTAAATGCTTCATCGACTTCAAACAAGCTAATTAGGCACTTAACCCCCTGTCCAGAGAAGATCTAGAGGCCCAGATTGTTTTTTGGAGTTTACGAAAGAAAGAAGGTTTGCACCAAAAGCGCCATATATATATATATATATATATATATATATCTTTTATTCTTGGGTGTAGTTACTCACACATCTGAAATACTACCTAAACGAATTTGAAATGCTCCTTTAACACTTTAGATACACTCATATACTAATTATAAAATATTCCAATATGAACTACATGAAAAAAATTGCAAGATAGTTTTTAGCGTATTTTGCAAATACTTTTATATATGAACATAAAAAGAAGCATGTCTAAAAAATGCACATACCACCTCTGAAAATATATAAATACTACCTAGTTAGTCTTATATACTTGTATACTACACGTATATACCCTTCGTTGCATGAGATGCTCCCACATTGTGAAATACGGTATTGAGCGTAATTGCTTCCGGAGTAAAAAAGAAGCTCCCCCGGCCTCTCTATAGCTACATTTTCAAAAAGTAAAAAAATTCAAAAAAATACGAAATTTTGTCTATAGCTACATTTCAACAAAATGAAGAAGATGAACGGTTCGGATCGAACATTTTTATCACGAATTTCGCAAAAACTCTCGAGAGCACATTAGCAATTCTCTCTCTGTATATATATCGTTTGAGGCTTCAGTACGAACGATTCACCAGCGTCAAATCTTGAGTCGAACGCTGGTGGGCAGCTCACCAACGAGCGCGTGCCTGCGAAGTGCCAAGCTCTTTTGCACGCCAGTATCTTAGGTTGACAGTCCGAGACACGCTGCTGATCGGCTGTCGTCTGGCGCAACCAGCTCTGGCGAAGCCTCTGTTGCAGATGAGCCGTCGCGGCCCGACCCGACAGAATTCAATCAAAATAACAAGGAATCTATGTTTTATGTTTCTCCGGGCTAGACGAGGACCCGCCGCGTGCTTCTGCCGGGCATCACGGCGGCCCTGTTTCGCCCCAGTTCGCGGAAGAAGCTGCCGTCGACGTTGATACCGCAGAATTCGCCGTTTGCAACGCACGTCGTTGGAAAAAGCTTGGAAGAAAGGACACTGGAGCAAGAGATCGATTTCCCAGACGTGCTAGTTTGTGTCAACAAGTGTTAATCATCCGTTTCCTATGATCAGCACTCTCACTCCGTTCCCTTGTAGATCGATGCAGATGCTGTTCGATGTTTATGACATGAATATGGATTCATCCAGGGGCGAACCTAGCTTGGGTGCTGGGTGTGCACTGGCACTTCCAGAATTTGCAAAATGTACTATGCAGTAGCTTGGGAAGAGAACCACACAACCATTCCCCCTTCTATTTATTTAGGATTTAAAGTGAAATACAGTTACATCGTTTCGTCTCACAACCTGCAAGGTGCAGTAATAACGTCTTTTCGGGCGAACGGTATTCCAAGAGCGAAGGCTCGCCCGAGAGGAGATGGCACGTCCTGAAATGCACTACTCGCCTAACGACTCTACAATAGTAGCGTACGAAAACACCTGTTTGGCCATTTTGATTGTCGGCATGTACAGTGCTCTTCTTTAAACCTTGTCATCCTTGTACCTCCACTGTTCCTCATCAGTGCGCCGCTGTTGCACGCCAGCATGTTCCCGCTCTGCCTCAGTCCCCAGCTCACGTCGCTCTTCCCTCCGCTTCTCTCTAGTACCAAACCATGTGGCACGACCGCATGGATGCCATGCCAAACTGCCGCTCTTTAACGAAGTGGTACGCACCGATCAATGCTAACAATCAACGACGGATTAGACAGAACTCATGAGGTGCTGCTGTACTTGCCGTGTTGATTGCTACCTGTTCATTACATACATGATACGTTTTCCTGCTGGTGTAGCAGGCTAGCAGCAAGCAAAGCAGACGGCGAGGTCCATCCAATCCCTAGAGTTAAGGCCGAACCTGGTGGTGTTCAACAAACCATGGCCGAGTACCTGTCGTACTCGTAGCAGCGTTCTACCAGGAATTATAAAACAGCTGCGTAGCACTCAGCCACTGACGACATGTCGGCCAATGCTCTCGTGTCGTCCAGAACGCAGTTAACCCCTGTTCCAATCGGAACTCCACGGCTAAACCTCTCCCGCGACGGCACGACCACATCGTAATCGTATCGCGAACCACTCCGCCGGCACGAGCATATAATACCCACACACACGACGTCACGCTCGCGCGCCACCGAAGGCGAATAATAGATTCACTATGAAACACGCAGTGTTACCGACAGCACACACGCCACGCCACGCTCCCCACACGGCGCGGCGGGGCGCGGCGCGGCGCTTTCAGCCCACCACCCCGACGCGACCTGCGCGGCACGGACCGCGACGCAGCCCGCCTCGGCGTGTGACACCAAGGTTCCAATTCCCAGTAAAATTTGGCGAAAACTCTGTGTGAGATGTCCGATTTCAGTTCGGTGGGATAAAAAAATTAGAAAAATTAACATTGCTAATCTCGACAAGATTTTGCTAAATGTCACCGAAATCTCGATTAATTTGACCAAAATTTGTCCTTTTTTTTTTGCCGGATTTAGCCTAATAACCCTTAAGAAAGTTGCCTTCTATGAAAATATGTTCAAAAACTGAAATTTTGATATGTTTTAAAATTTTGGCAGAAACACTGTCAGATTTTTATAAAATTGTACAAGTTTAATCATGCTTTGAAAAATTTATGATACTATTTTTAGAAGTGTAGAATCATACAAAATTTTTTGAAAATAATTGAACGTTATTTGTTATCGTTTAAAAATCAAAAAGTGAATGAACATAAATGAGACACTAATCTTGTCAGAATTTTATAAAATTGTTCGGGTGTGATCATGATCCAAATTTTTAGGGGATCTTAAGAATTACTTAAAACCCCTTCTCTAAAATTATCAAAAATTATAAACTTTATTTATTTACTCAATAAAATCTATGGATGTATTGAACTTTATTTGTTTTCTTTCAAAAATGAAAGACAGAAGGAACACAAATGGTACAATATAATTTTAAGAATTTTATAAATTTACTATTATGTGATCATGATCCAAAATTTTTATGATAACTTAAAATTTGGCTCAGCATCATCATCTATAAGTTCCAAGAATTCTAGCACTTTTCTGGTTGCTCAAGTAGAACTATCGTCAGACTTTTATCAGGATGTGGTAATGTCAGAATTTTTGAAAATTCTTAAAGTTTAATCATCATCTGAAATTTTATGGAAACATTGATGATACATTAGAACCATAAAAAAAGTTTTAAAATTTTCAAACATGGCTTGAACCATTTTTCATTTAGTAGAAGTTTGCCGATAAGGCTTTTATTAAGACTGTAGTATTGTTTAAGTTTTTAAAAATTCCTAAACCTTTGTCATCACTTGAAAATTTTATGGGAACATTATTGATGAATCAGAATCATGCACAAAAAATTTAAAAATTTTCTAACATGGTTTGTTCAATTTTTATTCGATTCAAATTTGGCAATCAACATTTTATCAGAACAGTAGTGCTCTTTGATTTTTTTAAAAATTTCATGCTTGATAATCATTTGAAATTTTTATGAGAATATTAATGATGTGTGAGAACCATGCACAGAAAATTTTAAAATTTTTCGACGTTATTTGTACTATTTTCGTTCATTTGAATTTCACCAAAATCTCTACAAATTTTGGTAATTCTAGGCGAAATCTCAAAAATCTCGGTGGGAAAAAATTCGAATTTAAAATTTTATTTTTATGTCTCATCTGAAATTTCGTACAAATTTCGAGATCTTTCAAAATTTCAACAAAAATATGATTTGAAACCTTGACCAGACGGTCACGCAGCCGTCGCGGTCAAGGGATCACGGGGGCGCGCGCGTCGGCCTCCTTCGATCGGGCACCCACCGTATAACTCACCCGACCGCGACGCCCAACCGACCGCTCTAAGCGCGAGCGCGTCCCGGCCTCTACGCCGCCGTGGTGGGGGCGCATGGCACTTGCACTGGACTGACCCGCCCCCCCGCCCCAAAACTGTGCGAGCAACTGATGCTAACTGTACCCCGCCCGTACGAAGCGGTCTCGATCGCATCGCATCGACGCCAACGAGACGTTCCTGCTCCCGCACGGTGCGCAATTATTCCCCGGGACCGCGCCGCGGTTACGGTGGCGAGCGATCCATCACGCGGTCGGAGGCGCGTGATAACGATCCGGCCGGAATCGGATGCTCTGCCGCGTCCGTTCAAACGGCTCGCTCCGTGCGCTCCGAATCATCTCGCCGATCGAGCCTCGCACGGGAGGAACCGACGAATCATTTGATCGGAGGCTTGGACGGCTGAAACCGACGAATTGGCCGGGACGACGCAAACATCCAAAATATGTGCCGTTCGAATGACATGGAAAGATGCCACCTATTTCACACAGACCACCGGCTAATCCACCTTGATCGTAGCAAGAAGCACCTGGAACAAAACATTCTCCATCCAACAGCTTTCCATACATTCCATGTAGAAGCTTTTTTTAAAAGGCAGAAATTGAAGAAAAGGACCATGTAAGAAGCCCAAGCCTTAATTTATACACGGATGAAACATCCCAAACTTGATTTGAGTTAGCCCTCAAAGAGTAAAACACGGCCACTAATCTCAACAAAACGCTAATAAAATTAAGGTCGTCATCATCGTTGGCCATATACCCCGTGCATCACGTACTAGTAATCAATCGGAATCGATATATCATCGGGTCGGAAAAACCCACACCTGAGCAGCTGCGCGGCGCGAGCGTTCACGGGAGGTTGAGGAACAAGCCCGGGTCCGGGTCGGGAAACCCGGCGCTGCTCCAGTACGCGCCCAGGTCGAACGCCGGTGGCCACTCGAACGAGTCCGGGTCCAGCAGAGCCTTCCCGTCGGCCGGGTAGTCCGAAAATCCGAGCCCGAGCGCGACGGCGGCGTCGCCGTCCGGCTGAAGCAGGCCCGTGAAGGAGTCCTCCTCCGCCGCGGGGACCACGATCTCCGTGGTGATCTCGCTCGCGGCCTCGGTCGGTGGCGTCGTTGTTGTTTCGGTCGTCTTCGCGGAGTCGGGGGCGGTTACGACGTCGACAGAGGTGGCGGGCTCGGTGGGCTCGACGCGGCGCTTCTTGGAAGGTTTCTGGCGCTTGGTGGGCGAGGGGGAGGATGACGACGACAACTTCTTGCGGGTGCCGCCGCCGACGGGGACGTTGCGGAGGGTGCCGCCCTTGGTCCAGTAGCGGCGGCAGCCCTTGCAGAAGTGGCGCGGCTGTGAGGTGTTGTAGTTGTTGTAGTAGCAGAACTTAGTGTCCCGCGATTCGCACCGCGGGCACGGCTCCCCCTCCCCCGCCGCCACGGCTGCCGCCGGTGTTGGTGGCGAGGGAGCAGCGTAGCCCTTGGGGCGGCGGAGGTCCACGCCGGCGAACTGCTGCGCCGGCCGGCGGCCGGGCTCGGCCGCGTGGAGGGTCTGCTCCTGCATGCGCGGCGGCGCCGTGGCCCGCGGGTGCGTGCGCTGGTTCTTGGGGTGGTGGGGGTGGTGGCGCTGGAAGAGCGGTAGGGGGTTGGGCGAGAGTAGCAACCGCGACAGGCGACTAGGCGGGGTGGTTTGCGCCGGGTTCTCTTATGGTCGCGGTTCGCGACGATGGTTACGCTTACGCGACGGCAAGGACAACCAGCTCCCCGGTGGGGCACCCACCTGGCCCGCATGTCAGTTCGACTTCACCGCGTGACGTGGGGGCGGCGCCGGGTGCGTGCCGTTCGTCTCTGGCGGCAGGAGATGGACTCACCTGTCATTGAGGGTGCGTTCAAGGCCTTGGAGGTGTGCGTGTCCCGGTGCAAAATAACAAGGTCCGAGATTTTGTACCGCGACGGGAGGGCGGTGGTGGTGACCGCATGTCGCGGGCCGGCCGTACGCGGCCGTGCCGCCTAGCTCGGGCCGACAGCGACCGCCCTGCGCCCACTTATCGATCTCCTCTTCCGAAACGTACCGTGCGCCAACGTCGCCTCACGTCTATGACAACGGCAGTCATGGCAGCAACGGGTCCGCGCGCCAGTGGCACTCCGTGGTTTCCCGCGAGTGAGCAGCGAGTGGGCGAGGTGGGTATGGGGCTTATCGTCTCGGGCACGGAACCATGCGCCGTGTCGGCCACCGGCGCGGGTGGTCGGGATCGCGCCACGTGGGCGGAGGGCATCAGTTGGGCAGCCAATGCTTCGCGAGGCGCTAGGCTAGCCTACAACGTGGGGCCGCCTCGTACGCCGGCGGGGCCCGCCCTGGTTGACGCTTGCCCGCGGCCAACCCGAACCGGCGCCGCTCCTGCTCCTGTTCCCAGAAGGCTCAGGCGGCGCGCCAACCGCCGACTGATCAGAGACCATCCAATGGATGCTGAGTCGATCTCGACTTGTTTGTTTGGAGACTTTGGAGCGTGTCGTTTGTTCACACGCTCCAATGATCGAGTGATGTGTGAGCGGGCCGTGGTTACTCCTTACCGACTAGTTCCTAACCGCAGACTGACCCGCTCGCGGCGTCAAAAACATGCGACGATCTGAACAGGGGCCAGGGCCAAGCTAAGTTCCCAGCCAAACAGCGCGCGATGCGTGGGCCCGCCCGGCTGCCTGGACTGGATCAGGCATGGGCCGTACGCCAGGTGGGTCCGGGCGGAGCACATGGCCGGGGACGGACGGTGGTCTCGGTCGCCGCGTGGGTGGGGCCCGAGGCTCGCAGCCTCGCGCGACGCGTCAGTCATCACGCAACGAATCGTATCGTGGGTGGAGACGCGCACGCGCCCCATCAAACCCCACCCCCGGACCCAACCCAACGCACACACCCACCCCTTGCCGCGCACCGCGGCTCGTGGCGCCGTGCCGCGTCGCCTCGTTTCGTTCGTTCATTCGCTCGGCATCGCATCCGACGCAACGCCGATTTGCACGACATGGTCGCCCACTCCGGCCGCGGTGCCTCCCGTTTGATCGAATTGTATGGACGAAAATACGAGAGATCTCGCGATAACGACGTCCGGCTGATTAGATTGGACTGGATTGGATTCCTCCCGGTGGGGCTGGTCTGATCGATGCATCGGCTGACAGAGCATTCGCCTTGCTCGTCCGCTGCGCTGTCCTTATCCCCGGATCTTCTTCTTTGTATTGTTTTTTTGAAGGGTCTGTTTCTGATGTTGAACGTGCCCTCTCTGTTGAGCCCACACGAGTAAGAGCGATTCACTAATCTATATCGTTGCTCAAGGAGGAAACCTCCGTCTCTTGCACGAGGCAGAGCGATTCAAGGAGCAAATCTCCACTGGATTAATCTTATGCTACGCGCTCAGTTTCTTATTGTACTACTACATAACGTGATAACGCGATGGCTGCGATGGCGTATCATTAGCGGTGGCTGATCGTCCCTCAATCATTCAGTCGTGCCAGCCTTAACATGCTTGGCTTGGCCGTTATTTCCCCGCGCAGACTGCGAGGTCGAGGGAGGCGACGTGGTACAACGCTCTCCAAGAAATCCCCAAGAACATGGGCGTAGCTTAGCCTGTTGCTGTTGTACACTCTGGCGGTAGAGCTCGTTTTCTATTGCCCGATTCAGATTTGTGATAAAAGGCCTTGAGATCCTCCGGCAGATCGATGTCGTCGCCGGCGTTTCATTTCAGTCATGGGTCACCACGACCTGAATATAGGTAGTATTCTCATGTGCACCCTCGGTGGGTAGTGTCCTAAGTCCTAACTAGGTGTCCTTTACAACAGGAGGAGAAGCGATCCAGAAATCCAGACCATCGGATTATTGATCAGACGGTCAGAAAGCAGCTTACGTTGTATCCTTTGCTGTTTTCTTCTCTAATACAATGCCAATAAATCAGGAAGACCAGTATGTTGTAAATGTTCAGATGTAGATTGATTTGAGATTTTCTTTGTTTTTGGGCTGTGTGCTTTTGTTAAGCAGAGGCTGGAAGAATTTTTTCAAGGACCTTGTATCTCCTCGATGTAATGTTCTTGAAGATTAATAAAGCTTCCTTTATCAAAAAAAAATTGATTTGAGATCATATTTGGTTAGACTATCTCTATACGAACGAATTCGAATCTATCTCTTGCTGTTTTCTCCTATATATTTGGTGTCTCCTTATACAAGAAAATCTAATAAAAAGAGATAACAGAATTTTGTCTATCTATATTGTGTGTGCTCTCTATTTGTGCTTGCTGTTCTTTAATGTGTCGTGCTTGATCAAACACGAACGACTTTGTTTTACTACACGCTATCAGCACGAAGCTCATGACCCCCAAGGATGACCTGCTCCCGATGTCGCACCGTGCGTACATCCCGTTAGAGGTGGGCATTCGGGCTGGACTTTTTTTTCTAATCTGAGGCACGATGGGTACGGTCCATTTTAAAATCCAATTCGGCATGAAGTGAGTCGTACCGAGCTTGAGAATTAGACACGATGGGAGGTATAGCCCGATACAATACTGTAGCACAGGCCGTACCGAGCTCGATGACCCAGAGCATGAGAAAGAAGCCCAGCATAAAGGTCACCGATCCGCAGAGCATGAGCGCTATAAACGCACTCAGCAGCAAGAACTCAACCCTGCCATCAACACCTAAGAGAGACGGTTAAGAGGGGAGAAAGAGATTGAGAGACGGTGCAACAAGCTGCTCTCTCTCATCCATCACATTTAATCTCTCTCAGCTCTCTCTTTCTCACATGTCTCTCTCAATTTCTCCCTCTCTCGCCTGCCAAATAAATAAATTTTAGTTCTTTTTCCCATAATATTTGTATCCACTGCATCAACTCCATGTGTCTCCGACCCCTTTCCTCTCGTCGCAATAGTGCAAAAGGACCGGATCTGAACCAGCACGATGTGAAACAGGCACAAAGCACAAATGGGGTCTTGTTTAGGCTCGCCGAAGACGAGCCATGCCAACATAGCACGACGTGCATGACGAGCCTCGAGACCCGTTACAGATTTCGGTGAGCCATACCGACATAGCACGGCGGATGTGATGAGTCGTGGAGACCCGGTACAGTTCAAATATGAAGCAAAATAGATCTGTACCGGACTGGCCCATCACAGCACGACGCCCATCTCGCTCGTGATGCAGCATGAAGCACCCGCCGAACCACTGTCTTGTAGGAAGCTCACGTACAACGAATGAAAAAAAGGCCCGGCTAGCCGTCTCGTCTCCTCCACGTGGAGCATGCAACTTTAACAAGTCAGTGGCAAGTAAGGTTAAAATTTTGATGAAATTCGGTGAAATTTCACTAAAAAATCGGATTTCGGGCCACCCCAAATTTAAAATTACCGATCGTATTAAAAAAAGTTTAATTTTTTTAAATGCTATAGTAATTTCAATTTTTTTGGCGAAATTTTGCCAAATTTCACCGAAATGTTGGGTTTTTTTGTTCGGTTTTTAAAGTTTTAGGGCTGGATTTAATCAGATTTGGTCCAATAACCCATAAGAAAGTCATCTTATTTGAAAATTTATTGAAAAACCAAAATTTTGGGACATTTTAAAATTTTGGCAGAAACACTGTCAGATTTTTATAAAATTATATAAGCATGATAATAATTTAAAAAATTCATGGTACAATCTTTAGTAGTGTAGAATCATACAAAATTTTTTAAAATAATTGAACTTCGTTTGTTATCTTTGAAAAATCAAACCATGCTCGAGGAGGAGGCGTTCTGCTTGCGTCTCGGTATCTCCTCGACGTCTTGAGCCGATCCTTGAGGGATACCGAAAGACGACACCACCCCGGCTCAAAAGCTCGGGACTGTCAATACATGGTCCAACGACCATCTTGAGACCCATCGGTCTTAGCGTGGTGGCGCGGGTTTGTCCATTCCATTCTGAAGTCGCCGGGATCTGGGATTTGATCGCCGTGCGAGCCGAGAAGTGGATATCGAACTCGGCGAGCTCCTTGGCCCACTTCGCTATCCGGCCGCCTACGTCTTGATTTCTTAGAATCTCCCTAAGTGGAAAGTTGGTCGGAACAACGATCTTATGAGCTTGAAAGTAGTGGCGCAGCTTCCTCGAAACCACGAGCAGCGAGTACAAAAGCTTCTGGACCTCAGGGCACCGCTCCTTCGGTCCGTGCAAGACCTTGTTGACGTAGTATATTGGTCGTTGTGCCCCATCTCGCTCGACCGCCAACACCGCGCTTACGGCCTATGGGGTTGCCGCAAGATATAGCAGAAGCGCCTCCCCCAACCTCGACGTGGCCAAGATAGGAGGGCTAGACAGGTACCGCTTCAGCTCCTTGAAGGAGCGGTTAGCTTCTTCCGTCCATGCGAAGCCCTCATGCTTGCGGAGCGCCTTGAAAAAGGCAGCCCACGCTCGCCCGACCGGGAAATGAATCGACTCAGAGCCGCCATGCGCACAGTCAAGGCTTGAACCTCCTTTACATAGCTCGGAGCCCACATTCTTTCAATGGCTTCAATTTTTTTCAGGTTTGCTCCGATGCCTTGTGACCCGATTAGATAGCCGAGTACTTTGCCCGCGTTCACCCCAAAGACACATTTTTCCGGATTAAGCTTTATTCGATGTCTATTGAGATTACAAAATGTTTCCTCGAGGTCGGATACATGACCCGAGGCGAGCCTACTTTTCACCACGATGTCATCTACATATACCTCCACATTCCGGCCAATTTGATCTGGGAAGGTCTTCTGCATCAAGCGCTGGAAGGTTGCGTCGACATTCCGCAGACCGAAAGACATGGTCGTGTAGCAGGACATGCCGAACGGTGTGATGCAGGAACTCCTCTCTTCGTCCCCGGAAGACAAGCTGATCTGGTGATAGCCCGAATAGGCATCCAAAAAGCTCATCACCTGGGACTCTGCCGTCGCGTCGACCAGCTGGTCTATGTGCGGCAGCGGAAAATTGTCTTTCGGGCAGGTGGCGTTCAGGCCGGTGTGGTCGACACACATGCTCCACTTGCCACCTTTCTTCTTGACAATGACCGGGTTTGCTAGCCACTCCGAATGCTCGACTTCTCGGATGAAGCCTGCTTTGAGGAGCTTATCTAGTTTGTCTCGGATGATTGCTTGCTTCTCCGGGGAAAAACGCTTGAGCTTCTGACGTACGGGCTTTTTATCAAGCCAAACAGCTAGTCTGTGCTCAATTACTTCCCTTGGAACTATGGGCATGTAGGACGGTTCCAAGTGAACACGTCGCGCTCCTTCAGAGGAAAGTAACGAGCTCGAGTTCCTATTTGGAATCTAAGGAAGATCCCAAATACAAAACCTTGGTCGGGTCCGCGTTGCTTAGCGGGACCGCCTTGGTTCCTCCTCCGAGTTGGAGGGCAACTTTGCGCCGGGAATGCACCGGCTCTTGGTCGGGGCAACGCTGAGGCAGCTGCCTGACCATGTCGAGCGACTTCTCATCGCAATTCAAGGCCGCCCTATGATCCCCTCTGATAGTGATAACTCCTTTCGGACTGGGCACCTTCAGACATTGATAAGCATGATGCGTGGTAGCCATGAATTTAGAGAGGGCCGGCCTGCCGAGGATGGTATTGTAGGCCGACTTGAAGTCAACGACCTCGAATGTGATCATCTCGGTCCGAAAGTTGCTGAGGCTCCCGAACGTCACGGGCAAGACGATCTGGCCAAGAGGCTTGATCAAGGTGCCCGGGACGATCCCGAAGAACGGGACGGCTATGCTTTTGATCTTGGACCAAGAAACTTGCATCTCGTCCAGGACCGTAGCGGATGAGATCCAGGGAGCTCCTGCCATCGATGAGAACCTACCCTACTTTAGCATTGCTGATGGTCGGGCTCACGACCAACGGGAGCTTTTGAGGCTTGGTCATTCCAAGGGGACAATCATCCCTGGAGAAAGTAATCGACAGCTCGGACCACCTGAGCTGCTGCACGGGGGGCTTGCCTTGGGCGATGTGGCACACCTCCCGTGCTACCTCCTTCAGGTCCCTGCAGGACTTGTACGCCGAGGAGCCCCCGAATATGACAGCTATGTGGTTATGGGGCTCCTGGTAGCCCATGTCGTCGTCCTTGTCCGCGGGACCCTTGCCCTTACCGCTCTCCCCTTTTCCCAAGAGCGTGGGCATGGGACATTGGCCGTTGTAGAACTTCTCCAGGCGGAACGCCTAGGTTCGGCAATTGTGAAGGTCGTGCCCGATCGCCTGATGGAGCGGGCAATAGCGGTCGTCCGAAGGAGCACTCCTTCCTTCACGACCTTGGTCGTTGCGCCGCGGAGGTGGTCGACCCCTCCCGCCCTCGGGCTGCTGAGCCGGTGGAGCCCGCGGTGGATGATGCTCGACGGCGGCCACCATGCTCGACGCAGACGACCTCTTCTTCTTCTTGATCTTCTTCTCCACGGGCAAAGTGCTTTTTGCTCGAGAGTCTTCGAACCAGTTCGAGCGGACTTGCCTTCATCGACATCTTTTTCCATTGGACCGCTTCGTCGGCGTTCGCGTAACGGTCGGCCATGTGGAACAGCTAGTTGGCCGAATGGTCTGGATGGATCACCAGGTCTTGCGTGAAGCGAACGTCGCGGACCCCGAACTTGAAGGCATGGATGATCGCCTCATTCGAGATGCTCGGAATGGAGTTCCTCACCTTGATGAACCTTTGGACGAAGTGCCGCAAGGATTCTTTTTCAGTCTGGATCAACCGCTCGAGGTCGCGCTCCTTGCTCGGGCGGGTGTAGCAGCTCTGGAAATTCGCCCGGAGCGCCTCGCAGAGTTGCCTCCTCGAGCGGATCGACCCTTTCTTTTGATTGAAGAGCCACGTCCTGGCGGAGTCATCAAGAACCGTGGGGAGGTAGTTGGCCATGACCCCCTCATCCCCCCAGCCGCCAGAATGGCGGTGGAGTAGATTGAGAGGAACTCATCTGGGTTCTGGGTTCTGGGTCCCGTTGAACCTCTCGATGTGGCCGGGCTTGAAATTGCTTGGCCATGAGACGTCGTAGAGGGACGCCGAAAAGGCCCGGCACCCGAACATCGGGCTGTCATGGCGACCCCTCCGGGCGTGGCGATCATGACGGTTAGCATCACGATGGTCCCTTATGCGTGGGGTGAGATGAGAGAATACATCTCCACACCGGCGCGACGAAGGCAGCCCGGAGGTAGAACACTCGGTGAGCCCGTTAGCGGACGGGGCGTGCCCTCGAGCCCACAAGGCCGTCCGAGAACCGCTCCGAACGTCCTCACGGCGCTGATCTTGCATCCCACGACCCTCCCGAGCAGGACTTCGGGAGACGCTGCGACGGGAGCGAATAGGGGAATGGCGCTTACGGTCCCGGGAAACACTCCGGGGCCTCTCTCCGCCAGGGGACCCTGAGAGCCCCATGTCGGCGGTGAGCTTTTCTAGGTTTTCAGCCACGACTGCCCCCATGGCTTCCAGGTCCGCCTGACCAGAGAAATTTCGGAAACTGCGCACGACCGTCGCCATGGCTCGCAGCCGCTCGGCGATCTAGGGAGCGACGGGAGGCGACCTTGGCCGACGATCGCGTACGTACACCGGGGAGCGATGCTCACTGGGATCTTCGCGAGCCAGGTCCCCAGTCCTAGTGTCTTCCTTTCCGCGATCCTGGCGGCAGATGGTCGCCAGGGTCTTGTCCAAGGACAACTCTGGATGAATCTCGACCGCATCGTGCTGATGACGACGAGTAGTCTCCGGGGACTTGACCTCGTGAATTTCTTCTCTTCCCGCCATATTGGCTGCGGAGAATCTTTGGGACCGCGAGGCGACATCATAGTATCTCCGCGCAGCAGTCTCACGGCTGCACTCGGGACGGTCAGAACGCCCAGGCCGTCGCGGAGATCGCCAGGCTCCTCCTCACTAGTGAGGGTATCATGCCGCGAGCGGAGGAAACGCTCTCGCGCTGCAGCTGCCGGGGAAAGACTCCCAGATTCGGTGTGGCCTTCCGGATCAGCCACACCAGCCACGCCTTCGCTAGTGTAGTACATGTCGGCGTCCTCCACGTCGTCGAAGACGCAGAGGTCTTGATCATCTTGAGAATTTGGCATCCTCAGGGATTCTCCGTGAAAGGACTCAGTCGATCCCCACGGACGACGCCAGCTGTCGATAATTCGGGAACCGGTCCCCCGCCGAGCTTACTTGTTGAATGAGGGATCAACCTAGGGCCCCTTTTCCGCGGAGGGTATAGCGTCCGAGGGCTTGCTGAGCTAGGGCCGAGATGGTCGGGGCAACACAACAGACAAGAGAATTTTGTTCTGGTTCGGGCCTCTCGCTGGGGAGATAATAGCCCTACATCTAGCGGCTTCACTAATTCTCAAGGACGAGCTACAAGTGCTTGCCCGGGGGGCCTTGGGCCTCCCTTCTTTCTCTACTTCTTACAGGTGTGTTCCTCCTCTCGATTCTCTAAAGAAAAAGTCCCCAGCACTCACAATGGTTGGGCACCAGAGAGACTAAACACTACATGCGATGGGGTATTTACAAACGATTACAGCTTTACATCATTTATTACGGAGTGACGTGCCGCTACTGCTCCCAGACGTGGGTGAAACTGTTCCCTTACTTTTTACCATACCGCAGCGTGGGCGTAGTGGACTTAGATCGTGGCCGTAGAATCCTTCAAGCCGCCGAGTGATTAATGCCATGTCACTTCGTGGACCGTGCCCGACTTTTTGGTTATACCGAGGTCCTTCTTGGACACAGTCGTCGATCGCATCCCCAGAGCAAGCATGCTGGGAGAGCTCAAGCGAGGCGGGGTAGGCCCATGGTCGGCCCACCCAAGGATCTTCCTTGGGGACGCTGTCCAAGGGTAGCATGGTCGGCAGCTGACGAGCCGCCGAGGTACGATGGTCGTTATGGGGAATACCCAATCCCTGATAGCTAGCCCCCGAGGCTTAAAGGGGGAAGTTGCTCGACGAGGCCTCCGCCTTAAGCCTCCAGACCTAAAGAAGGGATTGGGACCCTACAGCGAAGAACTACTGCGGCTTTCGAGCAACCTTTGCTCGGGAACAAGAATCTTGCGCGAAAGAACTACCGCAGCATCCGAGCAATCCTGCTCGAGGACGAGAATCCTGCAGTGAAGAGCTACTGCAGCATCCGAGCAATCTTGCTTGGGGACGAGCGTGTTCTGGTGAGACTGAGTGTGTCGCTCGAGGCCCGGCCAAAATGGCGCTTTGGAACGGAGGCAAAAGGTCGCGACGGTTCCTTCTCTGCAGAAGCCTGTTGTCTGGTTCAGCAGTTTTTGGAATCGCGCCTTCTGAGGCGGTTTGAAAACCGCACCACAGTAGCGTCGGTTCCGGCGAGGCGAGGCGATTTCGGTCCGTTCGGCTTCTCCGCCTATAAATACCAGGTGGGGACATTTCTGGAGACTTTCTTCCTCCGCGACTCGCAATCAAACTTCAAAGCCTTCTAACCTTCAAACTCTCTCTTCCTCCTCGCGCCCTTTCCCCGAAGCTCCTTCATGGCGAAGTTCGGCCCGACCAAGATCACTGTGGAGAGGCTTCGGGTGCTCGAGGTCTTCGGGTATCTCGACGAGGGCACCTGGCAGATCCCTAGCGGCGAAGGAGCCCCGGCGCCGCACGACGATGAGATCGTCACGTGTGAGCTCTACACCGTCAATGGGCTTTGAATGCCCGAGAGTGAGTTTCTTGAATCCGTACTTGCTCAATGCGAGTGCGAGATCACCAATTTGAATCCCAACTCCATTCTTGCTTTGACCATCCTTTCACACCTTTGTGAGGGATTCGTGGTAAGCTACTTTACGAGAACGTGCTCGAGCGTTCCGAGCTCTTCTGACGCCTTTTTGCTTTCGGCAGGAGACGGTCGCCCTTGAAGCGGCGGTGGCCGACCTTAGGCCCCTGGCGGGCGACCAGGGAGTACTCGTCCCGGCTGCCAAGGCCAAGAAGACGAGGGTCAAGAGACGAGCTCCGCCACCTCCCTCTACTCGGCTGACGAAGAGGCAGACGAGCTCAACCAAGAGTCCTGCGCTGCGGCACTTGGAATTCGCCGACCGAAAGGAGGTAAGCCACCTAAATGCCTGGATGGAGGGTTACGGCTAGGAGAGCTTGGAGCAGCTCGCGAAGGAGGTGAGACTGACCGAGGAAATGGTGCAGGCCGAGCAAAAGGCGTTGAGGGAGGAGCTTGTCGAGCTTAAGGCCAAGCTCGAGCAGGTTACTTCGGCCCGACGGGCGGGCTCGGAGCCCGAGGGCGCGGATGAGGATGAGGACGAGGATGAGGACAAGTTGCCCCTCATAACGAGGCGTAGGCGCCGAAAGGAGACGCCGGAGGCAACCGATACGGAGAAGGTTGACCCCCTTCCAACGAGGATCAGCCCCGCCGCGGAGGAGAAAGCTGAACTTGAAGCTGCGGCGGCGGCCAACCCAGCCGGAGATGATAACGAGGAGCTTGCCAAAGGTAGGCTTCGAACTCCGTCTTTTCTCTTTCCTTCTTTGCTCTTTGTTTCGCTTGTCCTTTATCCGAGCTAACCCCACTCTGTTGACGTGGGCGTGATAGCTCCTAGGGCCTTTCTAGATTGTGGCAACATAGTTGACGAGATCCTTAGTCGTGTCGTAGAGAAGGAGCTCGCCCTTATTGCCAACCGCATGATGAGTGAGGCCGTCGATGTGGCGGTGGCGGATGAGCTCGTCGACGACGCCGGTCAAGGCACCAAGGAACTTCTTGCTCTAGAGGACCCGGCCCCAGTAGCGCTCACAGCCCTCCCGAGCACTGAGGCGCTTCGAGCGAGGAGGAGGTTGATCTCGCGGTCTTGAGTGAAAAGAGTGCCCAAGAAAGCATGAGATCTCCGGGCGCATCACACGCCGGAACAAGGCGAAGTCCCTAGCGAATAGCATGCTTAGAAGCTGCGCGCATACTGAAGCGAACCACGTGCTCGGGCGGACGCCGCGCCGTCCCCGGGTGAACGGCATGCCCGGGCGAACGGCGACAAGACCCTGAGCGGGCCAGCCGCTCATGAGGGAGGCGCGACGTCCCTAGGCGGACTACCTGGTCGGGGGAATGACGCATCATCCTCGAGCGATCTGCGCCCTTGGAAGGACCACAGGGATATCGGTAGAGGTCCTTGCAGGCGGAAGTCGGGCTCGTGACCGATGTCGCCCGATAGGGAACTCACGGCTCTTCGGGGGGAAGATATCGCCAAGACCTTCCGGGGCAACCTCTGGGCGCGCCTTGGTCGGGTAAGCATGCTTTCCTTTCTTGTCGGTGGTTTCTTCTTTTCGTGCCTTGGGGAAGGTGCCTGAGATCTCTTTTCTTCTTGTCTTGCAGGTTCTTCAAAAGACCAAGGAGGACTTCGTCTCCTCGACAGTTCCTCCCGAGGTCGTGGCCAAACGGAACGCCGAATACAACGCCCGGATAACCGAGCTCGAGCAGTGAATAGACGAACTTAAGGCCCAAGACAAGTTGATCTTGGAGAGGTGCCGCCAGGCTGAGAAGAATAGCCGCCAGGCCGAGGAAGACGCCACCGAGAAAAAGGGGAAAATTCGTGAGCTCGAGCAAGAAAAACATCACTCCAAAGTACTCGAGGCGAAGGTGGCGGAGCTAGGCCGGCTGCGCGGGAGGCTACCGACCTTGTTGATCAAGGTAAGGAGGAGGCAGAGTAACTCCGCCAGGAAGCCCGCGAAGGGCGGGAAGCTCGGCGGAAGGTGATCGACCTCGAGGCCAAGATTGACGAGCTGAGGCAGAAGCTCTCCGTAGCGCTGCGCGTAGAGGATTTTTTCTTTTCTTTCTTCTCTTTTCTGATGACTTTTGATGATGCAAATGAAGCATATCTTTCCCCCCCAAGGGCTTTGTCTTCTGCATTGTTACTTTTGGGTTCTTCCGTTATGTGCAAATAATGAACATGAGGCAAACAACGAAAGATAGGCGGATAGGAGTATAAGTTAGGACAAGGCACGGGCGACACAAGCCCGAAAGGTAGATAAGCGAAAAAGCTCGACATGGGTGACATATACCCGAAAAAGAGACAAAATATAACGATGAGCTAGAATGAGGCACTTAGCGACGATTTTGGGAAAGAAAACATTAGTGCGGTAGCTCGCTCCTACCCAGCCCCTGCTGCGAATGAAGGTCATGCACCTAAGTTGCGAGCACGAGCTCGTTCGCAGGAGAGTTAGGAAAATGCGCGTTGCTCCACCGACCAAGTCACCAACATCTCCATGTTGCGAGCATGGGCCAGGTCGGGAGAGGAGAACGTGCGAGGCCTCGACTTCCTCAGCGCCTAGGACCCGTACCCTTGATTTGCGAACATGGTCGCCGGCGAGGAAGGACGCGCGGTTGTCCGATAGAGTGCGCGATGACCAAACGCGCGCGAATCGAGCTAAAACTCCGGACCGGCTGAAAGGGTGTCTGTATGCGACCGAAATCATGCAGCGAAAAACTATTGCGGATTATAGTCGGCTTATGGGGACTGAAGCCTTTGGCGGTGGGTTTTAGTGACTGGGCGTTGGTCGTGGTACCTTGTACGCTCGCGCGCGCGCCAGCCCGACCTTAGGATAAAGATGCTTGCAGCGAACGTTCCTTCGACGTGCTCGTCCCATCACCAAGATCGTGAGGAAAGGTATGCCCTTACGCGAGATTGAGTCGGCTTACCAACGGGCAGTGACTTTGAAAGCATTCAGAAAATCTTGGAGGTAACGAACTTCACGTGGGCGAGGGAACAGAATTTTTTCTTTCTAAAGAAAAAAACCGCGAGTCTAGCGCGAGATACAAAAGCGAGTACAGGTTTAGACGATGAACTTGCGCAGCTGGTCGATATTCCAAGAGTATGCGAGCACTCGACCGTCTTCCATTGCCAGGCGGACAGCTAGCCCCCGGGCGTGTCGCCGAGATGACCGTAAATGGACCTTCTCACCTATGGGAGAGCTTGTTGGCCTTCGACGTGTCCTGAATTCGACGTAGGATGAGGTCGCCAACTTGCAAGGTCCTGGGCCGAATCGTCTTAGCCGCATTCCGGCGAAGGGCTTGCAGGTAGACGGCGGATCGCATCAGCGCGCTTCATCAGCGAGGTCGAGGAGACGCTCGAGCTTCTGGTCGACGCTATCAACCAGGTGCACTTTTTGGGATCCCAACACAATTTCGGCGGGCAGGATGGCCTCGGCACCATAGATGAGCTGGAAAGGCGTCTCGCCCGTGGCCCGGCTCACTGTGGTGTGGACAGACCAGAGGACGGAAGGAAGCTCGTCCACCCACGGCCCGTCATGCCGGGCAAGGTCTTTGAAGACCCTCTTCTTGATCCCCTGAAGGATTTGGCCATTTGCTCACTCGGCTGCTCCGTTGCTCTGCAGATGAGCTTTGGAGGTGAAACAGACCTTTGTCCCGATGTCTTCGCAGTAGGCCTGGAACAGCTCACTAGTGAACTGAGTGCCGTTTTCTGTGATGAGATGATTGGGGACTCCAAAATGTGTCACCACGTTGCCGCGGAAAAACCTCCTGGCTGCTTGAGCCGAAATGGTTGATACAGGCTCGGATTCGATCCACTTACAGAAGGTGTCGATGGCTACGAGCAAGAATTTATAACCACTTCGAGCATGGGGGAATGGACCTAGAATATCAACCCCCAAGGTCGAGAATGGCCATGAGAGCGAGATAGTTTGAAGCGCGTACGCCGGCTGGTGTGCCTTGCGGGCATGGAACTGGCATGCCCGACAAGTCGCCACAAGCGCCCGAGCGTCGGCTAAGGCTGTCGGCCAGTAATATCCCAGCTAGAAGGCTTTGCTCATGAGTGTCCGGAAGGACGAGTGAGCTCCACACACTCCCTCATGGATATCTCTGAGAAGGAAATTGCCCTCTTCCCGAGATATGCACTTGGAGAGGACTCCAAGTGCCCCTTTGCGGTATAAGGTGCCCTCGATTAGCTTATACGGAGAGGATCGCCTTATAAGCCGGGAACGCTCGGCTTCTTCCTCGAGCAGTGTCCCATGGGCAAAATCTTGGATGAATGGCGTCATCGATCGCACCATGCTCGAGGAGGAGAGCGTTACGCGCGTCTCGGTGCCTCTCTCTGAGAGGAATAAAGGGCTTGCGAGATGCTCGACAGCGCCCTCGGCGAGCAGCATCGAGGGTGCCTCCTCTACAGAGGGAATGGAGGGCTTATTCAGATGCTCGACGAGCGCCCCCGGCGGGGCGGGCATCTATGAGGAACCGACCTTGGAAAGGTGATCGTCCAGGAAATTGTTCTTCCTGGGGATATAGAGTACTTCGAAATTTCTAAAGTACCGCTCCACCTTCCTCACTTCAACCAAATAAAGCGCCATTGAGCGATCGGAACACTAATACTCCTTGTTAACTTGGTTGACGACCAACTGCGAATCGCCTCTTACAGTCAGTCGCTGGACTCCGAGCGCCTTACACGCTCGTAACCCGCCCAGGAGGCCTTCATATTCCGCCGCGTTGTTGGTCGCGATGAAGTGCAATTGAATGACGTACAGGAGCTGATCCCTTTGAGGGGATACCAGCACGACACCAGCCCCCGAGCACTTGAAAGCTCGGGACCCGTCGAAGTACATGGTCCAACGACCATCTTCAGACCCATCGGTCTTGGCAGCGGGTGGCGCCGGGTTTGTCCATTCCGCTACGAAGTCCGCCAGGATCTGGGATTTGATCGCCGTGCGAGCCGAGAAGTGGATATTGAACTCGACGAGCTCCATGGCCCACTTCGCTATCCGGTCGCCTGTATCTTGATTTCTTAGGATCTCTCTAAGTGGATAGTATATGCATGTGATTGACTGCACGCATGCCTCCTGTTGATTCATGTACACGAAGTTTCCCGATATTGATTAAGATCGTCTGCTTACATTATCGATATGGTATCAAATTTTAAACGGCAACTTTGTGTTTTAACCCTTAAAGTTATGGTTATTAATGGGCAGATGTGGAAATTTTGTTTTAGAGACCTTGAAGTTCCTGTAATTCCAAAAATTAATCAATAAAGTATGAAATTTCATTTAAATTCTAGAAATTGAATTTTTAGGTATATGGGCTACTATAAATTTGTTGATCCTTAGACTTAGCACAGACAAGAAGCTCATATCTTTGTGTTTATTTTTTCTTGGCATTATTCCATATTTATCATACTGAATTTATTTTCTGTTATCTATAGTAATTCTGAAAATTGATTGATAATTAGCAGAAAATTGTAAAAATACTAGAAAAAATCCTGGACAATTTGTTATCTACTGAATAGATATAGACAAAACATTACTGATTTAAGAGTGAGCATGCAATATATTGATTTTACTAGCAGTAAAATTCAATCTTGCTTACATATGGATATGTCGGGCATAGAAAAGAGGGAATTTATTGAGTTTGCCCTAAGTAGCAGCAATTTTGTAACTTGGGCAATGGATGCCAAGATCAACTTGATAGCCTGATTTCTTGGAACTGTTATTTCTCATCTCGAAGCTAGTGCCCTTACTCTTCCTGAAGCAGCTAAGTGTGCGGCTTTATACTTCATGAGGCATCATCTCTATGCGAATATAAAGATCGAATATTTGATAGAGGATCCGCTGGCACTATGGAATTCTTTAAAGGAACTATATAACCAGCAAAGATCCGTCTTGTTGCCAGTAATACAACGTGAATGGACCCTCCTGCGCTTCCAAGATTTTAAATTTGTGACAACAAACAATTTTTCCATGCACAAGCTTGTCGCCAAACTAACATTCTGTAAGCAGAAAGTTACCAATGTTGAAATGATTGATAATATATTGTGTACATTCTACCCTAATACGAGGATACTGCAGCAACAATATTGTCATGCCAAGTAACAGAAGTACTCTGAGTTTATATACATTCTGTTAGAAGCAAAAAAGCATGATGAACTCTTAATGAAGAATCATCACATTCTTTCTAATGGCAGTCATGCAATGCCTAAAGAACATGCAAATGCTAAGCGGGCTAATAACAGCCAAGGCAGCGAGAAAGGCAAAAGATATAGAGGGGATAAATGAAAGAATGATAAAGAAGAAAGGAAGAGGCAAACCCGAGTGAAAATTTAAAAGAAAGTGATCAGTTATCTTCCAGAAGCAAGGCCTAGACAATAAGGCTGTAAACCCTCTATAGCAATACTTTTGGTGTGGATGCACTGGCCACTGGTCAAGCACCTGCCGCACCCCAAAACATTTGGTTGAACTTTACATGCAATGCACTGGGAGATTCTTGAAGAATAAGGGAAATAAAGCTAAGGCACACTTTATCGCTAAACCAGTTGTTGAGGAGGAAGTTGAGAAGTGTGATGATATGATTCTTGATCTTATTAAGCTTAAGGAGTTCCATAATTACAATCATGACTCATATGGAGATCTGAACTAGTCTCCTAAATATTCTTTCACTTTGCTAGTCGTTGCTGCATATCATTATGAGTCTCCTTAAGAGTCTTCTTATCAGTTTAGTCTTAGTTTGTAGAATGAATATTGGTCTACGCTCCTATTGAGCGATTATCATTTAAATAAATTAATTAATTCCTAGGATATTTGATTAATTATGATATGTTTGTTCTGTATTTTGTAATATGTTCCTGCTGCAACAATTGTTTCATTGTTAAATCATACTTGTAATATTGAACAAAATATAATCCAATAGCAAATAGGGAAATCTGTCTTGTAGACGGTTGTACCATAAATTCAATTCTTAGGAACAATAAATATTTTTAGACTTTGATTAAGAAAATAGAAAATATTATGACTATCGTTAGAAACGATACACTCATCGTTGGCACTAGAAGAGCCATCGTAGTCTTCCCTATGGATACTTATATAATAATAGAGAATACCCTATTATACCCTGAGTCCAGTCATACTCCATTAATTTTAAAGACAATCATCTGTATAGTTTCCATATAGAAATAGAAAATAAGGTTGGTACAAAATACCTACTAATAATTAAGTTTAACGAGTAAAATATACATGTGGTTGAAAAACTTCGTTCTTTCTTCTTCGTGTTATACTATACATATATAAAACCTGAAGTTTGTATTGCAATGAAAACAATGCTTAAAAATCTAGAAATATTTAAGATCTAACATGATCGACTAGGTCATCCTATGTTGAACATGATGAGAAAAATCATCAATAATTATGCTGGCTGTAGTATAAAAACTATTGATTTTCCTAGATCTGAAGACTTCTTATGCTCTACTTGTGCTAAAACGAAGCTTAGACTCTCTTCAAACCAAGGATGAAAAATAAGGAAGGAAGTCATGTACCTGAAGTCCCATACTTAAAGCGCTATTGGAGCACTTATGTATCTTACGAATTGCATAAGGTTTGATATTGTATTTACAGTAAATTTGCTAGTAAGACACAATACAACCCCAACCAGAAGATATTGGGCTGTTGTCAAGACTTAACTCAGATACCTCTAAGATACTCAAGATCTTGGATTATTTTACCGGAAGGACCAAGACTTGACCATTGTGGGATATACAGATGTTGACTATCTGTCTAATCCCCACATTGCTAAATCTTAGACTGATTTTATTTTTCTCTACGATGGTACAGCCGTTTCTTGACTGTCTTTTAAGAAGATCTTAGTAGCTTCTTCTACCAACTACTTAGATATTATAGATTTATATAAAACCTTACATGAGTGTGTTTGAATGAGACGCATGATTAGCCATATCCAAAAATCATGTAGCATTTAACACCATCGATACTCCACAATTATCGTGAAGATAATACTACTTATGTTGCACAAATACAAACGGGTTATGTAAAAAGTCATATCACGAAGTATATTGCTCCTAAACTTTTTATCCTCATTAACTCTAGAAGAATGCTGAGGTAAAAATTCTGTAAACTAAGTCATATGAAAAT
The DNA here is from genome assembly GCA_036346375.1 of Guadua angustifolia. Taxonomy (NCBI): domain Eukaryota; kingdom Viridiplantae; phylum Streptophyta; class Magnoliopsida; order Poales; family Poaceae; genus Guadua; species Guadua angustifolia. Next base: position 33,910,875 of record CM070514.1, on the reverse strand, counting down.
TTTGCAGATTTATTCACCAAGTCATTTTCAAAATCTACCTTCCAAAGATATGTTACTGGCGTTGAAATGAGATGACTTAAGATATGCAGAGTTCAGGAGGTGAATCCCTAAACCATGACCCTAAGTATGATCCTAAAGATCTTACCTTAAATCTAGAAAATTATAATTTGTACTCTTTTTCCCTTAGTGAATTTTTTCAGAGTTTTCTCACATAAAGGTTTTTCATAAGGCAACTAGTATTACATAATGTCCAAGTGCAATATACTTTTTTCTCCGTCTCTTTTTTCATTGGGTTTTTGAGTGGAGTTTTTGATAAGATATGTGAATTACATGGTATTCGCCCAAGGGGGATTGTTAAGATTTAGATTGATTTGGTTGGACACTATCTCCATATGGATGAATTCGAATCTATCTTTTGCCACCTTTTATATATTTAGCGTCTCCTTGTACATAAGAACTAATCTAATAAAGAGAAAATAGAATTTTATCTCTATATTGTGTATGCTCTCTATTTATATTTACTGTTCTATGATGCATCGTGATTAATCAAGCACAAACAACTCTGCTTTACAAGAGTAAATAGATTTAGCGAATGATCCTGCCGGGTTGCTACTGCACAAGAGCCACGTCAAGTCCATCCATGTCGTAATCAGCGCATCAGATCATGTTTGCCACGCGGCATTCCATAGAAGTGGCAAATGCTGCGTTCGGCTGTAGTGGACGCCCACTCGATCGGCATGGGCATGGAAATCACGGGAGAAATGAGCTCTGATGCGGCCTCGGCGCCGGATTTCTACCAGTCCTATTTTTCTTTGCAACAAGAGCTTTCATGTAATACTTTTGATCGTGCGACACCTCGTGATCATCATGGTGCCAAGTGTGACCAGGGAATCAAAATCTCGTGCTTTTGAATATTTCGGTGTCTAGACGGGGTCCCAACTAATCACGCATAATTTGTCGGCTGCCAAATCAAATTCGTGTACTCCACGTACCAGGCATCGTTGCCATCAGACCCATGAGGGTCGCAAACACAGAAGCTGCGCCCAAATACATGGATAAGTATGTGATGCAATCCTGTAATTTACGCGCTAAATACTTTGAGCAGTAGAAAATTCTGTTAAAAAAATATGTCGTAAGAAAATCACCTAGTGCGTGCATTAGCATTTTTATGACGAGTGTCTTCTGAAAACACTGAAACCAAGGAAAGCACTCACATACACCATCAGATATTCAGATTATAGTTTGGTCCTATGTAACTTCAGGGCGATGAACGATGCAGAGAACATACTACAGCACAATGGCGAAACTTCAACCCTTTCGGAAGTGGTGGCTACGCAACGATGAAAGTTGACGGCCTGATCATCCAATTATGTTACAAGAGAACAATATCACAGAGGGGAGAAACATCCCATACGAATGGAAGCATATGGACAAAAGGAGCTTCACAATCTGCAATGGAAGCTTCCTTTCTTTCCTAGTGGGACTAGAATGGCTAAGTGATTAAATGAAAGAATACATCAATGTCGTGTTTCTCTAGACGTCACAGGTAACATAATATACATACAACTTCAGGCTCTCCCTTACCAGGCGGGAGCAAAAAATGATCGAATAATCTGGGCTTTCGAGGGGAGTAACCATCAGCTGTTGTCTGACCTGTGCCGCTTTTTTGCTTGTAGATGTTCTTGAGCACCATCCCCCAACCTCGGCCGATGGCCTATTGTTTGACTATTAGACCCTCGATCCATGAGCTCCTATAATGTAAATAGGCCATATTTTGTAAGAATTCTATAAGGAATGATTAATGCAGGTCACAAAAATGTTCTAATGTTCTGCAAATGCTTCCTTGGGGTACAAAGTTGTACTATTAGACACCGGATCGATGAGCTCCTATAATGTAATTGTGCCATATTTTGTGAGAATTCTATAATGAATGATTAATGCAGGCCGCAGAAATGTTCTGATGTTCTCCCAATACTGCCTTGGAATACCAAGTTGTACTATTAGACACTGGATCGATGATCCCCTATCTTGTAAATTGTAAATGGGCCATACTTGGTAAAAGGAATGATTGATGCAAGTTGCAAAAATGTTCTGATGTTCTCCAAAAACTGCCTTGGAGTACCAAGCTGTGTTATAAGCAACGGCCTCAACATTGTGCAATACTGAAATAAAATATGCCATCCATAACTATACAAGCCAATGTGGAACGGTTTCACACAGCCAACTTGAGTTCAGTAGATATTATGTCCTTAGTAGGGTAGATTGGGACATTTGAAAGAAATCCTACCTTAGAAGTGGAGGTTGCACCAGGAGCAGATCTCTTTATAGCCCGCTTGCCGAGATTGATCTGCACTGAGATGTTGGCTTGGGACAAATCTATACCCGAGTTTTGCAGGGTGTGATTCAACGTACCAAGCAACCTGTTATGATCCAAAAATAAAATTCAAATGTAGAAACAAAAGAATAATACAACTCCGCATGTACATGAGTGTTCATATACTATCTTAGCCCTCCCAAGTGCCTCAGTATTTGTGCAAATGACAAGAAGATGGGGTGGTGGTTTGCATCAATCTCAAGACACATTTGATAGTGGTGATAACATATGAACAACCATATTAGAAACAAAACAACATGATAACAAGAATGGTACAAAGGACTTATGGATTCAGTGGCAGATTTTTTTTTCAAGGTGGGGGGTTGGGTGGGGAGCTATTAGACTGTGTATTGGTCCTTCACGCTAGGAAAGGCTAAAGCACCAATACATCATCAAGGAATTCCATGGAGAAGGGGGGCCAGCACCCACCTTGGGCTTCATGAATCATGAAGCTCCGCCAGTGCATGGAGTAATAAAATAGGTGAAGCGATTTTTTTTTTTACTGCAAAGCATAATTAGTACATACTCTTGGGAATATTGACTTGATAAGCTGATCGTCCCCTCGTCAATTGCCAATTCATGGTTATTTAACATTTCGCTGTTTACTGCACAGTCCTCTGCAGGTGATGATCTTGTCCCGTGAGCTAGGGGCTGAGACATGACATTGTCTACACATTAAGAAAACATTTTTCCGTGAATAAAATAGACAATTTCAAATTCCAATGGAGTAAATAAAATGTTGCAAATTGTAAAACTATACTTGGACCAAAACTAGTACCTGCAACATTAATGGGACTGGGAGTTTCAGCTGATTTGTAAGACCTACGACCTGTTGGATCAGTTTCTATCAGATTATGTGCAACTGAAGGAGCTGGAGATGCAACCACATTTTTATCATCACAAGGTTTCCCTGTAAAAGGGAATCCAGAGGATCCATTTTTTATAATTTGTGAAGGTTCAGGCAAAGTATCTCCTGGTATTTGGTCCTTGTTCTGCACAGCAATGATGGAACACGGTGAAGAAGTTCGTTAGAACCTTATTAGTATGCCTTAACATGTATGGGATAAAGTGGTGTTAGTAAGCAAATTTACCTGCTCATTTTTCCAGAATGAACGGAAGTAGATGTCTGCCCATGGCATGATCTTTGCCTTTTCTTGGTTCCATTCTGGGCATGAAACTTCATACTTCTGCACTTTCTCTTGTAAAAACCGTATATATTCAATAACCTGCATTAAAATGGGTACCAATATCTCGTAAAAAATAGGTGCCAATAGATAAGCGTGATATTAGATGAATGGATTATACCAAAGCAATTACTGTACTGTCTTACCTCTAAGAGAAATGACGCTTTGTCCCTCTTTTGATCATTATGTGGCAGAAGCTCTCTTAGTATCTGAAATCTACAAAATGATTGCAAGTGGAAAACAAGTTCAGATTTGTGCACCAACAAAATCTTGACGGGAAATCAGGAAACCAAATTTAAGATACATTTAGCAGCGCAACAAAAGGATTCAATCGTTCGAGTAGTCTCAGGTACAGCACATGCTTTTTGAACACCATAGCAGGATGTGCATAACGTCCTACATCTGTCCACTGGCCTAACCACATCTACAAACTACAGCATATCTCAGAAACCAACTCCTCAGACAATGGACACCTTGTTGTATAAAGATGAGCGTCGTCGTCACTACATCCTAACCACATCTACATATTACAGCATCTACTCAGGAACCAACTCCTCAGACAATGGACACCTTATTATATATACAAAGACGAGCACCGTCATCACTACATCCTAAACGCCAAACTATTTCCCAGGTAAACCAAATAGACTTCAAGGCTGCAGATGCATGCTTCCATCCACATTTGTTGAATTAGCAGTGCAAATCCAGTTGCATGCAACTAAGTGAGTATCTTAGGCCCTGTTTGGCAGAGCTCTGCTCCCAGCTTCTGCTGAGTGAATCTGTGAAACTCTGCCAAACAGCAGTTTTCTGAGAATCGCTCCCAGGGTGATTCCCGTGAAGTGATTCTTCGAAATGAACTAGGAGCTGGGAGCTGAAAAAAGCTGCTTCTCCTGATTCACTCCCAACAAAGAGTCAGTTTCTCCATAGAGTTTATCCTATGGATTCGTTAGAGAATCACTTTCAGCGACAGAATCACTTCTCTCGGAGAATCACTTCTAACAGAGAATCAGAATCAGAGGGAGCTCTACCAAACAGGCCCTTAATTAGATTTTAGCTTACCGAAGCTACCACTTTAACATATGTGCCCACTGGGTAGTTAACTATGACAGTGTGCCAACTCACACATTTACCTTGACGATGAGGACCCGAGAGCTAATCGAATCGAAGAAAGAGCACTGCAACTTAGTATGTCTGCCTTAACTGTTGGAGCTAGAGGAACACACGTTACACACCTATCATTGATCTTGCTGCGCCGGCGCTGCTCGGTGGCGGAGTGCTTCGAGCGCGGCGTGTTTGGCAGCTGGTCCGTGCCGGCGCTGCCGCTGCAGCTCCCGCCCTTTCCCTCCACCCTCACCGTGAGCTCTGCAATTTTGAGAACCAAAAGGAAACAAATTCAGCACCAAAGGTATGCAGGCCATATTGGACCTTTTTTGCAGGATGTTGATGGAAAGGATTCGGGCACCACTTGCATTGGAATTGGGGATTGCGCAGGTACGGGAAAGGAGTTGGGAATGAAAGAATTTGAAGAACAGCAAGAAAGAAGTACTCTGGAGCTGAAGGCTCGTAACCTTTACATCAACAAGATGGTGGGTTGACAGATGCTTGAAGAAAAGGAAGTTTCCTGGCGTGATGGTGATATTGACGTTCTGTGTTTTCTGTTCTGTGGCTGTAATGTTTTGGAGATAAATGTTTGATCGCCCCAGGTGTTGGGAGTTTTTCATGTGGTAGAGAGAGGTTATGTGTTTTGAGGTTGAATGCGTTAGTGACTATGCGCATATCTGGATATTTTGTTGTGACTGTCTTCAGTTTCAGTAAAATGGAACTGGGGGGCATCGTTTCGATGTCCTTTTGATCTAAAAAATTCAGCACCAAAACCCCATAAAAGCCGCATCTCTTTCGCCCGTCCGGACGTCCAAACGGCCCCAAGAGCTCGCTTACGAGATGGGTTGGGCGGAATTGAGGTACCTTTCGCCGAGGACGAAACCTCGCGGCGCGCGGCGAGGCCGTCGTCGTCGTCGTCGAAGCCGGCGCCGCCGCTGGATCTGGAGCCGGCGTCCATGAAGCCGCCGCCGCCGCCACCTTTCCACTCCGGCTGCTGTTGCGGCCTGGACGACGCGACGGCGACGCTGCGCGCGGCGAAGGGGAGCGTCCACTGCTGGCCTGCCGAGTGAACAAACAGAGCACAAAGCACACGCCTTTAGCTTTGCCTCGCCTTTTTCACCGGTTTTTGTCTTGTGCTTTTGAAACGAGCACAAATCATTGGAGGCTTCCAAAGTCCAACCTAATGATGTTACGATGGTGCTTGAATTTTTTTAAGGCCCTGTTTGTTTCAGGTTGGGATTGTGAAAAGCAATTTTTAAAAACTAGATTGTAAAAGCTGAATTGTTAAAAAGCTGAAGGTTGAAAGCTCATGGTTGTTTGTTAACCCAGATTATAGTTGGGGGCAATGGTAGGTAATTTTGGTTGAAGTTGGGGAAAACTGAGGGCAATGGTGGATAATTTTGGTTGAAGTTGAATGGATATTGTGGTCTTTTGCAAAAAAAAAAGCTGGGGAAAGCTGGGGAAGAGTGGATTGTGGGATTATAACAATCTGGCTTCCAGATTGTTATAATCTAAATTAAAAATTTGCTGTTTATTACCCTTCTAGCTTTTAAAAGCTACTTTCCACAATCTCCAGCTGAAACAAATAGGACCTTAGTTTCCGTGTACTCGCCTCTGGATGTGGTGTTTGGACTAATATTGGGAAGTTGCAAAAGAAAGCAATGAAACAAACATCTGATGATAAGATGAATCGGCAGAAGCATAACGACAAAATGACAATTGTTACCAGCGGTAAATTGAAAAAAAAAACGTTTAAGTTTATAAGGCATACATCATTGCTCTTAATAAATATCTAACTTTACTTTATATCCTCTACATGTATGCATAAGTATAGTATTTAGAAATAATAATTAGGAGTAGTCTAGTCATTATTAATATCCCATTAATCTATGTAACAAGAGAAATATAATTATGACCCATTTGTAATGTAAAGGTTTCCCCAAAATTTCATACGTAGGATATCTTCCTCCAAACTCCTTAAATAAGTTTGGAACAAAATATAAATCATGCAAAGTCGTGAAAAGTCGCAATGAACCTTTACTAGAAAGCCAGCGATTCACAGTCGACCTTCCAAAGCAAATTTTTTTTAAGAAAAAACCCAACCAAGCCGGACATTGGACTGGTCGAAATACCCATCGGATTCATCGGTTCATCCAGTGGTCCGCGTGATCGAACTTGTAGCTGAAGTTATCTAGAGGCTAACTAGCGTTTTTTTCAGAGGAACGAGGCTAGCCAGCTAGTTCAGAAGCTTTGACTTTTTTCCGGTTGGTATATGTATTTATTTTTGTTTGGCAAGTTTGGCTTGATCTCGTAGCCCTTCTCCACCTAGACAATTACTTGCCATGCTTCTATACTATGACAGATAGATCTATTGTAATTTCATACTATAGCAAATGGTACTTATCATCTAACTATTATTTCACGATGAGAAAAAAAGGCTAAATTTAGAGTTTGTTTGGTAGAGCTTCAGATTCCAATTTCATCTGAAATCTGAAACTTATAGATTAAAATAAAGTGAATTAAATTTATATTTTTGGTTTAAAATATAAACAAAATAATCTATCTAAACACTCTTAATATACTCACAGCTTCAACTTCACGAATCTGATGAAGATAAAAGAAAACTAAATTTCTGTCAAACATACCCTTATAATTTCGTTTCAGAAAAAAAAAAAAAAGCCAAACTTGAAGAAAAATGGGACCGAGAAAAAAAACGATGGCCCACAGACCACCTCAGTCCTACCTCCTAGGCATCCAGGCCTAGCGAGCCAACGGGCCCCGGGCTACGACAAATCCCGTGCGGCCGGCCCAGCTGTGGCGATCAGACCTACGTGCGAGCTAGCGCATAGCATCGCCCACCCTGTCGACCAGAAAAAGCTACGCGCACTCACCTCGCATCCCGTTTGCGCCCCCCATCCCACGGGGGTCGACGCGCTCGTCACAACCCACACCCCACAGCTGCTGCAACCACGCGTCGACGTCAACGAACCAAACGAAAAGAATGGCGCAACCACCGCCTCGCCGCGCACGTTCGCATCGTCTCCCCAGATGCTATCGTCGACGGCGCAATCGCCGGTGCGGCGGTGCAAAACCGTTTCCGGCGCCGCGCGCGGAAGTCTCACGTGGTCTCGGGTGCTCCGTGCTTGTGGTTAGCTCGAGATCGAACCGTGCATCGTTTTTTTACGCACCTCGAGGGTCTGCGGCTGTGGCCTGGCCCCACAGCGCGAAGGGCGGCGGCTCCTGCTTGACGGCGCCCGCGGCGGGGACGGCGTGGCTGATGCTGAACGTGCCGATGCCGCCGGGCAGCGCGTGCTGGTCGAGCTGTTTGTCGGCGCCGGCCGGTGGTGGGGGAGGCGACTGCGATGGCCTCTCCAGCGGCTGCAGGAAGTCGTGCGTCTTGAGGAACAAACCTGCACCAGTTGCGGATTGCTTTGCTTCAGAACAGGGTGGTGGTGACATCATGAAAACAGATATTGACGATGATTATATCATCACTAATTATTCCCAGTGTATTCAATAGGTATACATAGAGAATACTCTATAATGTAAAATATTTATTAGATGTATAAAGTGAATATCACATTAGTTTTATAGTATTAGAATACGAAATATGTTATATATTTATGAATAAGATTATATAAAAAATATGTCATATAAACTTGGTGGGACGGAATAATCAAAATCGGCATGATGCATGCATGATATGTGGCACGCTACACTAGTTAAATAGTTTGAATAACTATACAAACGACAACATGGAACTGGTAACTTGCAGAGATCTGATTGTTTTGGCATCAGAGCTGCAAGGACGATGTTCGGACCACTCTGAAAGTTACACAATTTCAGAATTTCTAAAACAATTGCCAGCGAACCAGGGAGGTCGTGGACGGCTCTTTGCATCCACCTAGATGCACGTGATCATTTCTTTCTCCCGTTAATTCTGTCGTTTTCTTTAACCACACAACCTAATATTATAAATCCAAAAGTTTTTTTTTTCCGAACATAATAAATTCAAAAGTTAATTTCCAAGAAGCACATGAAGTAGATGTGGCACAATATCCCGGCAACTCTCTTCCACAGAACGACCAAAGATTACCGAATTTGGCAGATTATTCTGAGATCCATCATCACAACACCTCAATTCTCACGCACTCACGCAAAATTCACTGTGGAATAACAGAATTTGGCAAATTCAGCTCCGCGATTCCGACGAGAGAGATGAATCACACGCACCTTGAGCAGGGGGCGGCAGCGGCTTGGAGTCCGGGAGGGACGAGTCCTTGGCGGCGGCCGCGTACAGCGAGAGGAAGTCGTGCGACGCGTTATTCCCTGCATTAACCCGCCAAAACACTCCCTAATTTAGGGAACGCGAGACGAATCCATCCCATGGAGCAAGAAGCCAAACCGGCCATGCCGTCCGACGGCGCGAGCAAGAAGCAGGGCGCGTACCTTGGAGCCCCATAACCGCGCATTACACCGCGCGAGCGATCGATCGAGGAAGCACGCGCGCACGACTCGCGGGCTGCGGCTGCGTGCCCGCGTGAAGGATGGCGGCTTGGCGTTGGAGAATTGGGATGTGAGAAGGGACAGGAGGGCGAGGTATGCCTGCAGCTCCAAGGCTCCCCAGCCTTTCTTCTCTCCGGCCTCTCGCTCTTTCCTCTGTGGGATCCTTTATACGCGTCCCCTCTGAGCTTAGCCGAGCGAGTTTCTCTCTCCGTGACGGCGTCAATGTGGCCGCCGTTAGCGGCGCCGGCCGAGTGGGGTAGGCTTCTAGGGGGCGGGGAGCAAGCACGTGCATGCTGGACGTGAGTTGACCGCGGCTGTAATGTGGCGTTACTTGAGGAGCTAACAGTAAAAGTTTTATTTTCGTTTTGTAATTAGGCTGTGCCTGGGTGGAGGGATGAAAATGAAAGATAACTGGTCAGTAAATGGCTGTTCTGTTTTCGTTTCTATATTTTTTACTGATTTATGTCTCTATATATTTTACTGAAGCATCTAGACCCTTAATTTTGATTGGGTTTGCTAATTAATGATAATCAATGTTAAAGGACTAACAAATTTGCTTTAAGTGTGCAAAAGTAGGTTGGCCTTGTCACTAAAAATGAAAAAGTGAAATTCGTAGGGCTAAAATGAAGACAAGTTTAAGATCAAGATATAAAAAGGGTGCATTTTGCCGATCTTGGTGTTTGGAGAAAGATCAGGTTACTAGATTAGGTGTCGTACTAGTTAGATTAATACTTTAACTTATAATCATGTATTGCACAAGATTGCATTGAAATTGCCTATTGTCCTGTTGAGTGCAGCACAACGGACCAGAGGTGTGGCAGTACCACCCCTTAAATTGCAGTAATTATCTAATAGAAGGCCTGTTTTTGTACAATCTGTGAGGCTGACACTACAGGGCCTCGGAGCGCGTGCCTAATTTGACAGCAAGTCGGGGATTTTATCTCCCAATAACTTTGTCTGTGGGGCTATAAATACCTCCACACCTGCACCTTGGACAAGATTAGAGACGTCATTGCATATTCCTTGGGTCCTTACACTACTCTTTATCACTCTAGAGTATTCAATTTGGTATTTATGAGTAGTTGAGAGCATTCAAATGCAAAGCATTGAATTGAGTCATTAGAGCATTTGATTTTCTTCAAGCAAGTATCATAGTCTATTCTCTTAGATGTTGCCGCTTCCTAGACAGCTTGGAGGCGTGTGTCGGCGTACTTTACGCCAGGGAACCCTCTTCGTCGCACAAAAGCATGCGTGGCCTACGTGGCAGTCTAGTAGGCGGGTGGGTGTTCACACCCCGTCTGCAGGCATCGATCCATGTGGCTGGGCGGCAGCGGGCGACCACGCTCGCCGCCGGCGCCCGGCCATATGGCGGCTTTGGCGGCGGTGGAAAGCACGCCACCCACCGGTGTCGGTCCACGTGGCGCGAAGCGGCAGTGGCGACCACGCCATGCTCGCCGGCGCCAAATTTCACGTGGCGATCTAGCGGCGGGTGGTGTTTACACCGTCTGCGAACATCGATCCACGCGGCACGGGCGAAGCGGCAGTGGCGACCACGCCGCTCGCCGGCGCCCACCACGTGGCGGCTTTGGCGGCGGTGGCGAAAGCACGCCGCACACCGTGTCGGTCCACGTGGCGCGCGGGCGGCGGTGGCGACCACGCCCGCCACGGTGTCGGTCCACGTGGGCGGCGGCAGGTGGCGACCACGCCGCCGCTGGCGCCCACCACGTGGCGGCTTTGGCGGCGGGTGGTATACGCTTCATCACCGGTGCCGGCCCACGTGGCGGGTGGCGAGTGGCGCCACGCCGCTTCACCCGGCGCCGGCCCACGTGGCGAAGGCGAAGCACGCCTTGTTTATCCCATCGCCATGCAAAAAAGGTGGATGCGGTGGCCGTCCGAAGTCTCCTTCCCGACGTCATGAGTGTCGAGCAGACCACTGCTTTGTGCACGCGTCGATTCAAGGAATTCGCTACAAGCCTGTTCTCGACGCCACACCTACCGTCGCAGAGGGTCACATTCCGGAAGAACCGGGTGAAGGCATGCGCTGGCATTGATTAGGGCTGAAGGAACGGGACAGCGCATAAAGGCGAAGTAAATGCATGTAAGATAGGCATGATGACGATCCCTCCTCTATCTGACCCATGTAAGCCCGTGCATATAAGGGCACTTGAGAGCATACGAGAGGGGGGGTCGGAAAAAAGAGAGAGAAGAAAAAAAGGTCAACAGAAGAGCTGGTCATCGGCAAGCTCTGTAACCAAGCCCAAGATACTCAATCCAAAATCAGGCAGGACGTAAGGCTGTTACCCTTCTTGGAGGTGGCCTGAACCTAGGTAAAATCGGTGTGTGTCCATCAAATTGAAGGGGCACTAGAATTCGTTAGTGTGAGAGGTACTGGGGTTTCCCTCTGCTAGGATTTACCAATTACCAAAGCCACCCCTCATCAACTAAACCGGGTCAGAGACTCGGACTGTCAGTGGAATCTGTTGACAAAGCGTGAAAACCAAAGATCTCCTCGAATAAGTTTGTGAGGAGGACCGCTGGATTATGAAGGCCGGAGCTCACCTATCTGAAGCGGAGAAGAGCTACCACTAGTGATTGAGGGAAGCTTAGTTGTATAAGAAGCAGGCTTAATTCGTTTAAGCCCTCAACGTGGATTAGGGCGACCGGTAAGTCTCTGAGACAACAGAAAAAATTCGTTGTGTTCATATCTTGTGGTTTGCTTTCTTGTATTCATTTGTGCAAATTTACATTTCTAGTGTACTCAGTGTTTGCTCATCTATTTAGGATTATGTAATTGCTTAGACTTAGTTTGTTGGTGCACTTAGCAAAACCTAAACGATTTAGGCCTTAATTATTAAAATTCTCAATTCTAGTATTACTTGATCATTTGTTACAATTAGAGCCAAAAATTTTAAAAACTTCTTATTCATCGCTCCCTACTTTGTTATCCTTGATTCTACAACTGGTAATGGAAATAAAATCAAAAACTCCGAAAACGTACGCGGAATGGAGCGGATACAAAAACAAAAGCGGAAAATTCCATCTAGGTACGTTCCTAGTTGTAACACCATAAAAAATTTGCAAAATCTTTAATTTAGGATTTAATTCCTATTTTATGAATTTTCTGATTTTTTTGACATTTAATTAATGAATTTTCTATTTTAGAATTAAATAAATACTTTATTTTTAAAAAACAAAATCTCTTAAAATAATTTTCAGAATTTTAAAATGTTATAAAATATTTTTGAATTTTTTAACTCTACTTGATATTTTTTATAAAGCAATATACATTTATGATATTATTCAAATTAGAAAATAGAATTTTCATTTTCATTTGTACGAATTTCCGTTTTTGTTTTTATACTAACATTTTTTGTTTCAATTTCTAAACAAAAGACTTTCATTTTCATTTTTTTTGGAACAATCGAAAATTTTGTTTCTGTTTTCAACTCTTTCTAGGAGTTCCTAAGTGTCAACAGATTGCGCTTAGGGTACCCTCTCCGACGCACAAAGCCATTCCACGTGGCGGCCTGGCGGACGGGCGCGGCGAAAGCACGCTCACGGCCAGTCTTGGTCCACGTGGCGCGACGCCAGCAGTGGGCGAGACGCCTGCCGCCCGACGCTTAGTCCACTGGCGGCTTTGGCGGAAGCAGGCGGCAAGCACGCCCGGCCAAAAGCTTGGGTCACGTGGCGCCCGGCGGCAGTGGGCGAGAAGCCTCGCCGCCGGCGCCCGCCCACGTGGCGACTGGCGACGGGCGAGAGCATGCCCACTTGCCAAAGCCGTCCACGTGGCGCCCGCCGGCGAGTGGCGGGCGAGACGCTGCCGCCGGCGCCCGATCACGTGGCGGCTTCGGCGACGGGCGGCGAAAGCACGCCGTCGGCAATCTTGGTCCACGAGGCGCCCGGGCGAAAGGGCGAGACGCCGCCGCGCCGGCGCCCGATCACGTGGCGGCTTTGGCGACGGGCGTGCGGTATGCTCACGGCAGTCTTTGGTCACGTGGCGTCCGGCGAGCAAGGGCGAGGACGCTTTTTCGCCCGCCGCAAGGCAAAAGGTGGTGCGAGTAGCTTCACCGATGTCTCCTTCCCTATCGTCATCGTTCGGCAGCGCAGTTCGCGGTGTTAGATCTATCAACTGCGAGATTTCGCTACAAACCCATTCTCTCGACGCCTCTCACCTACCCATCAAAACGGGGTCACATACCCGACGGACCGGGCGAAGCCATGCGTCGACATTTAATGAAAGGCCGAGGAACGGGACAAGACGCAGGAAGGGGTAACAAATGTATGAAGATCAGCATGATGACCCCCCTAGTACCTACCCTGGTTGGCCTGGCCTATATAAGGGCCCTCTAGTGCATGGGGAAAAGGGGTCGAACGACAAAGAGTTCGGCAGTAGAGCCTAAGGAAGAACTTGTAACCCGAAAGCTCTGTACTGTACTAGTTTCAAACACTCTTTAAACAATCTAGCAGGAGGTAAGACTATTACCCAAGGAAAAGGGGGCCAGAACCTGGGTAAAATCTGTGTGTCATCCCTAGTCCATAGACGCCGGAATCCTTCGTGTGGGAGTCTCTAGGGTTTTCACCCTCTAGGGTTAGACAAGCCAAGACAGACGCCCCTATCGAACCAACCGGCTCAGAGATTTGAACTGTGGAGGCTGAATACACGGCGAGGCGTGCATGTGGGGGCTAGTGGTTGGTTTTTCCGGCTAACTCCCCGGCGGACTTCGGTGTCCGTGATTTGGAAGTAGGCCCGTGCATATGGAGATGGCGGGTTCTCAGCATCAAGGAGCGGCAGGCGAAGCGGTGCCGTGGTGCATCGGCGATCTCACCGGTCGAAGGATCGTCTCACCCCGCTTCGCAGTGGTGGCGTGCTTTGTTTTGAAGCGGCGAGCACCACTCGCGACGCCGATTATTATGGAGGCAATGCACTCGCCGAAATCTGCACGCGTTCGTCTTTCTTGACCTCCCCGGTGGAACTTCGTGGAGACTTCGCCACTCGTGGGCTGCGAGCATCGCCGGTCTCGTGGATGCGCCCAACAGGTAGGCTCTCGACCAGCCAGTACCGTTGGTACTGTCGCCGGGCGCATGCAAAGCGACTCAGCGCCAGCCGCCCCTAACGAAAAAGCTACGGCTGGCGTGCGGGAATCGAAGAAGGGCACGCTAGCTACTGGTCCCGTTCATGAGGGACCGTGGGGACCTTTCGGTCTCATTTGGATGCTAAGCCACGGGCGCGCAGTGACAACCTCCGTGGTCGCCGCGCGCCACCCGGCCGAGCGTGGCCGCTGGAAGCAATAGATCGACGGTGAGAGCCCCTCCCATGGCTCTCACTTCGGACCAAGGAGGAGGTTCACTCCTCCAACTCTATAGGGAGCAGGACCAGCGCTCTCGAGAACGTCTCTGCCGGGCCCCGATGATGGTATTGGCTCCTCTATGGCGTCGGTGCGAGTTTTCTCCGGGGCCGCGCCGCGTGGCGGGCCGAGACGAGTTTGCCCGGCGTCCATAGAAAAGTATGACGGCACCACCAACCCGTGGAGTTCTCCGAGATATATACCACGGTAGAGGCGGGTGGCAAGGGTCCGAAAAGATCATGGCCAACTACCTCCGACGGCCTTGACGGGCTCTGCCGTTTTGGTCATAAAACCTCGAGGGTTTGCACTTTCGTGGGGAGTTAGCGACCTCTTCGTCGCCAACTTTCAAGGATCGTTCACCTGACCAAAGCGTGGAGGACGACCTTCACGCTGGAAGCAGAGAAGAGCGCCGCGCGACTTCATTCGGCGATTTTGCCATCGCCGCAACACGATCCCCACATCTCGGAGCAATCGGTCGTCATCGCTTCCGAAGAGGCATCTGCGATCGCAAGATGAAGGAGAAGATGGCCACCGTATTATCGGCACCACCTCCGAAGCTCTTCTCCTCGCACATAAGTGTCGCGCGGGCATGAGCGAGGTGGTTAGCACCTGGCCCCAAGGGTGGCCAAGGCAAGGACGAAGACGGGACCTCGAAGGGTTCCGGCCATACAAGCAAGAAGGCGCGGAAGCGCGAGGCAGGAGAGACCAGGCGGGTCTTGGCCGCCGAGCGGGACGACGAGGACCCCGCGCCACGGAAGCGCAACTGCCGCGACCGGCGCGACGACCGCCGTGAGCGGCATGACGACCGTCGTGACCAGCTTAAGGATCGCCGTGATCGGTGCGATGACCGCCGCGGTCGTGGGAACGACAGCCGCGAACAAAAAGAGAGCGAGCTCTATTACCCGATCCATCGGACCAACACTCACGACCTGGACGGCTGTCCTGTCGTGAGCAAAATGGTGGAGAAGCGGCTCAAGGAACGCCGCCCCGACGATGATCAAGACGAAGATCCTGCCCCGCTGGCTTTCCAGCAGGCGGATCACGCTGTGGCTTACATCCATGGTGGTTCGTCCACCTTCTCCTCCAACGCCGCCTATAAACGGCTGAAGAGAGAAGTGTCGCCTGTTGCCGAGCTTGGGCGGGTCGGATCTTTGAAATGGTCTGAGCAGACCCTCACTTTCGGTCGGGCCGACCACCACCCGAGGGAGCCACCTACCGGGCATCTCCTTGCCGTGGTGTCGCCCACCGCTCGAACGCGGCGGCTAGGCGGCGTGCTAGTGACGGAGGAGTTCCATCAACCTCTTGTCCTCTTCGGCATTCTTGGCACTCCAGATCCCACAAACAGATCTCGCGCCCGGCTGCTTCTTCTTGGGTAGCCCCGGAGTCTAGTTTGATGCCCCTGGGCCAGGTGTGCCTCCCTGTCACCTTCGGGGAAAAAGACAATTATCGCACCGAGATGGTGGACTTTGAGGTCACCGACTTCGACCTCTCCTATAATGCCTTGCTCAGCCGACCGGCGTTGGCCAAGTTCATGGCGGCAACCCACTATGCTTACATGGTGGTGAAGATCGGCCTGTGGCCCCATTGCAATCCGGTGGATAAAGCCGAGGCCTTTGCGCCACAAGTATCTTGTTGGACTGCCATGCCACTGCGTCGGGTGTCTGCAGACGCCACTTCCTCAGAGCCCCTCAAAGCTCGGACCAGCGCCTCACTCGCTCACGGTGAGGTCAAGGTGGTCGCTACGAGTGGGGTGAACCCCAAAAGACCACAACATTGGTGCCACCTCGCCAAATAGAAGACACGCTCGTCACCTTCCTCCGCCTAACTCCGACGATTCGCCGCAATCGTCCGACATGAGGGGTCCTCGGAAGGTGATCGAGCACCGATTGGCAACGCTCCCGAGGCACGCCCTGTCCGCAGAAGGTCCGGAGGCGCGCCGAGTGCCAAGATGCCATTCGGAGGAGGTAGAGAATTTGCTGAGCGCAGGATTGTCAGGAAGTCTCTCATCCGAGTGGCTTGCCAATTCTGTGTTTCGTCAAGAAGTCTAACGAAATGGCGATGTGTGTCGACTTCACCGACCTCAACAAGACTCGCCTGAAGGACCCATACCCCGCCGCGAGTCGACCTCATTGTTGACTCCACGGTACGGGTGTGAGTCATTGTGCTTCTTGGATGCGTCTCGGTACCACCAGATCGAGATGGCGCTTTGAAGATGAAGAGAAGATCATTGTAACCCTACGGTGTTTCTTGTTATGTAAGAATGGCTTTTGGTTTAAAGAATGCCGGTTCTACTTACCAACGTGCCATGCATATCACTTTCCGCTTCCAGATAGGGCGGAATCTTGAGGTCTACGTTGATGATTTAGTTGTAAAGATCAAGAAAAGCGAAGAGCTGATCCAAGACATGGAGGAAACCTTTGCTAACCTCCAGAAGAAGTGCTTGAAGCTCAATCCTGAAAAATGCGTGTTCGGTGTGCCCTCCGGCAAGTTGCTGGGTTTCCTGGTGTCCAGCCGATGCATTGAAGCCAATCCTGACAAGATATCGGCCATCGAACACATGAAGCCGCTAGTGCGACTCAAGCAAGTTCAGTGCCTGGCCGGTTGCCTGGCCTCCTTGGGGCGGTTCATTGCCCGATTGGGAGAAAGAAGCTTACCTCTGTTCAAGCTGCTGAAGAAGACTAACCATTTTGAATGGACTGATGAGGCGCAGAAGGCATTTGAAGACTTGAAGCAATACCTCTCCTCTCCCGGTCTTTGGTCTCCCCAAGACCGGCGAGCCGCTGCTCTGACATAGCCGCCACTCCCGAGGTGGTGAGCGATGTTAGTCGCGAGAGGGAAGGCGTCAAGGTTGGTTTACTACATCGAAGAAGGTGTTGCACGGCAAACTCGATACCCGCAAGCTCGAAGATGTGTCTGACGCAATTCTAGTAGCGTCCAAGAAGCTGCGGCATTACTTTCAAGGGCGGGAAATTACCGTGGTCACGGCCTACCCTCTGCGAGAGATTCTCCACAACCGCGGAAGCGAAGGTCAGACGCTAAATGGTTTCGGGCAATTGGGAATTCAACCTAAAATTCATACCCCGCACCGTCATCAAGAGTCAGAAGCTGGCGGAGTTTGTCGCCGAGTGGACTCCCGCCACTCCTGATGCCGAAGAAGCGCCTGCGCCCTCTCCCTGGACTTTATTCTTCGATGGCTCCTTCAGGCTGGAGGGGGCGAGGGCTGGGGTTGTCTTGGTCTCTCCGACCGGTGACACCCTTCAGTATGTGGTCGCCCTCGACTTCAAGGCCACGAACAACATAGCTAAGTACGAAGGCCTGCTGGCAGGGTTGCGCATCGCGTCGGCGTTGGGCATTTGGCGTCTCCAAGTCAAGGGTGACTCCCTGCTAGTCATCAATCAAGCGCGGAAGGAGTTCCAATGTTTCGACCCCACCATGACGGCGTACTTGGCGGAGGTCCGAAAAATGGAACGTCGCTTTGAAGGGTTGGGGTATATTCATATCCTCAAAGACGACAACCACCTTGCGGACGGGCTTCGCGACTCGCGTCCTCAAAAGGTTCTGCTCCACGGGTCTTCGAAGAAAGATCGTCACGGCCAATCCATCGCAGCCCCGGTTCTGTGGGGACGATGGTGTCATTGCCGAGCCCCCACTCGTGAGGGGACGATGGCATGGCCGCTGCGACCTCGACCTAGGTGGGGAAGCGGCGTCGCTGCCAAGGCCTCCGCTCAGGAGGAAGGCAACAGGTTCGCTTCAGCCCTGTGTCCGGAGGAAAGCGGTCTGCCCGTCTGCAAAGACGGGGAAAAGCTTGACCCAGCGGAGTTCCCGGGCGAGCACCGAGTGGTCGCCACGCTTGGCCAAAAAGATCGGTGGATGGATCCTATCCTAGCCTTCCCGCACGCACCAAGTGATCCCGACGATGATGCCTCACCGAGAAGATTGCACGTAAGGCCAAGTGCTATACTCGGTAGGTGGGGACCTATATCGCCAGAGCGTAAACGGAGTTCTCTTGAAGTGTATCACCGGGAAGAGGGAGCAATTTTGCTCTCGATATCCATAGAGGCGCAAAGGGAGCCATATGTTCGGCCAACACCTTTGGTTGGCAAAGCGCCCGCCAAGGATTTTATTGGCCCACGCCTCCGTGATGCTTGCGAGCTAGTGAGACATGTGAAGCTTGTCGGTTCTTCGCCAGCAATCCACCGACCACTTAAGCTCGCACCATCCCGCCTCTCGCCGCTTGCGGTGCGGGGCCGGATATCTCGGGTCGTTTCGCGAACACAGGGGCTTCACCCACCTCTTAAATGCGCCATCGACAAGTTCACGGCGGGTTGAAACCGAGGTGGTGCGCCGCCATCATTTCGCTGCGCCGCCAAGTTTATGCGCGGGATCTTTACCCGCTTTTGAGTCGCCAACCGCATCATCACCGACAACGGGACTCAGTTCACCAGCGCGGCTTTCCTGGAGTTCTGCGATGAAATGGGCACCAAAGTATATTTTGCTTTGGTGGCTCATCCCATGAGTAATGGGCAAGCAGAACGTGCCAACGCGCTGGTGCTGAAGGGCCTCAAGACAAGGGCGTTTGATGGGCTCCACAAGCGGGGCGCGCGATGGACGGAGGAGCTCCCAGCTGTGCTGTGGTCGTTCCGTACCATACCTAGTCGGGCCACTGGTGAGACGCCTTTCTTCCTGGTGTACGGGGCGGAAGCCGTTCTCCCCTCCGAGCTGTCGCTCGGTTCTCCGCACGTCTCGGCGTTCAACGAAGAAGGCCAGGAAGACCTTCGGCGGGAAGAAGTCAACCTCCTGGAGGAAATGCGTGATCGGGCCGCCCTCCGCGCCGTTCGGTATCAGCAAAGCCTCAGGCGGTACCATGCCACCCAAATCTCCGAGAGAACGCTGGCAGTGGGCGACCTGGTCTTGCGTAGGATTCAGACGCATGCCGGGTTGCATAAACTGTCTCCCCAGTGGGAGGGCCCCTTCAAGGTGGTCTCAGTATCTCGACCCGGGGCGGTCCGATTGGCCACTGAGGACGGCGAAGAACTGACGAATTCCTACAACATAGAGTTGTTGCGGAAGTTCTATCCTTAAAAGAATTGTAAGTGTCCGGCAGCTTGCTCCAGTTAGCCTTGAGTTATCTATACACGCAGGTTGTGCGTAGAAGTGCCGGCTTATTCTTGCGAAAGGCCCCAGCATCTCCGATGGTCGCCAGACGCCGGGGTTGGTCGCCAGTAGCGCTATTTGGTCGCCTTGGCCTTCGAAGGTGGTCGCCAGACGCTTGAGGTCGGGTCGCCTTCGCCAAGGTCGGGTCGCCTAAACGCTGGGGTTGGTCGCCCAACGCATACAAAGCAAGATAAGTGCTTCGTCGCATTTTGGCCATTTTTATGCGCATACTCTAAGATGGGTCAAGCTACGCGTGATTGTCGTGAGTGTCAAAAATCAACCCCTCATGATAAAAGAAAATGTGCTATGTTAACGCCCGCGGCCAAGTAATAGGGGTGCAAGTTAGGCACAGTACTCAAACACGGCTCAGACGCCTCGGGTTGGCTCTGAATCACCGTCGCCACCGCCGAAAGTACCACGTGGCCTAAAAACACTTATGGAAACTTGTTGCCTCGCCACGCTCTGCCGCAAAGACGCTTCAGCGATCATCGTGGTCTAAGTTCCGAAGAATTTGAATCAGCAACAATCTCGCGTAAAAGCCTGGTGCTAAGACTAAGCTACGTCTTGCATCTGCTGTTAGACTCAAGGTCATTTCTGCCTAAGTCCTGTGTGACTTGCATGATCTATACTTGTGTTCGCAGCCAACGCGTATAATCGCTGGCAGGACTCAGGAACACTGCCCTAGCCTAGGCGTTCCTTAGGCATTCCAGCTAAGTTAAAAAACTGGTCGCCTAACGGTTTAATCCAGTAAATTCGATCATACAAAACAGATAAGCATACGGATAACATTAAACAGGAAATATCTCCTTCACCAAGGTTTGCCCAAGTGTTTGTGAATGCAGACAGATCAACAAAAGGAAATAAAAATGAAAGAACAAAAGTGGCTGCTCGGCCCTTCACTCGTCGTTGAAGTCAAGGTCCCCGCCGCTTCTCGCCTTCCTCCGCCGGGTGGAGACGCCCACGATCGGCCGCTCCTGCGGAAAGAGCCGTGCCACGTGTTTCGGCGGTCAGCGCCTCAAGGCCTGCCGCTGCTCCCCTCAAGCCGGCCTCACCACCGCCATTGATCGAAGGCGGCGCGGTCGGGCGCAAAGCAAAGACAAGACGAGGTTGCGGCGATGATCGCGTCTTCTCGTCCCTCTCTAGCAGAAAGCGGCGAAGCGGTGGGCGATTCGGAGTGCCTCTGCGGCCTGATTGGTTGCATGGGCAAATTGCAAGGCGGAGTCCTCTAGTGACGCATTCAGAGCCACCCCCAAGGGCTCTAGGTAGGATCGAACGAGCCGAGCCGAGCAGTTCGGCTCGGCTCGCTTGGGCTCTAGTAAGGAGCGAGTGAGCCAGCTCGACTTCGGTTATTCGGCGAGCCCAAGAGCTTCGCTTCGGCTCGGCCACAGCTCGAGCCGGCTCGTTAACTCGCCAAGCCAGAGATTCAACAAATGACCAAAAATTTGCAGTCGCTATCTCTGTGGAACTTCCCGACCAAGTTGTTATTGCTTAAATCTAGTATCTCCAACATTGCAAGGCCACTCATTTACTTAGGTATTGGTTCATTTTTGTTATTAAGGATAGAAATCAATAATTGTCGGTTGGTTAGATATACACACTTTAGATGTAAGTAACTAATAATGGTAATGACATTAGACAAATCATCAACCACATAGAATCATCTACTTATCTAGTACTATTTAGCACATTGCAAGAAAATCAATTATCAAAATACCAATATAATGTTGTGCATGCATCACAAGGGTTCAAGAATTCAAAATTCAGAAGGTATCGCTTAGGGTTTTGCTCATATGGGCTAATTGGGCCGAGCCAACGAGTCGGTTCGTGAGCTGAGGCGAACCGGCTCGCTATAAAACCGAGCCACAAAAATAGGCTCGGCTCGGGCTCGCTCAGCCGCGAGCCCGACCGAGCCGAGCCGAGCCCGGTCGAGCCCGAGCCGAGCAAGCGAGTCATGAGCCAAATTTCAGCCCTAGCACTGTGCACCTCTTCGTATACCGGAAGGCCTTCTTGAGCATGATGGCGAGGTTGTCTGCATGGCGGAAGGACTCGTGTTCAATGCTTCAGTCGCTGTCTCGCCCTCTCCGCCTGCTTCTTCGCCCTTTCATTGCGAATGCATGGCGGCCGTGTTGGCCCTTTCCTGAGCCAATTCCGCCGCCTCTCTCCGGCCTCGGCGTCGGCTGCCGCCACTAACGCCATTGTTGGGTTGCTTGAGCCGTGCTGGCGCCAGGCAAGGGCGGTACCAATGAGGCGTGTATGTCGCCGAGTACGGTGAAGAGCTCGACGGGGCCATGGCGGGGCAATGGCGGTGCGAGGGCTAGAGGGCTGGCTAGGCTGGCGCTGGGTCGCCTCCTCGACTTTTCAGAAGCGGCCGGAGGTTTCCACCGTCGCGGGGGGCGCGGGTGGCGTCTGCGCCCTTGGCACGTCTTGAGGGGCCGCCATTGGCGGTTCCCTCAGGCTGATGGCGGCCGTCGGGAGCATAAGCCCGCCACGAAGCCAGCGCGTGGTGCTCCGTGGCCGAGGGTACCAAATAAGGCGATCGGGCCGGTTGAGGCGGAGGAACCGTGAAGGCGAGGAGTTGAAGCCGGCAGAGGCGGCGGCCGGTGATGAAGTCATGGTGGGGTTCGGTGCGACGCCGCTGTAGGGTGCCGCCAGATCAAGGTCGGGCGGCAGGGCTGTCCGTGACCCGGACCCTCTTGGGGTCCGGCTGTGGCGCCTGGGCACTGGCCGCTTGTTCGCGGGCCCGATCGGCGGTGGTCGCCTCGATCACCAGCCGACCGTGGGCGGCACCTGGCGAGCCCTATGGAGTCCATTGGCGGAGCAGCCTAACGACCCGCAGGCGCCCGCTGCTCCAATCGGAGCGCAAGACGCCGCCGAAAAATCGAGCCGCTTGAATCGGCCAGATTAGTATGCAAGCCACCTGCTAATAATTGGCTCCTCCAAGTTTTCCGCGCCTGGCAAAAGACAAAGAATGGCTGCCGGTTGGTAGGGAGCCGCAGAAAGAAGCATGTGCGCGAAAAAGCTAAGGAAAACGAAGACTTACGCCCGTGCCACGCGGCGCAGTTAGGTCGTTGTCGTCAGATATTGCCATGCGAGGCGGTAGCAGCTGAGAGGGCCGATCCTCCGGTCATGAAGTCCCGCCACCAAAGACCAGTTAATCCGGCGCCCCGCGATGGTTGATGCGGCCGCCATCGAGAGAACTCTGCTGCCTCGACTCGGCCGAAGTTCGATTCTCGGAGACCTCCGCGCTGCTCGGCCGGCACCTCCACAGACGACTCACATTGTCATCGTTGATGTCTACCTGGCCGCCGCGCCATGCCTTCCAATTGGATCTGGCCGAAGGCAATGTAACGGAGGCCATCCGCCCCGGCGTAGAATAGCAGCCCCACTACCTCGTTGTCGCTGGAGGCGCGACAGATGAAGAAGTGGCGAAGAGAGGGGAGATTCGCATCACTCCCATGAATATTTCATGAGGTGTGTGAAGATGGAAAGGAAGACAATGGAGTTGGGGTGAGGTGAAGATGGTGGATCCCATAAAATGGAGGACAGAAGAAAGAATTTTGAGAATGGCGGAGCAGCCCGCCATCATCGCCTGTGTGGATGAGGATCTCGCCGAAGATGCACCGTGGCGTGGAGGTCCTCGCCCGAAAGCGAAAGGTGCCCTCCGGCGCGATGATAGCCATCCTCTTCACCGTGGTGGCGTCCGCGGTGGAAGCAGGGATGGAAGGTGCCATGGAGGCAGAGAAGGCAAAAGGCTTTGAGCAAGGAAGATGAAGAAGCGAAAGTTGAAGTGCGCAAGAAAGTAGAAGGCGTAAACCGCTTGGTACAGATGTATCTATATATGCATCACCCGCACCGACGGTTCGCGAAGAGACAAGATCGTGCGCCGTTTCGGGTCCCAAGTAAAATCTGCGGATATGGGATAGAACCGAGGCGTCAGATCCTCATGAGTGGTGGCCCCGCCCTAGAGCGCGTCAAACATTAAATGAAGGTTCCGAAAGGCTCGCGCGCTGGCTTAGGGCGGCCGGGCTGTCACAACAGATTAAGGCGTTGGGGTACCCTCTCCGACGACAAAGCTATTCCACGTGGCGGCTTTGGCGACGGGCGGCGAAAGCACGCTCGCCGGCCAAAAGCGGCCCACGGTGCCGGCGAAAGTGGGCGAGACGCCGGCGGCCGCCCACGTGGCGGCTTTGGCGAACGGGCGGGCGAACGCACGCTCCGGCCAATCTTGATCACGTTGCACCGGCGAGCGAGTGGCGAGACGCCGCCGCTTCGCCGGCCGCTTACCCACGTGGCGGTTCGGCGACGGCGGCGAAACACGCTCGCGCGGCCAAAAGCCGGCTCACGTGGTGCCCGGCAGCAGTGGCGAGACGCCTGCCGCGGCGCGCCGATCACGTGGCGGCTTTGGCGACGGGCGGCGAGCACGCCGCCGGCCAAAGCCGGCCCACGGGCGCCCGACGCAGCAGTGGACGCGACGCTTGCCGCCTGCCGCGCCCCACTTTGGCGGCTTTGGCGGGCGGCGAAGCACGCCGCCGGCCAGTGCTTGGCCCACGAAGCGCCGGGGAGCAGGGCGAGACATCGCCGCCGCGGGCGCCATCCACGTGGCGGCTTCGGCGACGGCAGCGAAAGCACGCCACGGCTAGGTCTTCCGTCCACGTGGCGTCCGACGAGCGGCGGTGGCGAGGACGCCTTGCTCGCCCGCCACAAGGCAAAAGGTGGTGCGAGGTAGCTTCACCTCGATGTCTCATTCTCCTATCGTCATCGCTCCAGCGCAGTTCTGCGGTGTCGATCTATCAACCGCGAGGATTACGCCACAAGCCCATTCCTCGACGCCTCACCTACCCACAAAAGGGGTCACGCATCGACGGACCGGCGGCCATCGTCGACATTTAATGAGGCTGGAGGAACGGGATATCACGGGAAGGGGTAATAAATGTATGAAAATCAACATGATGACCCTCCTTGTACCTACCCTGGTTGGCCTGGCCTATATAAGGGCCCTCTAGTGCATGGGGAAAAGGGGTCGAACGATAAAGAGTTCGGCAGTAGAATCTAAGGAAGAACTTGTAACCCGAAAGCTCTGTACTGTACTAGTTTCAAACACTTTTAAACAATCTAGCAGGAAGTAAGGCTATTACACAAGGAAAAGGGGGCCTGAATCTGGGTAAAATCTCTGTGTCATCCCTAGTCCATAGACGCCGGAATCCTTCGTGTGGGAGTCTCTAGGGTTTTCACCCTCTAGGGTTAACCAACTGCGAAGACGCCCTCCTATCGAACCAAACCCGGTCTGTAGATTTTGGACCTGTCTGGCGGAATACGCCGACACTAAGCTAACGTCGACATCCTAACAGAGCCTACGTTACTCTCTCTATTACATATAGTAATCGTTTTCAACTTCGATATGGTTTTCAAAGTGTTGCTTTAATCATTAATTTCTGTTATAATATATTTATAAAACCTAGTAAAATTATAATATTATGAAAATACTTTGCGAGATAAATCTACACATATGTTTTTTATGTATCCAATTTTAATATTTAAAAAGATATTGACTGTCAAAGTTTTGAAAGTTTGAGTATATTTATGTCCAAAATAATAACAATTTGATTGGAGGGAGCATAATCCTAGGGTACAACTAATTTGAGATTATCATCAAACTAAAAAATTTAATTTGTAGAATCGTATATATCATCTTCTTCATCCGCCTCCACCTTCTCTTTTTCTACTGACTTCCTTTCCTTTCTCTCTAAAAATAAAATTCCAAATAATAAAAAAATTAAAAGGAAGTTTTGACTAAAAAATTTCAAATTAGAAAAATTCAACTAGCCAAAATTTCAACTCAAAAAATTTGAAAATTTTGAGTCACCCGAAAAATTTCGAATAATAAATTTTCAATTTAGAAAGTTTTAACTTAGAAAATTTCAACTACAGGAACTTCTAAGTTGGAAAATTCAAATTGACAGCTTTCAACTTGGAAAATTTCAAATTAGAAAAAAATTTCAAGCGAAGAAATTTCATAAACTTTTGATTAAAAAATTTTTGGTTTGAAAACTTTAGTTCAAAGAAATTCGGTTGGAAACTTCCAATTTGAAAAAACTTTCTGTTCGAAAAGTTTCAACTCAAAGAATTTTAGGTTTGAAAACTTTCGACTCCAGAAACTTTCAGTTCTAAAAATATTGATTCGAAAACTTTCGAAAATGGTTAAAACACACTTCTTACTAAAAACATGAGGGGAATTTGTAAAAGTAAAACTTTTTTCTGCTTGAGGGGAAGAGAGCGGAGGGGAAAAGTAAGACAGAAGAGCTAGTGTCGCGAGGAGAGAGGCTTTAACCAAAAAAAAACAGAGAGAGAAGTAGTAAAAGCAAGAAGTTATCATTACATGTCACAGCAAAAGAATGAGAGGACATGGACGGCCTGAAATTAGCGATTTTGCAAAAACTTTTCCTACGGTTTGCCTTAATTCTGAATCATCGATTGCACGATCAAATGATCAAGAACACATGCATGGATGGCCCCCACGGCCCACACGCTGGAGCCCTCGCTTACTGGTTAGATTGTAGTGCGTCCTCATCCTGATACTGTAAACAGAAGGAATCAGCAGTAAAGAACAATGGATCGATGTGTGACGACCGCTGGCTGGTTGCTAGATGATGAGACGAGATGAGATGGGAGGAGGGTGGCCCTGGCCCTGCTGCCGGAGGGAGGGGTCACGTGACGGTTGGCGAGGGGGCCTCGCATTGCCACATGAAGCCGAAGATCGCAGGAATCCCGTGGATACAGAGCGGGGGGCCGGAGGAGGGATCACCAATGTTCTTTTTTTTTTCATTTGGTCTATTTTTTGATGCGTCATCTATTCTTCTTTATATGTAGCAAGTAAACAGGTCTACTTACACAGTTACGCTCAACACTTGTCGCGTTTCTATGCTATGACAGGTATCTACTATGTTTCTATACCATGGCATAGAGATCTGTGTTTCGTCTTTTGGTTCTTATGTAATCGAGAAAGAATTATATTTACAATTTTGCTTGAATGAAAACAAAACTTGATAAGTTTAGGTCAAATGGAAAAAAAAAACTCAGGCTCGCACGCGCGCTCATGTGCCCCAGATTCCACAGGGCCACTCCTCTCCCACTCTCTCCTCTCGAACACGGAACACCGTCCCGCTCCACTTTTCGAACTGCGACCTCAGTAATGTTTAACTGCTTGATGTCATGGCCCTTCAGCGAAAAACCGAACGTCTGATGTCATAAGCATTTCATCACCTCTGACTCTGCGACGAGGGCACTGCGGTTGATGGTTAATTACAAGTACTGTAGGAGTAATAACTAGTACGTGATTTGCCTGAGGTGTGGCGGGCTGGTAGTTGTACACTTCCCCTGTTTTTACTGTGCTAGCCACGGTAAAATTTGCCGCCGAGTTGATCGGTCGAGCGAGCAAACATTGAGAAACGTGTGTCTCCGTCGTGGGGAACACCTTCACGCGACGGGCGAAGAGCCCTCTGCGGCTCAGCTTTTACCTGTTCCACAGCCATGCATGCGTCAGGAATCGCAGATGCACACCCAACCCCAATCCATCTCAGTTGCTGTGTCGGTAAGCACCAGCACTTGCAATTAGGCAACATGCATGCATGTCCGGCCAACTAATGGGCCAGGATTTGGGTAGGATAGGAGTACTGGTACTATAACTCGTTCGAACGTCTCCATCCAAATTTCGGATTTCGACTGAGGTCAAGATTTTAATTTTTTGTGGGATAAAAAAAATTAGAAAACTTCTAAATTGCTAGAGTGATTTCGGGAATTTTTTTGCAAGATTTCGATCAATTTCGTCAAAATTTCGAGTTTTTGGATATCATACATTCGATCAGTTTTTATATTTGTAGGCCGGATTTAGCACCAAATTTTTTATAGTGAATTGTAATGCCTTTTTTGAGGAAACATGTGAAAATTTTACAATATATATATACACACACACACAAATTATATAACACTAACCTTAAACTCTAACTTGGATTTCGATATTTTTAGGCAAGATTTCAGGTTTTTCTGAACGAGATGATCACAAATTCGATCAGTTTTTATATTTGTAGGATCAAATTTAGCACCAAATGTTTTGTGGAGAATTGCAATACCTTTTTCTAAGAATAAATGTGAAAATTTTGCAAAAAAAAACATACACAAATTGTTCCAATGGAGCAAGACAGTTTATATATCAAACAAGTAGGCATAAATTATTTGAACAACAGAGTTCACACAGAACGATTAGTAACGATTGTTCACACAGATCAATTAATAATGAATAATAAGTGACAACAACATACAATTTCAGTTCTTTTAATACCATCTCACTACCCGTCGATTATTAATTCCCAAGGTCGACCGCGGGGTCGTACCACTCATCTAGCACCTCATACATGACACACAGCGTGCACCCCTGCAACGCCACACGCACGAAACTAGTATACAAGGTGAACAAATACAAGTAGTATCTATTCTAAACTAGATCCAAACCTAAACCTTAAATACGAAAATCAGTCGAAATGCTACCAAAATTTCTAAATTTAGGGTATTTTATGTGCAAGTACTTAGTATTTTGCATTCAAACATATACGTAATATAGATAAATTCTTACACTTTTTTTTTCATATTTTTCTCAATTTTTCTAGTGTTATGAGACCATTTCATAGGTGGTTGAAAAGAATTAAAATTTTGGTCAATTTTGCTGAAATTTCGATTTTTTGCTCTCTAAAATACTAGGTTTAAAATTTAGTTTTTAGATTTTAACTAAATTTTAATTAAAATTTTAAATTTCGACCGTCCTTGAGGTATGAGCCAAAACTCAAATCTGTAATCTTGCACTTGCTTAGGTTAAGCGACAGCCCTTGCCAACTGGGACATGAGTTTCGCTCGCGATGGTATTCAACTTGCCTGTATCCGTGCGCGCACGCGTCTGAGAAAAGCAGATCTGTTCGGATCAGGCGTCATGTGTCGCGTGCATGCCAGATGCATGCATGTAGTACAGTGTAGTACACTACCACGTACTTGTACTTTTACAATTTACTACAATTTTCTCCAAGCTGACTCATTAGCCACATGCCCACAAGAGTGCTTGCAATCTCTCTCTCTCTCTAACTTGAAAGCAGCATCTCTTGAAACAAGGGAATCGTGTTAAAAGCCCACCAATAAGATTCGATTACAATAGTAGTATTAATCGTAAAGGCATATGCAATCGTACTAGCTATATAAAAATATCCATATCATCTATAGATAACGGCAACATATCCGTGCAACCTTCTTCAAGTAAAATATCATGCAACTGAACTAAAAAAGTTTCAAAAATTCTGAAAAAAATCATGGATGTACATCTCAACACCCCCATATAAAATTTCATGATCAAATTCATCCTATACTAGCAGTTACAAAAAAACAAGGAGCAAAATGAATAGTGATGAACAGTAGAAAATCACTGTTCATGCGAAATTTGTCTTTTGTAGCTGCTAGTATAAGATGAATTTGATCATGAAATTTTATATGTAGGTGGGGTAAGTTGAGATGTACATCCATGATTTTTTTTCAGAATTTTTGAAACTTTTTTTAGTTCAGTTGCACGGTGGTTTCACTGGGAGGGGTGATTGCACAGGATATTTTTCCATAGATAACATCTTCAATAGATTAGCTATAGCATTATCTATAAAATTAAATATTGGTCCACATGTAATAGATAATAAGTACCTTGAAATCAGTTATAACCCGACTATACATTAGAAATTTGTACTATATCTCTCTCCTCATTTTCTCTTCTACCCAAGAAAACGCCGAGATAAGACCTTTATAAATTAAGTGAATGCATCATTGCACATGTCCTAAGTTCTTGTGTCAGATATTATCTATTTTTGCGAGGAATTCGTCAGATAACTCGACGCAGTCCTTTATTTCTAGATGTTGGTTCCTGTTTAAAACGTGTAGTTCAGACTTCAGACTGCAGTCACACTCATGTATAGACCATTAGACCTTCAACGCTTCCACATCCATGGATGGCCCGTAGCGCTCATGGCGATTATATTCCGTGTGACCAAACTAGCTCCTTTTGAAAAGCGGAGAGATTAAATGGCACGAAAGACGGAAAGAAACACGTGTGGGTTTGTTGCTCACTTGACTTCTGTAGAGATGCCGTGCGGAACCGAAGCTCTGTTTACTCTTTACCGCAAGCTAAGCTTTTGTAATGTTACGCTTGTTGGCTGAAACACGATCACTCCTAGTTTTTTTTTTAAAAAAAAAAGCAGGGGCGGTACCCGGTACCCAAAATTTTAAAAGTCATAAAAAATATTTTTTTAATATACTAAATTTGTTTATTGAATTGGTTTTGATTATAGTAGTTTGAGATTTTTAAGTCCTTAGAACTATTTATATTATGCTTTTAGCAAATTTTAAATATATGTGTTGGATTTACTATGTTATGAAATAATTATAAAAGACTACAGAGTTGTACATGTGAAGTGTGCACCCATAACCAAAAAAAAATCTAGTTCCACCACTAAAAAAATTGACAGAGAACATGAATTTTACAAAGAACTGTAGGATATTTCAGTTTCGATGAACTCGACATGCAAAAACTTCAAAGGAAAAGGATTACGGCGAATCAGTTTTGATTATGTGTCCACGAATCTATAGCTTATCAAGCCTTTTTGTATTTTTTTTAAAATTTAACTCCTTTACATATGTATTTATAAATTTAGTCTCTTATCTTATCGTGGAAGGCCCGGCAGGTGGCATCTATTATCTACCATTCTAGTTAGTGTAGAAGTTGACCAGCGTTACGGCAGGACAAGCAAGCGCTGGAGCGCGCAACAACATGAGGACAAGCACGGTAGGAGCTCACTGCCGTACAGGGCAGCGTGGAAGCCATCTTACTGTGGTAGGGCACGTCGTTGCTCCTGTAGTCAGCCAAGCTTGGGGTGATGGTAAGTTTCCACGTGTTCCAACCAAGGATTGAAATCTCGGTTTCGTTCTAAGTATCGTCCGTGACCGGAGAACAAAATCTCGGCGAGATATCGCTATTTCAAACAAATTCTGGATGAATTGTAAAAGCAAATTTTAAATTTTGGATTTTAAAACTAAATTTCGAGGTTTAACCGAGATCTTGGCAAAATTGCACCGAGTGAACAATAACTCAAACAACGCCGAAAAATTTTAAACTTTTTTTTGAGATTACTGACACTTCAATGATTTTCACATAAAAATTTCAGATTATTATCAAATCTATGGAATTTTTAAAAAATTAAGAATTACTACTGTCCCGATAAAACTTCGACCGACAAGTTTAAACCAAATGAAAAATGAAACAAACCACATTAAAAAATTTTGAAATTTTTTGTACATAGTTATGAAGCATCACTAATATTCTCATAAATTTTTAGATGATGATCATGCTTCATGAATTTTTAAAAATTCGAAAAGTATTACTATCCTGATAAAAACTTTACCGACAAACTTCAACTAAATGAAAAATGGCACATACCAAGTTAGAAAATTTTGAAATTTTTTTTGGATAGTCCTGATGTATCATCAATGTTTCTATAAAATTTTTATATGATGATTGAGTTTCAAGAAGTTCTAAAAATTCTGATAGTGCTATGTCCTTATAAAAGTCTGATGACCAATAAAAAAAGTTTACAATTTTGCAGAAGCGTTATAAGGAAATGCTTAAGATCTCATAAAATTTTTGAATTATGATCACACTCTAGTGAATTTAGAAAATTATTACAAGTGCAGTGTACCATTTATGTTCTTTCTGTTTTTGATTTTTGAAATATAACAAATGAAGTTCAATGCATACATAGATCTGATTGGGCAAAAAAAAAGTTGAAATTTTTTGAAAATTTTATATAATGGTGCTGAGTAAATTATTAAGCTTTCATAAAAATTTTGGATCATTATCAAACTCAAGAAAATTTATAAAATTCTGACAAGGTTACTATCCCAATTATATTCGTTCTATTTTTTATTTTTAAAGATAACAAATGAAGTTAAATTATTTTAACGATTTATCAGTATTATCCTACACTTCTTAGGATGGTACCATAAATTTTTCACATCATGATAAAGCATTTACAATTTTATAAAAATATGAGAGTGTTTCTATAGTTTTTAAAAATGTCTCAAAAATTTAGTTTTTAATCAAATTTTTATAGGAGATACTTTATTAGCGGTTATTGGACCAAATTTTATCAAATCCGGTCAAAAAAAGTTAAATTACGGTCAAAATCCCTGAGATCTCGTCTAGATTTCTGATATTACTATAGCAATTTAAATTTTTTTAATTGTTTTACTCTACCGGCATTTCAAAATCCGTCTACCTCCGTAAGCAAGATCTCACAAAATTTCAACTAGATTTTAATCCTTGGTTCCAACTTGATTGAAGACCGGTGTCGTTCGTCTTTTATATCGTAGAAGCAGTTATATTTACGAATGCATTCATATAAGATTAGATTTGGAAAAAAAAATACGGAAACTAGAACGGAATGATTTCACTTGCCACGTGGACGCGTGCCATGTACGAGGCGCGAATGCTTTGCAGAAACATTGAATTGGCCTCAAACATGCACGTATGGCCACGTACGAAGGGTCAGGTCGACAATTACTGCGACCTGAGCCTTTTGTGGGGTGGGGGGGACAAGGTCCCGTGCGCGCGCAGAGTGGCCCCGTCCCAAACACGACGCCACAGGCCGCGCGCGCGCACGTAACGCAGGCGGCGGCAGCGTGCCCTCGCCTGGCCGGCCTCCGGAAGCGCTGCAGCCTTTTGCAGGCGACCCGACCCTATCACGTGTGCCCGCCCGGCATTGACGCTCTGACGGCCGCGCACGTGACAACAGTGGGCGTGATCGGTAAAACTGGTCAGCAAAAAGGTCCAAAGCGAGCTGATCGTAAGTTCGTAACTCTTGCCCGGCCGGCCGGCCGGAGAGGCGGAGACGCGGGCGAGCTCTCTTGCTCTCGAGGTTCGGAGGCGGAGACGTTACGGCAGTATGGGAAAACTGAGCGCGTATGTGGTGCGCTCGCAGGAGTTCTTTGCGCTTTTTTTTTCATGCGCTGCACGTTTTCGTAGGAAAGAATATATAAAATTAGCTCAGTTCATATATTTAGAAACAATGGTAGGCGATATGCGATACACATTACCTACCGCATATCTCATGCTCAAAAATTAATTAATTAAGTCATTAATAAAGTGGTTAATTAAGTAACTAATTATGCAATTAATTAAGTAAAGAAATGCATATATATATACATATATACACATATATACATACATATATATATATATACATACATATACATATACATACATATACATATATATATATATATATGATGCTAAGCAAGGGGAGCTTG
Source organism: Guadua angustifolia (assembly GCA_036346375.1). NCBI lineage: Eukaryota > Viridiplantae > Streptophyta > Magnoliopsida > Poales > Poaceae > Guadua > Guadua angustifolia. The sequence continues at coordinate 33,877,831 of CM070514.1, read as the reverse complement.
GTAGGCAGTAGGTCCTGCCGTACTATCAACGTCTTGTTATAGTACAGAAGCATAACAGATGATATGTGTCATCTGTCGCTGTTTCTGTGATTGAAAACTTGGCTAATTTTAAAATAAAAGTTAAAAAGGAGTTGTTCGGGGGAAAATTATTTATGGATTCCGCTTGCACGCGTGCGGTGGAACTTGAGACGACACGTTGGATGCCAAAGTATTTATTGTGCTCTTTTGTGATAAAAGGAGTTTGCTAGTGTCGGTATAAAAAAGGACACAGCTAGGATCGAGACCGGGTTCTTCCAGCTCCCCGTATGAACAAGCTGAGCTAGTCAGCTAGGCAGCTAGCCCTTTACAGTTCTTTGTAGTTGTGCATCAAACTACATGTGGGCCGCAACAACTCAACGTCTCACCTTTTTTTTTAAAAAAAAAACTGTTCTTTTGACTCAACAAAAAATATTTCTGCCATGCATACTAGTAGTATAAGGGTCTGTTTGGTAGAATTTTAGATTCCAACTTCACCTGAAATCTAAAACTTATAAATTAAAATAAAGTTAATTAAGTTTATATTTTTGATCTAAAATGTAAACAAGATAACCTATCTAAACACTCTTAACATATTCACAACTAAAATTTTCAGTTTCACTAAATTTCTGCCAAACACACATGAATACGGCGAGAAGCTCTCCTCGTCACCACTGGCCAACATCGACCGTACGAGACAGCAAGCTAGGCTTTGGTAGCTGTCCGTATCCGTATACCATGTGTGTATGTGAGAGCAAGCTCCGCACATGTACGAATGGAATACAATTCGCACGCATATACGTGTAGAACCTGTCTTGTGTACGCAGAAAAGACGACCTCGTGACCACGGAGATCGAGGCAAACAAATGGATCGGACGGTGATTTGTTAATTCGTTGTAAGCTATTTTGGCCAGCATGCGTGCAGGAGCGTGGGAGAGGGGCCTTTCTAGCTAGAAATGTACTACTATACTAGCGCCGGCCCATGTTTACGTGACCTGTGCTAAATTTCTCTACCATCACGAGCTTTCATGTCTTAAGCCATGGTGTTAATGTTATCCCACGCTCTAATCATTACTGGTATATATTTTACTCAACAAACAAATCAGCCAATTAAAAGTTCATGATTTAGAATGAGAACGAGCTCAAGATATGCATGAGTTTTGAAATGTATCACCTGGAGAGGGGATAAATTAACACTGCGTTGTATCTTGTCAGTGGCTAATAATTAATCTAGCCGTACGTAACCCAAACAATCGTAATAGTAGTACTCTACATTAACCTTTTAACCTCTAATTAAGAACGCTCTCGGTATCCCCTTGTCAGAGAAAGTGCTTGAACCAATCATTTCTGCAAAGATATAGCTAGCTGATGTTCACGAGTAGAAGCCCGCACCAGCACGTTGCGCCACAAACAGAACAGCCTGTGAGATTGTTTACATTGACATGTTATGGTAAACCTTTTCTATTTGTATATATTGGCATGCTCCCTTCCCTTGGATCCGTCTCCCCATCATGCTTTGCAGCATCCCCCCATGTGTGAGCCGCGCGCCCTCTCCCATTTCTTTATCGATTCAATCATTAACTTGGAAAATGTTGTTGAATCACTAGCATGAAGTACTGTTCTATCACATCCGGTTACCATCCACCGCTACATCTATAGTCGCACAGCCTCTTAATCTGAGAAACAGGAAGCAACGACTAAAATCTTGCCAAATTTAACGAACACCCCAAACAATATATATATATATATATATATATATATATATATATATATATATATATATATATATATATATATATATAGAAAAATATCTTTTACTCCGGAGTAATTACTCCCACATCTGAAATACCACTTAAACGAACTTGAAATACTCCTTTATCACTTTGGATACACTCATACACTAATTATAAGATACTCCAATCTGAGCCGCATGAAAAAATTGCAAGTGAGTCCATGATTTTAGCGTATTTTGCAAATACCTTCATATATGCATAAAAAGGAGTATGTCCAAAAAATACGATACCACCTCTGAAAAAATGTACATACCACCAAGATGATCTTATATACTGTGATACTACGCGTACATACCCTCCGTCGCACGAGATACCCTATACGTTGAGATAATGCATAGGGAGTAATTACTCCGGGAGTAGAAAAGAGCTTCCTATATATATATATATATATATATATTGCTACTATCGACTTTCAAGATGCTCAAGTGCTCGGCCAGATTTTGTGAAATCCGTAACAAAATGTTCGATCCGAAGTTCATCTTCTTCATCTCGTTGAAATGTAGCCATGAGACCAAATTTCGTATTTTTTGAATTTGTTTACTATTTGTTTTGCATTTTCTAAAATCGGTGATGATTTTAGAAAATGCAAAATAAATAGTAAACAAATCAAAAAATACGAAATTTGGTCTGGCTACCTTTCAACAAGATGAAGAAGATGAATGGTTCGATCAAACATTTTTGTCACGAATTTCAAAAATCGCCTGAGCACGGGAGGATCTGTGCTTGAAGCGAACGATAAAAACTATATATATATATATATGTAGAGAGAGAGATGCTAATGTGTTCTCGAGAGCACAGATCCTTCTGTGCTCTCGCGATGAGTTTGCAAAATCCGTGACAAAAATGTTCAATCCGAACCGTTCATCTTCTTCATCTTGTTGAAATGTAGCTATAGGCCAAATTTCACATTTTTTTGAATTTGTTTACTATTTGTTTTGCATTTTCTTCTTCCACCACCATCCGCTTCTCGATCCCCTTCTCATCTCTTGTGTTGGATCTCACCTTCTTCAATCCCCATCCGGACCCCATGGTCTGATTTGTCTGGTATTGCGCGGGGCCGGGAACTCTTGCAACGCTAATCGGCCCTGACGGTAAATCTCTATCTAAGTTGTTGTTTGGCCTGGTTCCCGGATCCTCCCATTCTACTTGTGTCTAATTGTTGCGGTTCTTGGTGTGACGATGTTTTTTTCCTTTATTATGCATTAGTTCGCAGACGCCGGTCAATTTGGACGGTGATATGTAATGGGAAATGCAGAAGCGGAGGTTTGAGCGCGGCAAGGTGGCGGCGTCACGTGGAGGATGGAGCTCCACCCTTTCCTCCAACCCCCTCTATTCCAGATAGGGATGACAATCGAGTAGGTATTTCTAGGTATAAACGTTTCAGACCCACCATCAAAATCTGAACACATGTCACTCGAACTCATTAGGCTTCACGGACACAAATCTGCACCCACATCCGAACCCGATGGGTACCTGTGGGCAAAGATGGGCATGCAGCCGAAGGGAGAAGGGGAAGGCGGAGGGGCCATACGAACTTGGCCGAAGGTGGAAGGGGAGGGCGTCATGCCGCACGACCGCATGTAGTAGCCATTGCCGCTCCACACGTCATAGCCGTAGCTGTCGCCGACACCGTGGCCACCACACGCGAGCTCGGCTTGTCACCATGCCACCGGAGGGGGTGGGGGAGGGGAGGGGCGGTTGGAGGGGGGACGGGAGGGGAGATGGGGGAGCCGGAGGGGAGGGAGCCAACGGGGGCCAAGGTGGGGGTGAAGAGGGACTAAGGCGGCGAAGGTCGAGGTGGGGGTGAAGAAAAGGTTGAGGCTAGCTGGGCGGTGGCCGTGGCGAGAGGGAGGAGATCGGGGGGAATCAACACCTTGCAGCAGGTGTGGGGTAGGGGAGGAATTGGGCCTTCCAGAGTAGGCTAGCGACCGAATGGAGATTAAAGACTAAGAGTTAGTGTTTTATTTTTTTAATGTATATATTATAAAAGTAGGGCTCACATGTCATATGATATCCATGGGTATAAATTAGCACTCACGTCCATCTTATGATCTTATCGAGTACTCAAATCCGAAAACCTTTAGGCCTGAAGTGCTATATGTACTCGTCTTTATCAGGTTGCGGGTACCTAAATCCATGAGTAAAACTGCCATCCCTAATTCCAAATCTACAAGAGCGTGCCTCGGTTCTGAACTAAAGCATGCCTTTTGAGTCTTTCTTTTTTCGACTGCTAATTTTTCTTTGCAAGTTTGGTTTTATCCAAATCTAGCTCTTTATCAATCATGAAAGAATCGAGAGACGATATGTATTACCTCTAATGGTATAGAACCATAGTAGTTTACCTATGGGATATTTCACAATTTCGTTCGAACAAAGAAGCAAAAGAGGAAAAAGAAACACAGCTTTTGCTTCTCCTAAGGCAGTAGTACATTTGAAGCATCTCTCCTCCCCTTAGGTGGATTTGAATCGCAGGATACCGAGGCGAGGGGATGAAAGATGAGAGAGATGATGCACCGCTGTGTACCGTATATACGATTCCGGGAAATACGAAGCGTGTATTGACACGCTTGACGGGGAATACTTGCACAGATCCAGAGAAAATGACGGACGGTGGATACTACGGGAGGACTTCCTCCTGGGAGGAGAAAATCATGAACATAAATCTTGGTAAATCCGGTGCTACCATGTGTTGAGTCGTGAATCCTTGACAAATTATGTAGATGTGGATCAAGATTATTTATTAAAGCACAAAAGGAAGAACGTGTTAACTCTTAATTAGTCACGCCAATAAAAATCATGGATCGTCACATGACCCCTACTTGTTTAGCATCGCAGCTCTAAAAACCAAAAGAACGAAACACTCATCGCCACCAACACATCTTATGGGCTAAAGGCAGACAGGCTTAGCAAAAACAAAGAACACAAAACCACTCGATCGGCACGCGGTAGCTTCGTCCTTTTGCGTTGCCATGTCCCTTTGTGGGACAGATGTGGCATAATTAAAAGAGGGATGCGATTAAAGCAATCGAACCGACACGATGACAGAGAGGAAGATTCCGATCGATATATACAAAATGTTTTAATGGTAGTGGATTAAAAGAGGGTGTGACCACTTGATAGACATTCCCCTGCACTGCAGTCTCTCAAACTGTTGCCCCTCCTTTGTTTAAGGTATCAGCTTAGGGATCTGTAAATAAATTGAAGCAAAGTCGCAGGCCTAACCTACTGTTGCTGCATGGGCACCAGGATTAATTAGCGATGGTGCTACACTATTCCCTGCTTGCACGCATGTGACTGCTTGATTAAGCGGAGCACGCTCAGCGAGCGACGCGTGGGAGGGTATGAGTGGTGAGCAGGGTGGCCGCGCGCGGCGGATCACGTGAGGGAGCCCGTCGGAATCGAGCTCAGCCGCCCGGCGCATCACGTGGCCAACTCACGGGTGGTGGCCCTGTGAGTCCGCAGAGAAAATTTGTGCATCAACCAAACCAGGATTCAAATTTTGTTTTGAATAAAATTTCGTTTTAGACATAAATTTGAAATTTCGTCATGATTTCAGAATTTTGGATAAGTCTTGATCGAAATTCAAAAACAAAAATTCAAATCCGCTTCGTTTTCTACTGAAAAAACGAAATTTCAGATGATTATCTTGCACTGGTTGAAAAGTGGGTTAAATAACGACGAAAAATTTTAAAAGTTTTTTTTGGAGGTTTCTGACATATCAATGATGTTTCCATAAAAATTTCAGATGATTATCACATTTGAATAATTTTCAAAAATTCAAACATGGTACCGTCCTGATAAAATACAGACCGATAAGTTTGATCCGAATGAAAATTGGTACAAATCACGTTAGAAAATTTTGAAATTTTTTTTGCATAGTTATGATGTATTATTAATGTTCTTATAAATTTTTCAAAAGATGATCAAGCTTCATTAATTTGTAAAAATTCAAATAGTGCAACTGAAGGCTGATCGATAAATTTCAACCGAATGAAAAATGATTCAAACTATGTTAAAAATAGTCTTGATGAATCACTAATGATACCATAAAATTTTCCAATGATGATAAAACATGAAAAATTTATAAAATTCTTATAATGTTACTACCTCATTTATGCTAATTGCTTTTTTATTTTAAATAGATAAAAAATGAAGTTAAAATATTTTTAAAAATTCATGTTTGATTCTAGACTTCTTAAGATAGTACCATAAATTTTTCATAGCATGACAAAGCTTCTTTAATTTTATAAAATTTCAAAAGTGTTTCGCTAAATTTTTGAAATGTCTAAAAATAAATTTTCAACAAATTATCATCAAATATCAGTTTCTTATGGGTTATTGATGTAATTGAACTCAAATCAAGCCATAAAACAACAAAACCCGGATTTTTTTCATGAAATTTCGCCTGATTTGAGCGAAATTTTGCAAAAAAGAGAAGAAGTTACTGTAGCAATTTTAAATTTTTTTATCCGGGCGATAGTTTGGATTAATGGGGGCCTAAATCCAAAATTTCGTCAAAATTTGGAACCCTGAACCAAAGATATTCAAAAGATTAAATTATTCTTTTATTAGATTGCTTATTGCTATTAGATAGTGTGTATTGCTTTAGTATATAGCATTAAATGATGTGGTATATAGTTAAAGAGGAGAGGTATGTAAGGAAAAGCGAGTAAAAAACCATTTCAAAATTGTAGAATGATTTGAATTTAGAAATCTCTACTATATAAAGCAAGAATTTCTTTCTGCGTCATTTCATCAAAATTACTCATTTTTGTCACTGTTCTTTAATTACCTATTTTTGTCAATGCTCTTTAATTACCCACTTTTGCCATTGTTAATGCTTTTTGCAAATAAATTTTTTATCACAAATTGAGTTTTCATTACAACGCACAAGTACATGGCCAGTAAAATTTAAAAACTAGAATAATACGTACCGAGTATCAGAGCATTAAATAAGAAAAAGGGCTTCTCGGGCCGTGCTGTCGACTCGTTGCCTTTCTCGGTTCGTGATTGCATATCCGGTCGATTTTGCGACAACAACGTGTACGGTATCGATAACCCAGTGATCATCTTGTACACGATATTTTCGTGGTGAAGTGAAGGCAGGGACCAACTCGTGGCAATCCCTCTGCGTTTTGTGGGATACGCACAAGTAGGCCAAGGAAAGGATCGAGAGAAAGAACATCTATCCGAAAACGAAGAAACAAGCGAAAAAGTTTTTGGAACAAAAAAAAAATCAAGACGAGACGTTCGAATTTAGAGTAGGCCGGCCGGCACGTCAACGGGGCCCTGTCGCGTCGCTGTCAGTAGTCGGGACGCGTGCCCGTCAGGAGACGCCTCCGCTCACGTGCGGCCAGCTTGATTTCTCTCTTTTCTTCTGTTACGAGCTCGGCTCGTGACAGGTGGCCGTGGCGATGGCGTGCGGTTGGGCTCCGCCTCGACCGGGCGCTCTTCACCATCACCATGGTGTCGTCGCGCGGAGCGAGACGGAAGCGGCGTTTACATTTGATGGATGGGCGGACGGGGCGGCGACGCGCCCGTGATGCACGTCGCTTCGAGTTTGGGATGGCTGTAGCGCTGTCGTTTTCTGTTCCTACCAGGACTCGTCAGGTTTTAAATTGTCTAACCTTCTAGCGAATCTCGCGTTTTGCGCTTGCCTGACCCTGGGCATCGGGCATGATGCTGTGATTCCATTTCCGGGTGCTTGATCTCGAGCCTTGCCGTGCAAATACGACTCTACAGTCTACACTCCTTTTCTCCCCTTCTAACGCCGTGTCGCGTGAGCGAGGCATTTGCTGTGCCGGGGTCGAGGCGTAGGTAATATCGCGAGTGCACGCATGAACAGTCTAAGGACGACTCGTGGAGTCGTTGGTGGCAAAAGGAGGGCAAAACAACAAAACAGCGCTGTTAAGCTGTCTCCGTCGCAACGCGACTTTGCGTGACACCCTCAGCGCCTAGACTCCGCTTTGGGTCAGCCACATTTCCAAGGTAAAACACCGCTGCAGCAGCCATGCTAGATCAGTAAATCGCACCACTCTACTTTTGTTTGTACGAGATGAACACAGGTAACCTACGTACATCGTATTCACGTACTCCCTTCATTTATTTTTATAAGACTTATTTTTTAAATAATTTTGTTTACAAATATAAATCTTATTATAGATTTAATGAGACATTTTCTTTTATACCCCTATTTATTCTCTCTTAACTATATGCATTTATTCATTACCACTCACACAAAGTATATCTTTTATCTTCCAAGACAATTAAGCGGAGGCATCTAAATCATTTTCTCTTATAACTTTCTCAATTTCAACGCAACCTTAATTTTTATGCAAAATCAAAATACACCTTATAAAAATGAAAGAAGGGAGTACCATACATGTGTGATTGAAGGCTCTGTAACCTCCGTAGTGCTGGAACGCGTTATGTCATTAAACACGTAAGTATTTGTCTATTTTAAATTTATTTGAATGACGCACGAGAAGCTTGATCCTCTCTTGACCGATCGGGAATTCCAGATAGGGGTGAAAACGGGTCGGATATGGACGGATATCGTTCTTTCCGTATCCTAACTCATATTTTTTTTCCTGGATTCGAAACTGGATACAGGCTAGCCGGATATAGATACGAATTCGGATTATTCGGGATACGGACATGGCACAGATACGTGACGAATTTGGATTGGAAACAGTTAAAGATATACGGATAATGTACTCATGGAAAATGCAGTGCTACCGGTGGATAAAAATTTTGAAAATAAAATCAAGTCATTGCTTGGTCTATAAGCAGCAGCGACTAAACACAAAAGCTAGATAGATGATACCTGAGACTTGATGAGCCAATTAGAGGCAGTAAAAGGACTACTGAGCCAGTATGAAGAAAAAAACAGAGGTTTCAGAAATAGATCACTAGTCATGAAATAGTGTCCAGAAATATGATTAACTAACTGTAGAACAGGAAGGTATACGAAAGTTCTGGACATTCAAAATTATATGGCATCTCAAAGAAAATAATTATCAACCTAAATAAGTAAATATGCTATGTTTTTTAATGTTTTTGTATCTTATCAATGGATGATGCTTTAATCGCGAACCAAAGATAACAGCATAGCTGCCGGTCCAATTTATGATAACAAAACACTTGAAGGTGAATGGATGGTTTCTTAATGTTTCTTTATCTTATCAACTGCTTCTTAGGAAGAACTTTTGTATCTTAGAGCATCTCCATGAGAGAGTTCTAAACCAGCCCTAAACCTTAAAATAGGACTTTAGTAAAAATACAGTCCAAGAGGCCCTAATCCAGCCCCTAAAATTAGGGGCCCCTAAATTTGCCTCCTCACCCTAATTCCCGGGAGCCCCTAAACCGGCCCTAAACCTTAAAATAGGGAGTTAAGTGAAGGATGGCTTGCATTAGTTCACTGCAATTTGAGCGTGTCTTTCTTCGGATGAGTTGCAACTATTGCATCTGCAGATTCTGCTGAAAATTTTGAAAATTTTAAATTTAAATTTTAAATATCATGTTTTGAAAATTTTAAATTTAAATTTTAAATATCATGTTTTTAAATTGTAAATGTTAATATGCTTATGTTTTATGTATTACAAATATTTTTATTGAATTTTAGTGGTGTCAAATGAAGATTATACATAGCGGATATGTCAAAATAGGAGAAAAAAGTAAAATAAAAGTGAGATTTAGGAGATGTTCTTTGAACATCTTCCTCAAAAACAGGACCTTAAAAATAGGGGAGTCCTAAATCCAAAATAAGGACCCTATTTTAGAGGCCTTCTTTGGAGATGCTCTTATGATAACAAAATACTCAAGGCTCAATTTTTACTTGTTTCCATTCTCTAGTTATTGAGTGAAGCGCGAAGCTTCAGATATTTAACCAAATAGTTGATTATTGAAGAAAGGCAATGAACTATAACTGAAAATAAAGATCACACTTGATGACCATAATGAGAACAAATTTACCTTTTTAACGGTACTCAAAATAGCTTCAATGTAGCTAATCGACACAGCTGAATACAAGTTGATGCCATCCCTTTTCATATCTTCTGGCTCCTCTATATCAACGCAAACAAAAAGATCTCCAGGAGGCCATCTGTTCCTCCAGGAGGCCCTCACCTGTGATTCATAACCAAAAAAATAATCAGAAGGTTCTCAACCTATGCTTCCACTTCTCCAGGCCCAAACTCTTATGACCAGGAATTTCTGTGAGCTTGCAAGCTATGAGTTGTGACCAGATGGTGTGCAATAATAAAGCTAAGCAGCTTTTACTCTTAGATGGTACCTGATCACTGACCATTATTGACGTAAACCCACCAAAAAAGTATGAATCAACGCACTAATAAGCAACCAAAAATAAGTTGGATCTGGTGAGAGAAATGTTGTTGTGAGAACAGCTCGAAATTTAACCATCAATCATCCTAATTGAATCCAACAAGGCAACAATTAATGGCTAATACCTAAATTATGGAAGCGGAGACGATACGGAAGGGGCTCGGGAAAGGTGGTTAGTGAAAGACCTGTAGTCGAGAGTATTGGCCACACCAACAGAGCATATTAGAAAAAAAAAAGCTGCTCTACATGAAAACTGAACAGTAATATTATTTGGTAGGAATACTGCACAACACTTAAACTGCAGCGTTCAAAACACAAGTGATATACTAATATTGCTTAAGCAAGGTTGTGCACAATCCTCATTTGAGCGCTTGAATTTGCTGGGCTTTCCTTTAGCAATAATTTTTTGATAGTTGCTTGCTAGTTTAGTGAGTTCGATGAAATAATTCAATTGGTGGTTGATTAAGATGAATTTTTGAAATTTTAAATTCAATTGCTAGATCTTATATCTTACTTCGATCTAGCATTCAATTCTTGAAATATTTGTAGATTGTCTTATTGATTTACGTTTCAATTAGTTTGGCCTATCATTTATAAATATGCTATTACAAAGGTTTTCTTTCGATTATTTTGCGCTCTTATGGTTGCGAAATTGAATTTGCCTTGTTGTTAGATTTAACATTTTTGCACATTCTAATTTTTCATTTGACTTTATGAGTAATTTATAGATTAATAATTTTGTTGAAGCATTATTAGTTGAATTACGCATTATATTCTACTTATTTGCATCCTCTACTTTGATGAATTAAAGATTTCATACTTTAATGTGGTACTTTTGAGTCAATGCATTAGGTATGTTATTAAAAGCATATCTTCCACATAGACCAAACCTTCGAGCTAAGGTTCTAAAATACAACATTGCATCAACCAGATTCAAAAAAATCCTTTGTCTAAATTCAGAACTTTTAATTAGGAAAAATGATGGCGGTTCTTTATTTTGTTTCATATCATGTGAAACGAATTTGTCCCACCGATAAGATAATACATGATGCAAAGTAAAGGATATTGTCACATTTTTGTGAGAGAATTTAAGCCATTTGAATACATATGCATATTTTAAACAATAGGCATTGACAATTTAGAATGCATATAAGAATTAATTCTCCTCTTAATCATATTAAGCTCCCTTTTAAACCAAATGATATTAAGCTTCCTAATTCTCCTTGGCATTAAACACCAAAAATGATAGAAAATATCTTGAAAATATTTCCCTTTTTTTATTTAGCATTCTCCTTGGCATTAACAGATGAGATATTTAAGTTAAGCACCCATTTTAAACCAAATGAAATTAAGCTTATTCCTAATTCTCCCTATTTAATTATCTCCTTTTAATGAAGGTCATACAAGAATTGAAATAAACATTTATGACCTTGGGAAGGAATTAAGATTTCAAACCTAATAAAAACTTGAAGGGTCATTCAAGAAGTAAAACAAGTTTTATTTTAAAATATGGTCTAAAAATAAGGAAAACTCGAAAGGAGACCATATTTGGGTTTGTGGATACCACTTGTAAAAGTACCACTTGTAAAGATAAGCATGAAAAACGAAGTAAGGGTATCACACGGTTTATTTGAAACACATTCAAATAACTCACTCCTCATTTTATTAGGCTTTGCAACTTTTCAACATGATTCTTTTAAAGAATCCAATACTTTGCCTAATAGGGTCAAACGAGGAACCCAAAAGAAATAGATACCACTTGAGAAGTTAGATACCACTTTAAATCTATCTCAAGGGCTTTGTATGAAGAACCAAAAGAAATGAGCATTTTCAAATTTTTGATTTTAGAACAATGCTCAACTAGATATTTTCCTCTTTTATGAATTACAACTCATAACGACTCTCACACAGAGAAATCTTAGGCGGTTGAACTTACAATTTTAGCTTGAGAGGAAAAATCTTAATCACAAATGTGGGTATCGGTGGTGCTACAAATAGGCAATGAAATACCACTTGTAGGAAATAATTGAATTCAATGATACCACTTAAAAGGAATCAAATAATTAAGGATATCACTAGAAGAAATGAACAATAAAGTCCAAGATACCACTTGAAGAAAGGAGAAACTCAATGATACCACTTGTAAGCATATGGAATGAATAAAAACTCAATTGATACCACTTAGGATCAAATCACAAAGAGTTGATACCACTTGAAGGAATTATCGATAACATCGATGGGTATCAGAGCAATATAATCGAAATAATATATACTTACGGGTATCGAAAGACTCAAGATAGATCAATAAAAGCACAAAGATTTAGTATCAGAGCAAAACAAAGACATGATATCACTTGGAAGCAATTAAGTGCTCAAAACTTGATATAAATAAACTCCCCAAGATGTTCAACGAATGAATCATGGAGTTATTTGCAATTGAATTGCAAGTTTTGTCTTTTCAAAAGATCAAGTGAAAATCACTCTTTAGTTCATTTAAAGTGCTCATAACTGATACCACTTGAAAACGCGATCAAATAAATTATAAAACTTTTGAAACTTTGCGAAAAAGAACTTTGGGATCATAAGAAGCTTTTACAAAAAGAATTTTTGAAAAAGCATATTTCAATCAGAAGATATCCCAAAAAGAACCTCGGAAAAAATCTGAAAAATTCAGACTTGACCTGCCATGGCCGGTCCGACCGCATGGGGGCCGGTCCGACCGGCCTAATGGCCGGTGCAACCGCCCTCAGCCCGGTGCAACCGGCCCTGACAGGCTGAAAATCCCGACTTTTTGCAAATTTTGTCAAAAATGATTCAAATGAAGTCCAAAAAAATTTGAAATTTTGCAGAGATGAATTTTGGACTATTTATAAGGTTTTACAAAAGGAATTTTCTTAAAAGCAATTTTATTTTTAAAGATATGGCAATTTGCGCTTTGAGGCCTAAAAGGAAATTGATTTTCACGAAAAGCCTCAAAATGCAATTCAATTTGGATTTCATGCAATTTCAATTTTCATGGCTTAGATTGGTGTATCAAGAATGTTTCTAGCCAAGATTTATAATGAAATCCAACTTGAAAGCCACGATTTGAGCTATATGCCTAAATAGGCCGATTCGGATTAAATCAAATCGCTTTTTGAGCCAAATTCGATTTCAACATATAGTTTTTCATTTTGGAAGCTTGTAAAACATTTGAAATACGTAATATAATACCTTTTCAAAGATTTTCGCAAATTTGGGCCTTTTAAATATGAATTTTGACTTTTGACCTAAATAGTCCAATTAAGAAGCAAAAAGAACCAAAGTCAAATTTAACAACACAAAACTTTAAATTTAGCATGGGGTAAGATATAGAGATTTGAATTTTGTGTATGAGTCTAGAATATCATTTTGAATCAAAATTCTACACAAGAATTGATCCAAATGGAGAAACTCACTAAGTGCAACAATATGACCATTACGGGTTAAGTATAGTTTTTCTACGAGTTTCAAAATCAAATATCTTTTGATAAGTTGGTCTTTTGTAAATCTTTTGAACACAAGAATTGTTAAGAATGACCAACTCTAGGATTTTGTTTTGGAATTCTTTTCAAAATCCTTTTACTTTTATTTCTATGAAAATTATAAATTTAAATCCAAAACAAGATACTACTATCTAGATTTTGGGCATGAAACTCATTTTCTTTTCAAAATAAATTTTGTGAAGCCAAAACCTTTTGGAAAACATTTCAAAAAGCATTCAGATACATTTTAAACTAGTTTTTCACAAGATTAGTAATAGTATATAAAGTTTTGACTTTTGGCTAAATGGTTTGATTTTGAAATTATATATATATATGCACTTATATTAATATGGGCACATGTAGGGATGTGATACACATGAATATGAATTAACACTCCCCTTAATGTGTCACTCTTAAACTTGCTCAAGATTTCAATAAGAGAATAGGTAAGAGGCGAGAGCAAGTGGCCATAACAAGTAATCTAAATTGATTTTCATTAATATTGCAATATAACCTACACAAGGCTATAAGACATAAGAATCAATTTAAATACTGTTACGAGATGGCATTGGCTTATGATGGACATGATTGTCTTCATGCTTGACACCACTTGTAGCTAATATAATCCTTCTCCTCTTGAGTGAGCAAGCGTGCAATCCATCTCAATATTGCCTAAAAATCTTTTAGGCGGTTTTGGTACCCAATCCTTGTTGGGTCCGACAACGTTAGTCACAATTGATTTAGGAACCCAAATGGTCCTAATTTTAACATTATCGAATTGACTAACATGACTAGGAATAGTTTTGCGATTATTATTCCTCCTAAGCAACGTATTTGGATTTAAGTGAGAGGACTTAGGAGGGCAATGATATTTTGCAAAACCATTTCTAGTTTGATCTCTTCCAAGCATATGATAATTAAAATTATGCATCGGCTTAGAGGATCTAGCATTTCTAGCAAATGTTTTGCTATTATTTTTCCTAAGCATATGATCATCATGATTTTTCTTATTCTTAGGAAATCTAGCATTTTGAGCAAACACATTTCTAGAATTACTCTTCCTATGCAAATGAATATTATCATTCTTAGCCGGCATAGGGGATTTGACAAGTTTGGCAAACACATTGCCATTCTTGTCCTTCCTAAGCAAATAATTTTTATTAATGAGAATAGGCTTAGGGGTGGTACCTTTGGGACAATCCTTACCGAAATGTCCCTTTTCCCGGCAATTGAAGCATGTCACGCTATTTGGTCCTCTCTTAACCGATTTGACTTGCTCCTTACCGGCTTGCCTCATTTTTGGTGTTGTGGCCTTGTTATCCACTTGATTAGGGCACACGGAGGCGAGGTGGCCCTTCTTGTTGCAAGCAAAACACTTGATGGTCTTCGAGTGTCGTGCGTTGTGTCTTGTCTTGCTATTCTCCCTCTTGGAGTTGTAGCCGAGTCCTCGCTTGTCTTGAGGCGCCCTTGGCTTGCTCAAGATTTCGTCGAGGAGGGCTTTTCCTTTAACGCACCTCTTCAAGTCATTTTCCAACTTAATGACTTGGGCCTTGAGCTCTTTGTTTTCCTCTACAAGATTAGCATCTAAAGACATAGAGGAACTAGAAGCAATTTCATTAGAGCAATAAGGCAAATCATCGCTAGATGTGGATACGCATTTATTTGATGAATTGATTGTAATAGAATTTGAGCAAGGCAATTCATCATCTAGATTACATTGAATAGCACTATCCATACTAGCTTTAGTGAATTCCTTGAAAAGGACTTTTTCATGATTTTCTTTTAGAACATCATAATCATTTTGAAGTGATTCATGTTCTAACTTTAAAATTTTATATTTCTTTTTCTCCTTTCCAAGGAATTCATTTAGCTCCTCTAGCATATTCATTAATTCGTCATAAGAGGGCTCACCTTCATCATCACTTACCTCATTTTTACCTTTTGCCATGAGGCAACGAATTTTTGATGGAGAGAAAATTGCCGCCGCTGAGGCGGAGGTTGAGGTTGATGGAGATCCGGTTCTTCAACGCTTGATGTTGAGATTGAAAATCATCGATCGACATCTTTTCCTCAATGCAATCCTCACTTGTTGATGTGGATGATTCAAATAATTCTTGAAGCTTGATCCACATAGCATGAGCGCCGAGAGGTTGCATATGAGATTAAATATTTCTCGCCACAACACTAAATAAAGCGTTAGTAGCTTGAGCGTCGAGATGTAGACATTTCTCCTCTCCTTTAGTTGGAGCAATATCATTTAATGGAGAAGAAATGCCGACATCTACGATCCACCAAATTTGTGGGCTCATGGATTTAAAATGATTGATCATAAATAATTTCCATTGAGCATAATTTGATTCATTTAGCATGAGTGGATCGTGAGAGTGCACTAAACCTCTAGTTGCCATCCTTTTTACTCTCTAGACGGTTAAGCCTAAAATGAGAGTGACCGTGGCTCTGATACCACTTGTAGGGTCGAGGATGCGCCTAGAGGGGGGGTGAATAGGCGTTTTACGAAATTAATCGCTCACTAAAATCGATCGCTCTAATACACCCCTAAGACAAAACCTAATCGAAGATATATGCGGAAGCGATAAATAGGTTTTTGACAATTAAAGCCTAAATCAACTAGGCTCACTAGTGCACTAACTAAATTTAAGTCTCTACACTAGAATTGCTAAATTGAACAATCAATTAATACTAAGCAATTCTAATACATTCAAGCAATTGATAAATATGCAAAAGGTAAATACTTGAATGTAAAGAGACAAGGGACAACCGATGTTTTTTCGTGGTGTTCGGAGACTTGCCGGTCTCCCCTAGTCCACGTTGAGGCAAGCCCACACTTGGACCGGCTCCCGCTCGAGCACCCGCCTCTTTCCACTAGTCGTGGTTTTTCACGCTATGCAGAGGCTCAACCCGAACCTTCACAAACTTGCCGGGCTTCTCACACCTCGAGAGCTCACAAGACGACGCCACGCTGCCTAGGAGTCGGCAACCTCCAAGAGTAATAAGCCGCTCCTCCGCTTGAACCTCACCGGCACAACAAATGCGCCTCGGTGATCACCAAGTGCAACACATGCACAAGGACCTCACTCAAGTGCAACACATGCACAAGAGCCTCTCAAACCACTCACTAATTGCAACACATGCAATTATCCTCACTCTTAAGCTCAAGAAGCAAAGGGAGAAGAGCAATACATGCAAATGACTCCCACACACAGCCAACATCCTGCCCAAGTCCCCCCAAGGGGTGTATTTATAGCCCCCACAAGAAAACTAGCCGTTTGGGGGCAAAATGGGCGAAACTCAGCAAAATCCGGTCCAACCGGACCTCTCCCGGTCCGACCGGCCCTCACAGGGCAACGGTCGGATTTCGGATCATATACGGCCGGTCGCAGATCAAGACACCCGGCCGCACCAAGACGCCTTCCGGTCCGACCGCCCAACAAAACTCAAGAAACACACTTCTCTCGAAAATACGCTACGGGCCGAAGCCCGTCGACCGCTTCGGTGTGACCGCACAGGGGCGGTCACACCGCCGCGACTCACCAAGAACGCACAGAAACAGCAAAACATCCGCTCGGGAAAAATCACACCGGGGTTGGGCCGGTAGCACCGCATGCCCGGTCCAACCGGACCCTGGCCGGTTGCACCGCCCTATGGTGACCCAACTCCGGATTTTTGCGCAAACTCTTTTCCAAAAATCCGAACACCATTCCTTGAGCCTCAAGGGTGATCAACACATGATCAAACACACTTGCAAAACACATTTGCACCAATTCAAACCATGCTCAAAGAATTCAACCCAAAATGCGAAAACACATTTCGCAATCGACTCAAGAACTATTCGCAAATCGCATTAAGCGAATCAAACTCGAGTTTATGAGATTAATCCCCCTAGCCATGTGAAGGTCAACACAAGACCCGGTCAACTTGCCAACACCCGTTGCAAGCCCCACTCACATGCTCTCGGAATTCCGGACTCATAAACCTCAGTTTACTCGCACAACGAACTTGCAAATAACGCAATAAACACATTTCATGCTTGAGCACTACTCTTTGCAACACATGCAAAAGTCTAGCTCCAAGCGACATCAAATCAAGATGCATGGACTCTCTAATTGCAACACATGCAATACTCTAGTCCCATGCAACACCAAATCGACTTCACACCAAAACCAAACATCAACTAAACCGAATCACACGCATGAGCTCTTTACTCGCAACACATGCAAGCCTCTAGCTCCATACAAACACACAAACATAAAATCATGCTTGAGCTCTCTCCTTTTGCAACACATGCAAAACTTAGCTCCAAGCAACCACACGGTTTTATAAAGATTGTTTTCGAACCAAAACATGAAGCTTCAACATTTGCAACACATGCAAAAGTGAACTTCACGCAAAAGCCAACGCAATAGCTTATCCTATTTGCAATACATGCAAATCAAAGCATTATGCGAAAACCAAATACATATGCTCTTCCTCTTTGCAACACATGCAAATCGGAGCATAAACCAATAACAACCAAGCATAAGTTTAACCCATTTGCAACACATGCCAAATGGTTAACCCTCATGCAAAACCAAATCCAAATGATTTGAGCTTGAGTGAACGCGAAATGAGATCATCAACACATGATGAAGCTCAAGCAAAAGGAACGACCCCTCTTAATAGCACGGCGATAAAACCTTAGACTCAAAGACTATAAAGTCCTTAGCCTATCTAATTATACCTTCGCCGCCGCGAGCAAGCAATCCCCTTTGGGGTCTTTATGATCATTACTTTGATACTCCCCCGGGATCATCACTCGACTCCTCTTTCAACTTCGGGATCTTCTCTTGACGTCCATCACCTCATGATGCCGTCCTTGTCCCGTTTTCATCATCTCATTCATCCTTGGACCTAACTCAATCATAACTCATGAAACTTGTTAGTCCAAGATGCATGGTTGTCTCAATTATCTCTTGCACTCCATTAACACATAATGGATGCCTTTAGATCAATTGAGCACAACCCTAAATCAATTGAAATGATTGTAAATGTGTCTTAAGTATAATGATGCAACACATGCTTCATTAAACTTAAGAACTATTCATTTGTCCTCAATTAATCACGGAGCACCATCAACACATGATGAAGTGTTCGTTAATGATTAATAAGACAAATGAACTCAATTTAAATTATCATTTAAATTGATATGAGTATATATTAACTACACAAGTTTTCATATACTCATGTTGATGGAAAGTAATGATCCATTATATGTAAATTGTATGGAAATGATCATTACTCTAAATCATCAACTATAGAATACACCCCACATGTATATGTGCATAAATATGATTGACTTGGAGATAATATGCACATATTCAAATTGATCGTATTGGAGTATATCCTGTATTACCATGAGTATACTTATAACTAGTCAATTCAAATATATACTCAAGGATTTAGTTTCTTTGTCTTGATCCTTATATGTGTCAATAATGAATCGATCAATACAAAGAGACTTTTCAAGTTAAACTAAAAACTCCCCCTAAATATGTGCATCCATGTAATATATGGATTGAGAAACATAATGCACATTTTGTGGTTAATATAATGGGGACATTCATATTTCAACTTGACTCCAAAGTATGCAACTAATATTAGAATGAATATGCAAACATACCTTGGGTTTTCCATTTTTCAATGCGATGAGACTAATCAAAGATATTCTAAATAAACAAGTTAGTCTCGATATAAGATTTGTCATTAATAACAAAATCACATTAATGGATAATCTCAATATTAGATTTGTCATTAACACCAAAACCATAACTAATGAAGGTTGAACTTACAATCTCCCCCTTTTTGGTGATTAATGACAAATCCAAACTTAATACGCACATTTGGATTAAAAACTAACATATTGAGAGAATTTAAGCCATTTGAATACATATGCATATTTTAAACAATAGGCATTGACAATTTAGAATGCATATAAGAATTAATTCTCCCTCTTAATCATATTAAGCTCCCTTTTTAAACCAAATGATATTAAGCTTCCTAATTCTCCCCCTTTTGGCATTAAACACCAAAAATGATAGAAAATATCTTGAAAATATTTCCCCTTTTTTTTATTTAGCATTCTCCCCCTTTGGCATTAAACAGATGAGATATTTAAGTTAAGCACCCATTTTAAACCAAATGAAATTAAGCTTATTCCTAATTCTCCCCTATTTAATTATCTCCTTTTAATGAAGGTCATACAAGAATTGAAATAAACATTTATGACCTTGGGAAGGAATTAAGATTTCAAACCGAATAAAAACTTGAAGGGTCATTCAAGAAGTAAAACAAGTTTTTATTTTAAAATATGGTCTAAAAATAAGGAAAACTCGAAAGGAGACCATATTTGGGTTTGTGGATACCACTTGTAAAAGTACCACTTGTAAAGATAAGCATGAAAAACGAAGTAAGGGTATCACACGGTTTATTTGAAACACATTCAAATAACTCACTCCTCATTTTATTAGGCTTTGCAACTTTTCAACATGATTCTTTTAAAGAATCCAATACTTTGCCTAATAGGGTCAAACGAGGAACCCAAAAGAAATAGATACCACTTGAGAAGTTAGATACCACTTTAAATCTATCTCAAGGGCTTTGTATGAAGAACCAAAAGAAATGAGCATTTTCAAATTTTTGATTTTAGAACAATGCTCAACTAGATATTTTCCTCTTTTATGAATTACAACTCATAACGACTCTCACACAGAGAAATCTTAGGCGGTTGAACTTACAATTTTAGCTTGAGAGGAAAAATCTTAATCACAAATGTGGGTATCGGAGTGGTGCTACAAATAGGCAATGAAATACCACTTGTAGGAAATAATTGAATTCAATGATACCACTTAAAAAGGAATCAAATAATTAAGGATATCACTAGAAGAAATGAACAATAAAGTCCAAGATACCACTTGAAGAAAGGAGAAACTCAATGATACCACTTGTAAGCATATGGAATGAATAAAAACTCAATTGATACCACTTAGGATCAAATCACAAAGAGTTGATACCACTTGAAGGAATTATCGATAACATCGATGGGTATCAGAGCAATATAATCGAAATAATATATACTTACGGGTATCGAAAGACTCAAGATAGATCAATAAAAGCACAAAGATTTAGTATCAGAGCAAAACAAAGACATGATATCACTTGGAAGCAATTAAGTGCTCAAAACTTGATATAAATGAACTCCCCAAGATGTTCAACGAATGAATCATGGAGTTATTTGCAATTGAATTGCGCAAGTTTTGTCTTTTCAAAAGATCAAGTGAAAATCACTCTTTAGTTCATTTAAAGTGCTCATAACTGATACCACTTGAAAACGCGATCAAATAAATTATAAAACTTTTGAAACTTTGCGAAAAAGAACTTTGGGATCATAAGAAGCTTTTACAAAAAGAATTTTTGAAAAAGCATATTTCAATCAGAAGATATCCCAAAAAGAACCTCGGAAAAAATCTGAAAAATTCAGACTTGACCTGCCATGGCCGGTCCGACCAAGATGGGGCCGGTCCGACCGCCTAATGGCCGTGCAACCTCCTCACCAGTGCAACCGCCCCGACAGTGAAAATCCCGACTTTTTGCAAATTTTGTCAAAAATGATTCAAATGAAGTCCAAAAAAATTTGAAATTTTGCAGAGATGAATTTTGGACTATTTATAAGGTTTTACAAAAGGAATTTTCTTAAAAGCAATTTTATTTTTAAAGATATGGCAATTTGCGCTTTGAGGCCTAAAAGGAAATTGATTTTCACGAAAAGCCTCAAAATGCAATTCAATTTGGATTTCATGCAATTTCAATTTTCATGGCTTAGATTGGTGTATCAAGAATGTTTCTAGCCAAGATTTATAATGAAATCCAACTTGAAAGCCACGATTTGAGCTATATGCCTAAATAGGCCAGTTCGGATTAAATCAAATCGTTTTTGAGCCAAATTCGATTTCAACATATAGTTTTTCATTTTGGAAGCTTGTAAAACATTTGAAATACGTAATAGAATACCTTTTCAAAGATTTTCGCAAATTTGGGCCTTTTAAATATGAATTTTGACTTTTGACCTAAATAGTCCAATTAAGAAGCAAAAAGAACCAAAGTCAAATTTAACAACACAAAACTTCAAATTTAGCATGGGGTAAGATATAGAGATTTGAATTTTGTGTATGAGTCTAGAATACCATTTTGAATCAAAATTCTACACAAGAATTGATCCAAATGGAGAAACTCACTAA
Source organism: Guadua angustifolia (assembly GCA_036346375.1). Taxonomy (NCBI): domain Eukaryota; kingdom Viridiplantae; phylum Streptophyta; class Magnoliopsida; order Poales; family Poaceae; genus Guadua; species Guadua angustifolia. The sequence continues at coordinate 33,855,886 of CM070514.1, read as the reverse complement.
GTGCAATAATATGACCATTACGGGTTAAGTATAGTTTTTCGGCGAGTTTCAAAATCAAATATCTTTTGATAAGTTGGTCTTTTGTAAATCTTTTGAACACAAGAATTGTTAAGAATGACCAACTCTAGGATTTTTGTTTTGGAATTCTTTTCAAAATCCTTTTACTTTTATTTCTATGAAAAATTATAAATTTAAATCCAAAACAAGATACTACTATCTAGATTTTGGGCATGAAACTCATTTTCTTTTCAAAATAAATTTTGTGAAGCCAAAACCTTTTGGAAAACATTTCAAAAAGCATTCGTATACATTTTAAACTAGTTTTTCACAAGATTAGTAATAGTATATAAAGTTTTGACTTTTGGCTAAATGGTTTGATTTTGAAATTATATATATATATGCACTTATATTAATATGGGCACATGTAGGGATGTGATACACATGAATATGAATTAACACTCCCCCTTAATGTGTCACTCTTAAACTTGCTCAAGATTTCAATAAGAGAATAGGTAAGAGGCGAGAGCAAGTGGCCATAACAAGTAATCTAAATTGATTTTCATTAATATTGCAATATAACCTACACAAGGCTATAAGACATAAGAATCAATTTAAATACTCGTTACCGAGATGGCATTGGCTTATGATGGACATGATTGTCTTCATGCTTGACACCACTTGTAGACGAATATAATCCTTCTCCTCTTGAGTGAGCAAGCGTGCAATCCATCTCAATATTGCCTAAAAATCTTTTAGGCGGTTTTTGGTACCCAATCCTTGTTGGGTCCGACAACGTTAGTCACAATTGATTTAGGAACCCAAATGGTCCTAATTTTAACATTATCGAATTGACTAACATGACTAGGAATAGTTTTGCGATTATTATTCCTCCTAAGCAACGTATTTGGATTTAAGTGAGAGGACTTAGGAGGGCAATGATATTTTGCAAAACCATTTCTAGTTTGATCTCTTCCAAGCATATGATAATTAAAATTATGCATCGGCTTAGAGGATCTAGCATTTCTAGCAAATGTTTTGCTATTATTTTTCCTAAGCATATGATCATCATGATTTTTCTTATTCTTAGGAAATCTAGCATTTTGAGCAAACACATTTCTAGAATTACTCTTCCTATGCAAATGAATATTATCATTCTTAGCCGGCATAGGGGATTTGACAAGTTTGGCAAACACATTGCCATTCTTGTCCTTCCTAAGCAAATAATTTTTATTAATGAGAATAGGCTTAGGGGTGGTACCTTTGGGACAATCCTTACGAAATGTCCTTTTCCTAACAATTGAAGCATGTCACGCTATTTGGTCCTCTCTTAACCGATTTGACTTGCTCCTTACCGGCTTGCCTCATTTTTGGTGTTGTGGCCTTGTTATCCACTTGATTAGGGCACACGGAGGCGAGGTGGCCCTTCTTGTTGCAAGCAAAACACTTGATGGTCTTCGAGTGTCGTGCGTTGTGTCTTGTCTTGCTATTCTCCCTCTTGGAGTTGAGCCGGAGTCCTCGCTTGTCTTGAGGCGCCCTTGGCTTGCTCAAGATTTCGTCGAGGAGGGCTTTTCCTTTAACGCACCTCTTCAAGTCATTTTCCAACTTAATGACTTGGGCCTTGAGCTCTTTGTTTTCCTCTACAAGATTAGCATCTAAAGACATAGAGGAACTAGAAGCAATTTCATTAGAGCAATAAGGCAAATCATCGCTAGATGTGGATACGCATTTATTTGATGAATTGATTGTAATAGAATTTGAGCAAGGCAATTCATCATCTAGATTACATTGAATAGCACTATCCATACTAGCTTTAGTGAATTCCTTGAAAAGGACTTTTTCATGATTTTCTTTTAGAACATCATAATCATTTTGAAGTGATTCATGTTCTAACTTTAAAATTTTATATTTCTTTTTCTCCTTTCCAAGGAATTCATTTAGCTCCTCTAGCATATTCATTAATTCGTCATAAGAGGGCTCACCTTCATCATCACTTACCTCATTTTTACCTTTTGCCATGAGGCAACGAATTTTTGATGGGAGAGAAAATTCGTCGTCGCTTGAGGCGGAGGTTGAGGTTGATGGAGATCCCGGTTCTTCAACGCTTGATGTTGAGATTGAAAAATCATCGACCGACATCTTTTCCTCAATGCAATCCTCACTTGTTGATGTGGATGATTCAAATAATTCTTGAAGCTTGATCCACATAGCATGAGCGCTCGAGAGGTTGCATATGAGATTAAATATTTCTACGCTCACAACACTAAATAAAGCGTTAGTAGCTTGAGCGTCGAGATGTAGACATTTCTCCTCTCCTTTAGTTGGAGCAATATCATTTAATGGAGAAGAAATGCCGACATCTACGATCCACCAAATTTGTGGGCTCATGGATTTAAAATGATTGATCATAAATAATTTCCATTGAGCATAATTTGATTCATTTAGCATGAGTGGATCGTGAGAGTGCACTAAACCTCTAGTTGCCATCCTTTTTACTCTCTAGACGGTTAAGCCTAAAATGAGAGTGACCGTGGCTCTGATACCACTTGTAGGGTCGAGGATGCGCCTAGAGGGGGGGTGAATAGGCGTTTTACGAAATTAATCGCTCACTAAAATCGATCGCTCTAATACACCCCTAAGACAAAACCTAATCGAAGATATATGCGGAAGCGATAAATAGGTTTTTGACAATTAAAGCCTAAATCAACTAGGCTCACTAGTGCACTAACTAAATTTAAGTCTCTACACTAGAATTGCTAAATTGAACAATCAATTAATACTAAGCAATTCTAATACATTCAAGCAATTGATAAATATGCAAAAGGTAAATACTTGAATGTAAAGAGACAAGGACAACCGATGTTTTTTCGTGGTGTTCGGAGACTTGCGGTCTCCCTAGTCCACGTTGAGGCAAGCCCACACTTGGACCGGCTCCGCCGAGCACCGCCTCTTTCCACTAGTCGTGGTTTTTCACGCTATGCGTAGGCTCAACCCGAACCTTCACAAACTTGCGGGCTTTCACACCTCGAGAGCTCCGCAAGACGACGCCACGCCGTCTAGGAGTCGGCAACCTCCAAGAGTAATAAGCCGCTCCTCGCTTGAACCTCACCGGGCACAACAAATGCGCCTCGGTGATCACCAAGTGCAACACATGCACAAGGACCTCACTCAAGTGCAACACATGCACAAGAGCCTCTCAAACCACTCACTAATTGCAACACATGCAATTATCCTCACTCTTAAGCTCAAGAAGCAAAGGAGAAGAGCAATACATGCAAATGACTCCCACACACGACCAACATCACGCCTAAGTCCCCCAAGGGGTGTATTTATAGCCCCACAAGAAAACTAGCCGTTTGGGGGCAAATGGGCGAACTTCAAGAAAATCCGGTCCAACCGACCTCTCCCGATCCGACCGCCCTCACAGGCAACGGTCGGATTTCGGATCGTTATTACGGCCGATCAAGCCGCCTGACCCAGACCGCAAGACGCCTTCCGGTCCGACCGCCCAACAAAACTCAGCAAACACACTTCTCTGGAAAATACGCGCCGGCCGAAGCCCGGTCCGACCGCTCGCCCGGTGTGACCGCACCAGGGCCGGTCACACCGCCCGCACTCAGCCGCAACGCACAGAAACAGCAAAACATCCGCTCGGGAAAAATCACACCGGGGTTGGGCCGGTAGCACCGCATGCCCGGTCCAACCGGACCCTGGCCGGTTGCACCGCCCTATGGTGACCCAACTCCGGATTTTTGCGCAAACTCTTTTCCAAAAATCCGAACACCATTCCTTGAGCCTCAAGGGTGATCAACACATGATCAAACACACTTGAAAAACACATTTGCACCAATTCAAACCATGCTCAAAGAATTCAACCCAAAATGCGAAAACACATTTCGCAATCGACTCAAGAACTATTCGCAAATCGTATTAAGCGAATCAAACTCGAGTTTATGAGATTAATCCCCCTAGCCATGTGAAGGTCAACACAAGACCCGGTCAACTTGCCAACACCCGTTGCAAGCCCCACTCACATGCTCTCGAATTCGGACTCATAAACCTCGGTTTACTCAAGACAACGAACTTGCAAATAACGCAATAAACACATTTCATGCTTGAGCACTACTCTTTGCAACACATGCAAAAGTCTAGCTCCAAGCGACATCAAATCAAGATGCATGGACTCTCTAATTGCAACACATGCAATACTCTAGTCCCATGCAACACCAAATCGACTTCACACCAAAACCAAACATCAACTAAACCGAATCACACGCATGAGCTCTTTACTCGCAACACATGCAAGCCTCTAGCTCCATACAAACACACAAACATAAAATCATGCTTGAGCTCTCTCCTTTTGCAACACATGCAAAACTTAGCTCCAAGCAACCACACGGTTTTATAAAGATTGTTTTCGAACCAAAACATGAAGCTTCAACATTTGCAACACATGCAAAAGTGAACTTCACGCAAAAGCCAACGCAATAGCTTATCCTATTTGCAATACATGCAAATCAAAGCATTATGCGAAAACCAAATACATATGCTCTTCCTCTTTGCAACACATGCAAATCGGAGCATAAATCAATAACAACCAAGCATAAGTTTAACCCATTTGCAACACATGCCAAATGGTTAACCCTCATGCAAAAACCAAATCCAAATGATTTGAGCTTGAGTGAACGCGGAAATGAGATCATCAACACATGATGAAGCTCAAGCAAAAGGAACGACCCCTCTTAATAGCACGGCGATAAAACCTTAGACTCAAAGACTATAAAGTCCTTAGCCTATCTAATTATACCTTCGCCGCCGCGCGCAAGCAATCCCCTTTGGGGTCTTTATGATCATTACTTTGATACTCCCCCGGGATCATCACTCGACTCCTCTTTCAACTTCGGGATCTTCTCTTGACGTCCATCACCTCATGATGCCGTCCTTGTCCCGTTTTCATCATCTCATTCATCCTTGGACCTAACTCAATCATAACTCATGAAACTTGTTAGTCCAAGATGCATGGTTGTCTCAATTATCTCTTGCACTCCATTAACACATAATGGATGCCTTTAGATCGATTGAGCACAACCCTAAATCAATTGAAATGATTGTAAATGTGTCTTAAGTATAATGATGCAACACATGCTTCATTAAACTTAAGAACTATTCATTTGTCCTCAATTAATCACGGAGCACCATCAACACATGATGAAGTGTTCGTTAATGATTAATAAGACAAATGAACTCAATTTAAATTATCATTTAAATTGATATGAGTATATATTAACTACACAAGTTTTCATATACTCATGTTGATGGAAAGTAATGATCTATTATATGTAAATTGTATGGAAATGATCATTACTCTAAATCATCAACTATAGAATACACCCCACATGTATATGTGCATAAATATGATTGACTTGGAGATAATATGCACATATTCAAATTGATCGTATTGGAGTATATCCTATATTACCATGAGTATACTTATAACTAGTCAATTCAAATATATACTCAAGGATTTAGTTTCTTTGTCTTGATCCTTATATGTGTCAATAATGAATCGATCAATACAAAGAGACTTTTCAAGTTAAACTACAAACTCCCCCTAAATATGTGCATCCATGTAATATATGGATTGAGAAACATAATGCACATTTTGTGGTTAATATAATGGGGACATTCATATTTCAACTTGACTCCAAAGTATGCAACTAATATTAGAATGAATATGCAAACATACCTTGGGTTTTCCATTTTTCAATGCGATGAGACTAATCAAAGATATTCTAAATAAACAAGTTAGTCTCGATATAAGATTTGTCATTAATAACAAAATCACATTAATGGATAATCTCAATATTAGATTTGTCATTAACACCAAAACCATAACTAATGAAGGTTGAACTTACACAAGGGAGTGAGGCGATGGTCGGGGGAGGAAGATGCCGGGCCAGGGGAGGAACGTCGGGCAATGGTCTTCACGAGAGAGCGCTCGGCTAGAAGGGAGGGAGGCGCTGTCAGGGGAGGGAGATGCCGTCGGGGCCCGGGGGAGGAGGAGCGCCGGCCTGGGGGAGCACCGTCGGGAAGGGGGAGGGGGAGCGCCGTCGGGGTTGAAGGACGGTCAGACTGGACTGGAGGAGTCGAGGAGATCCAGATTTGGATACAGCCCTAGGGCGTCGCTGCGTTGGGAGTAAGAGTGTGGCTGTGTGGGACACGGACACGACTTAGAGAGCCTGACTGGGTTGGTGGCCTACTGGCCTTGTGCGGTTGCACCTGGGGACCGGGAGATGACAATTTGGATATCCGAATTACATAATATGTGATATCCAGTTCTCAATCCATATTTTTCGGATAGTGTACACTCTGAATCCGATCCTATATCTGTTTTTAACTATTCAAATCCAAATTCGATCCGATATCTGATTTACTTTCTGGATCCGGTTCCAACCAGACCCGACTTTGGATCGGGCGGAAAGTATCCGTCCCATTTTAGACCTAGCTCTGGATCAGACGGAAACTATCCGTCCCATTTTCACTCCTAATTCCAGACTCCCGTGCCAACCAAAAGCTGAGGCTCGATCCTCATCGACCAACTTTAGTACTAGCATGTTCTGGTTAACCACTAGCTTTGGATGCAGCTCGTCGGACACACGCCTGGATCAAGACAAAGGGAAAAAAAAACACAGGAAAAAGAAGAGAACGAGGGGAAAAAAAGAAAAAGAGAAGGAAGTGAAGTTAGGTCGGGCCCGAGCAGGAGAGATTGTAACACATGCCACTGGGAGCAGAAGTGGGCCTGCGCAGGTCACAAAAAAATTTGATTGGCGCACACTTCACTCTTCACAGGTACAACTTTGTAGTATTGTGCAATAATTTGATATTATAAAGCTAATATATATTTAAAATTTACTAAAAGTATAATATAAATAGTTCTAAGCTCTTAAAAATCACAAATCATTGAAATTAAAACCAATTCAATCAAAAAATTTAATCTATTGAAAAAGTAAAATTTTAAAGTTTCTTAAATTTTTTAGGTTGCCGAATATCACCCGCCTGCAAGACGGCAAAAGCGCCTTTGCTCTCTTTCTTCCCGCCACGGCCGACCGCTCAAGGTTGGCGAGGTTAGAGGTAGCCAGGTCTTGGTCGGAACCGGCCAACATGGGCCGATCGTGTTTCGGGTCTAAACTGTGTCAGTAGCGGATGGCCCATCGGCACACCATGTCGAAATTTGGTGGTGGCCCACCGCTTTCGCGAGCCGAGCACGGTCCATTTATCCTTCGTGCCGTGCTGCGTCTTACCAGTCCGACCCATTTATACTATTACTATAAGAGAAAATGATCACGGATTGATTTCTTTCTTTATCCATCTAGTACTTTTTTCTCCGGTCAAAACAAAATCCTATTGTGTTTATTCTTCTCGATTTTCTTGATTCATTGTTCTTTCTAGTCATATGCATGCAGTACCATTTATTTCCTCGATTTGCTTACCCACACATACAACGATGGATGCATAATCGCGTCTGTTTAGAATAATACTGACGTCTTGGGCTATGGATCGTCTTGGTCGAGCGTGCCTCGTGCTGATCCAAAATAGCCTGGCCCAGTGCCCACCTCTAGGCGAGGCCCCGCCGTTTAACATGGTCATGCTGCATGCGGTGGCCGAACCGAGCCCGACGACGGCGGCCTGTCCCGAACCAAGCCCGACGATGGCGACCTGTTCCGGCCTGTCCGTGCCGGCCCAGCCCCTCACGTTAGCCCTGTATGGGCCCGGCCGGTCCTGACACCGCTACCGAGCTGCTTCCTCCCCGGACGAGCCTGACCTGGCCGTAGGCAGCACTGCAGCTAGCTACTGTTCCCGCCCTGCCGTGACGTAACTACACTGGTGCTCCGGCAGCAGCGGGGCTCTGCTTTGAATTTGTTGCGTTGTTCCGCTCGTGTTCTGCGTATCGCTGTTGTTTGGATCCGTCTGGTGTCTTTCCAGGTACCTTTTGGTACCATAGCACTGTGGCGAATACTAGTCAGGATCTCATATACTCCTATGATCTAAGCCTATTTACTATAATCGCTTTGCGGTTTTACTTAGCTAAGGACCTAAGGTTACTTCGCTCGTTCCATTTAACGCCGGTCATTATCGGAGCACAGGTGGTTACCAACTTATCATTATAGAATGTTTTTAGAAGCAAATGAGCAAAAGTCAGGTACAGCTCGCCAGCTCGGTGGTAAATAGGCTCTGTTTGAAACATTGGGAAGTTTCCCGTTCCTGCGAAAAATGATCTGATTTCTGTGAAACTCACGTAGAATTGTCGCTGTCCCAAATTTTGGTCCTTAACGGTGACAAGTTTTCGCTAATTTGGACAGGGCCGGAAACGATGCATCCTCCATTCCTCCTCCTATACATGCTGCCCCAGATACGACCGAACTGTCGGTGTCCAGACATTAGGAAAAGTGCTGCATGTAGATGTAGGGTTTGTACCCACGGTGTGTTGGTTCGGCCCAGGGAAATTTGGTGTGCACGTGCCAACTGTTCGTTTCCTCTTCTTTTCCTCCCGGTGACCAGACATGCAGGCGCCAGCACGGGGTCGTTTGTGACTTGCAAGGCCAACCATCATAGCCCTCTGCTCCTGGTTGTCATGCACCCGCTCGTGCTGCAACCTACGACTGCAAGTGGTCGGTTCCCTTTTCTTGTACATGTCACATTACTAGGTCGGCCAATCAAAGAAAACAAAAACAGGTGCACAAAAGAGAGAGAGATCCTATGCTCTAAGTAGGGCCGTAAAAAAAAAAACTCGAGACTCGCAAGTTACACGAGCTCGGCTCAAGCTTCGAACAAACCGAACTCGAGCTCGCGAGCTTATTCGAGCTTAGTTTGCGAGTCTACTCGAGTTTGGATCGAGCTTCCTTAAGTCGAGCTTACTCGAGATTGTCATCGAGCTTCCTCAAGCCAAGCTTAATTGAGCTTGTTATCGAGCCTACCGAGCTTACTAAAATTACCGAGCTTACTCGAGCCTACTCAAGTTTGGACCAAACTGAGCTTGAGCTTGGAGGGCTAGGCTCGCTCGAGCTCGACTTGTTTACAACCCTAGTTCCAATGATTATTGGTTTGTCAGATGAAGTTGAATAGGATGAAATGGTTATATACCATTTGGTTCTATTGTTTTGTGTGAATGGAATAGTTCAATATCTATAGGGAATATTACTCAAATTTGTTTACCAGGAAAGTTCTATTTAAATAACTAAACGTATAGATAATTTTTTATAAACCAATCTCGTACGTATACTACTTGATATAAACAGCTAAACACACCGTAAATTTGCAAATGCACCGTGGATGTACTCTCTTTCTGTGTGTGTTTATTTTTAGGAAACATCGTGGATCTACTTGGCTTGACAACCTTTCCACGGAGCGTTTGTATATCGATACGATCCCATAGCATGGGCCTGGCCCAACCACAATATGGCCGTGCGATTGGTCCGAATCTAGCCCAAAGAAACATGTCGAGACGAGAGCGCCGTATGTGAGATTTGCATGGGCCCGCAAACTATTTACGTGGGCTTCAAATGGGCACTAGCTTAACAGATTAATCCTCGATTGGTTCATCCTTTTCTCTTTTGTGTTCTTCTTTTGTTCGTCTTTCGTACTCTCCATAGTCCTTTGTACAATTTGTACTTTCATGATGCAGATGTGCAATAGTAGTGCTGCTGGGTAGAGATTACACAAATATCACAATGGAAGATACATGATAAGAGCAAGTGCTTGCCAGTAAGAAAACCAGCATTATAATTCCAAAGAGACCAGCCACTTTGCTTTTCTGTGCCAAGTATGCACTAAAGTTAACGTCATATACTTCACTTTTCTTTCCTTGAGAGGTATTTTATTCTAGTCCATAGTAGTAAATGATATTAAAAATAACTAAAAGGAAGAGATATAAAAAAGATAAAAAAATCACTTTAAAAATTATAGAATGATGTGTATTTAAAAATAGAATTATAAAGCTAGAATGATATGTATAAGTGAAAGGACCATATGGTATAAAATCTATACCTTTTATTGGCCGCTACCTTCTAGCTACTGTTTACCGTTCATCACATCTAGAAACCATGTCACCAGTAAACTAGTACCGTTCGATGTGGCCTTCGTTGTCGGCATTAGGGGTGTAAATGGGTCGGGTTCGGGCGAGTAGTAGGTCATCTCATATCTTACCCTATTATTTTTTCTCCGGCAGTGCACGCAGGCCGGTAGTAAAAATCGGGTAGGGTACGGGTAACGGGTAGCATTTTCTATGAACGGGTAGAAATCGGGTTCCGGGTAGTGTTCGGACGGGTATAATAGAGACAACGGGTACTTCATCGGGTAGTGCACGAAATATCTAGAATCAAAACATGCGATGAAAACAATCCAACTATCACACTAGGACATAACATAATACAATAGATAATACCGTATAGTTTAACATACATAGTCCAACAAAAAATTCAAATAGTATATAATCAAACACATGGAGTTCAATAAACATACAAAGTTCAATACATGAAGTGAAATTCACATACATAGTTCAACACATAGAGTTAAATTATACAAAACAAATTTCTTCATACATATATCAAGATCTCAAGTCTCAACATCGTCATTCATCCCCATAGCATTCAGATCTTCAATTAAGGTTGCTATTTTGTTCTTCGAATCTAAAATGGGTAAACAAGAAATTAGTAGTTATGAACTTAGACATTTCTTCAAGGCTAGCCAACATTTTTCTAAGCCACAAGAAGGCATGCGTTTGAGCACAGGCAGATAAGAACATCAAACTGAGGTAGACATATGAATTATCCAAGCTACTGCCCCAACAAAATAAGAAGGCACTGATATCGTGACAATAGCAAGTGCAAAGCTGTTCTACTTTTAGTGTCCAACTGATAGCCACTCTGAGAAGCAGGGAATAAAAGGATACGGGCTCGTAGAGTACTCTCCAAGAGTGCAGATAGAATGCACTTTCCTGATATAGCCATATATAAATTTTGTGTCATATATGCCTGTTCGGTTGCAAGCAATAACATCATACCACACTGCATGCATTACAGCCACATAAAGCAGAATGATCAAGGTCTTTCTTCTTCAGTAGCACTAACAGACTCAAACTATCAGAAAATGCAGACCAAAATTGATAAACATAGGAATCTAGTTGACTTGTTGTGTCCTGCAAGCGAAACCATACTGTTTTTTTTAAAAAAAAGAAACTCAATGTGCTGGTGAGTAGCCAACACATTGGGAGAAAATTCGTTAAATAAGTAAAGATAAGTAACACAAGTTTAGACAGTGGACTAAAACAAAATTACAACATCTATTATTCTTAGGAATGGTGCTAGTTGGAGAATCCAAGTGATAAAAGCTGTAGACTCCACAACCTCAACTACGGACAGGATTTTTCTCAGTTCTGGAATCCCAAATGATACCCACTGGATGCATTCCTGAAGCAAATACATATGCGATTTACAGATTGAAATCCGGACTTCAAACACCAGACGGACTCAATGAACTCATCAGAGTTTCAACTGGAATAACAACTGTTCCCATCCGGTAAATTGAATAACTAACAGACTCAAACTCTGAAAGACCAACTTCCAATACTTGTTCAGATAAACCCCATCTGATCTGCATAACTTGACAAACATCGAGTTCCAAATAGGAGACAATGTAAACGGTGTCCAACGTGTTTAAAGCACAAATAATTTGTCAAAAATGTGTCGCACCTGGCAGTTGTAGATGCCGGCGGAGGCGGGGGCGAGCGCCGGCGGAGGCGGAGGCAGTGGCGAGATCTTGCTAGGGAAGCCGCCACCGAAGACCGAACTATCGAGTACTGAAGCAGCGAAGCAGGGCAGCTCCTAGGGTTGCCTGGGTATTGAGTTGATGCACTGCCGATTGGGCCATGTCACGTTCTTCACTTGACAAGAACAGATTTGACAAACCAAACAGACGATACAGAGTTCTAGTAGCTACAAATTGGTGGAAATTGGGGAGCAAGGACAGAGAAGAAGCAAGAGACTGAAATTAGAGAACAAGAGAGGGTTGGGGAAGAACAGCAATTGGAGAAAGAGTGCTGAGGAGAAACCAATTCAGTTCTTCGATGCCTTCATCCGAATGCTGCGTCTTGCTTTTGTATTGTCATCCTCCCAGCTGAGCGGCCGCAAGAGAGCCCATGTGCTATTCAGTTCAGAAGCCCAGCTTCCCAAGGGCCTATGTCCATGACATTCCTCCCTCCTTGAATTTCGGCTTGTCCCCAAGCCAATGATAGCAAACCATTGATTGCTGGGGCACCGCCTTGGACACTGAAACGACGCAGGTGAGGGCGCCCATTTGCAAGAGCAACCACACTCTCATCTGTTGTAAGAACACCACCACACAAGTCTACAGCCCTAAGTTCGGGACATCCTGATGCCAATCTGGTCACTCCCTTGTCAGTGACACTACCACACCAACCGAGGTTTAAAGATTGCAGCTGGCCACAGTTACAGGCGATGGTCTGCAATGCTCTGTCAGAAGCTGCCTTCCCACACCCACAGAGATTCAAGCAATTCAGGTTCTTGCATTGATTAGTGAGGTAGGCCAAAGCAGTATCACTAAAATTGAAGCATCCACTAATGTTGAGCCTGGTAAGATGAAGGCATGCCTTAACAACTGAAGAAGATTCATCAAACTCCAGTGGACAAACTTTGTTCACCTTGCAACCAGATAATACTCTAAAAGCCGTGTTTGCTGCATCTGATGAAAGTTTCATAAATACCCAGGAGTGAACTACCCCTTTACAGTCACTAACAACATCAATTCCAGCAGCACTCCCAGGCATGCTAGAATTTTCAAACATGGTAGCCCCACCTGAGGATATATGAACCGCTGCTTCCGCTATTGCAAGTTGGCACACTGGCCTACAACACTCTTTCAGTGGATCAACACTTCTGCCTGCATCTAAGAGCTTGCCTACGTTAACCAATCTCTCAAATGAACTAATATCCTTCACAGGGCAAGAAGCATCAGTAAGATTTGATGGCCTCAGAGGACATAACTCAGGAATGTTGATGCTTGCCCCTTTGCTTTCAAGAATGCTCATAATGTTGGAAAAACAAGCATTTGCCACAGCCTGGTTGAGAACTAGCGTATTGTTTCCACTACCATATAAATTTACTTTGAGACCACCCAATGTTCTCTGACAACTGGACAGCAGGTCAAGAAGTTCCCTGTACCCCTTACTCCACACCATCTTTCCAATGTAGTCCCAACTTAGATGATCGGGCTCCTCTAGAACAGCAATGTCAGCCATTTCACCTGGAATGCATTCAGTGATATCTCCAACAGGTAGCATTCTTCTCATTTCTTTAGAAAACTTCCCAAAGTAGAATTGTTCAGCCCTCCTGATTGTCATAAGAACAACTCCTATAATTCCGGGGTCCCATTGCACATAAAGCCAAATTACAAACATTGTTGACTTATCATCCTCGTTCACCATATACCTGGTTAGAATTCTCAAGACCATAGCATTTGCATTGGCTTTACCCAGGCCCAAGTTCAGTGCAGGAGGATTCCACAAGCCAGGAGGGAATGAATTTGCCATGGCGGCCAACGCATTGGTGGAAGAAGCAATCAGTGTCTCAGACAAGAACCTGGAACTGTGGAGGCTCAGATGTTGGTTGTGTCCACCGAACTGATTCTTCTCCAAATCATCTCCACCAGATGCGGGGTGGTTGCAGGACTTGATCCAATCGACGACCTCGTCGGCGCCGGCGTGGAGCTTGTGGAGGAGGTCGGCGTGGTGAGGCCCGATGGCGCCGTTGAACCGGATGTGCTCCATCACCGCCGACTTGAACGAGTCCTTCTTCTCCTCGATAGTGACGATGTAGCGGATGTGCTTCTCGCGGCCGGCTCCCCGGCACCTTGACCTCCTGCTGAATCGACACGCCACCTGCGTCTATCGGGCGGAGCACCTTGATGGCGACGGCGTGTGGTCGAGGTAGCCCTTGTACACGGGCCGTCAGAGTCGCCCTCGTCGATCTTGTCGCGTCGGAGAAGCACTTCGGTGGCGTGGCTCGATCTCTCAATGCCGTCATCGTGAGTAACGGATCTCGTGACACCGCCGCCCAGCCCTCTTGCGCTCCTCGGCCTCCTTGAGGAGCTTCTTCTCGCGCTGATCCACTTCAGACCTCCACTCGGCGATCCGCTGCGACTCTTCTGCTGCCTCCACGCTTCGCTTCGCCTTCTCACGCTCGATCATTGCCACGGTGTTCAGAGTCCTCTGAGGCATTTCCTCAAACACCTTTCGTGCGCGCAGTCGCTCTCTTCACGGTGGCCATCTTCGTGGGGCTCTCCTGGCGACCCCGGTGAGCTCCGGAGCTGGTCGGCGACCGTCTGCGGCGGGCCCGGCGTGGCGCGGTCCCTGCTCATGCTCGAGGTGGTGGCCTTCTCCTCTTTTCTCTTCTCCTTGATGTGGCGCTCGCCCTTGTGCCACCTGCTGGGTACTTCATGTGGATGCCGGGCTGCCTTGATCTGCCATCGATCCGCCTACCTCTGGTCATGCCTCCAGAATCTTCACCCTTCCTCGCACCCCTTCCATTGCCGAACGGACATCCCTGATATCCGACTTCACACCACGAACATCTTCCAAAATCTGCCTCAATAGGGTGTTAATCCCTTCGAATTGACTCTCCACCGACGCCATGGTAGAAGTCATCCTTGTCTCCCACTGCGATTGCTTCCTCTTGGGCGCCAGAACGGAAATGGCTCTGATACCAAATGTCACGTTCTTCACTTGACAAGAACAGATTTGACAAACCAAACACACGATACAGAGTTCTGGTAGCTACAAATTGGTGGAAATTGGGGAGCAAGGACAGAGAAGAAGCAAGAGGCGAAATTAGAGAACAAGAGAGGGTTGGGGAAGAACAAACAATTGGAGAAAGAGTCTTTGAGGAGAAACCAATTCAGTTCTTGATGCCTTCATCCGAATCTGCGTCTTGCTTTTGTATTGTCATCCTCGGTGAGAGCGGCCGCAAGAGAGCCCATGTGTTATTCGGTTGAAGCCCGGCTTCCCAAGGGCCCATGTCCGTGGCGAGCCAAAGGCCGCCAACACACTTAGGCCGTTGACGCAGGCTATGCTTCCTGCACCAATTGTTAGATTTATTCGAATTTTGATTTGACTCCGCACCGCGGGTATTCGATCTGCATGCAGATCCGAACTGATCTATCGGGTACTACCTGCCGTGCATTCGGGTAGTGTAAAATAGTTTTCCATTAGGGTACTTTTGCATCGAATGCAGTGCACGGTGCATTACCCGACCCATTTACACCCCTGGTCGGCACCTGTGATTTGTCCTAATCTTCACTATTAGCTTGCCTATTGCACCGCCACAAGAATTCTTCACTTTCTTTTTCTCTCAATATATTTATTTGCAAATCTAATCCTGTTTGAACGAATTTATAAAACTAGTATCGTCCTCAACCGCAGGAATAGTAACAGACGATAAATATCTACCGCCACACTCCCATACCGCATCACCTCATCGACGCTGTGGCAGAAGAATGGCTGCATGCCCCAAGCTTGGTAGCAAGTGCCGTGGACCGAGAACTTAACGAGTCCCTGCTGACCACATGTACCTTGGCATCACAATGAAGTAAGTGATTAATTAAGTGATACGATCATGCCAAGAAAAGAGAGAGAGAGTAGGGCGCAAGAAAGAAAGCAAAGAGGAAGATAGAGACAGAATTGGGGATTTGGATTACTAGTTTCTCATTTCTCACCCACAAACAAAGCCATCGTTTAGGTATATATAGTCACCACATCGACTCACTTACAGATAGACCCCACATTCTGAACTACCTCATCTCAACGACACACACGCCTGTCTCTCACGCACTACTTTGGCGACGCACTTCAACAGCCTTCGCTATTGTCCTGTTCCCTGTCCGGCACGCACACAACATCCCCTCCCCCTTAAATTGAGGCTTGACCCCAAGCCGTACATCGAAATTGAACTTTCATAGCATCAGCAAGTTCCCAAGTTGCCAAGGATATCGGTAGGCCTGACCATTTAACTTTAATGGAGGATACAGCTTGAGCTCCCTGTTTTACCAGTCTGCTCTGCAAAATAGTTTCAGGTACTGGCTGCGTTGCGTGTTCCAGGCAATGAATTGAGGCCTCGTCCTGAAGAGGTGTATGAGAAGGAAGATGACGTTTGAGCCGAGAAACATGTATCACCGGGTGTATCTTACTGTCCTTGGGGAGATCCAGATGATATGCCACCATTCCAATTCGTTCCAGAATCTGATACGGCCCGAAAAAATGGAAACACAATTTCTGATTACAGCGACTAGCGATGGTGGTCTGGACATATGGCTGCAACTTGAGGTATACCCAGTCACCGACCTGAAATGCGCGCTCTGACCTGTGTTTATCTGCTTGATGCTTCATGCGAAGAGATGCTCTATCCAAATGATACTTCAATAGTCGATTCATCATTCTCGTTCTTCGCTGACCATTCTCGGACGCCAAGAATCGGTAGTGTATTCAGTTGGAACACCAAAGTGGCGGGGAGGATGACCATAGAGTACTTCAAATGGGGTCTTCCCAAGGGCTGTGTGATAAGCTGTATTGTACCAATACTCAGCTAAAGGCAGCCAGTCAGACCATTTTCTCGGGCAAGCATGAACAAAACATCTCAAATAAGTTTCAATGCACTGGTTAAGACGTTCAGTTTGGCCATCGGTTTGTGGGTGATATGCCGAGCTCATATTCAATTTAGTGTCTGTCACCCGAAACAATTCCTGCCAGAACATACTTGTAAATATTTTATCCCGGTCAGAAATAATCACCTGTGGTAACCCGTGGAGCTTGTAGACTTGATTGCAAAACAGATGAGCCACCTGTGATGCTGTAAAGGGATGAGCAAGAGGGATGAAATGTGCATACTTGGAGAATTTATCAATGATGACAAATATGGTTGTGTATTTATGGGATATAGGCAACCCTTCTATGAAATCCATGCTAATGATTGTCGAAGCCCGAGTTGGGCGGTAAAGGTGAAATAGCCAGTAATTTGGTATGTTCGGATTTGGCTTGTTGGCATATTTCACATGTGTTCACAAATTGTTCCACTTTAGCTCGCAATTTCGGCCAAGCAAAGAGAGCTCGCACTCGGTGATAGGTAGCCTGGATGCCAGAATGACCACCCACTCCGCTGCTATGCAAGGTGTCAGTGTTTCGTATAACCGGCAAGTAAATTTGTAAGTATAGGTGATCACGCGCCCCCTCTCCTCGAATGGTTAGGCTAAAGGAGCCTCGGATGAACACTGGATCGGGCTGAGGAGTCTCAGATTTATACTAGTTCGGGCTGAACGTCCCTACTTCCAGTTTGTGGCGGTGGATCTCGTTGCTCAGAGTATGGGGAATTACACGCGAGGGCTAAGGACAGGCCCTTAGCGCTCGTCCGAACGGCGGAGCTCAGGAGCTCCGAGCGGTCGTTCGGGTCGGGAGAGCAAGCGAGGTGGGATATGGAAGAATGAGGATTCGCCCGTGCAGGGACCTGCCTTCCTTTATATAGCCTGAGGGGCAGTTACACCTAAAGTTTGGAGAAAAGCGGTAGAAGTATGCGATCTTGGTCTTGATCTGGTGATTGACGGTCATTGTTTTACTCATGCGGGTTGGTAGACACAAAGGATGGTGCTCCATTGGAAGGCGCTGCCGCTCTCTGACTTGCTTGTCGATCTTGACGCTGCTCTGTTGTGCCTCGCATCGCCTCGGGTTGAAGCGTGCTTCTACTATACTGGCGGGCGAGTGGGAGGCGCTTGACTCGGCCCCAGCCACCTTGGGGAAGAGCCACCTGTCCCAGCATGGTTGTCGCGTCCATGGGGCGGTGGCCCGCTTGGTGCCGACAAGCAAGTGGCGAGACCGCAAATTTGGAGCTCTTTGGGGCTCGACTCTGCTTTCAGTCGGGGCGGGGGCGCCTAACCATCGACCGAGTCGGAAGCGCCCCTAGGAGGCCTGGTCGGGGCCGAGGGTCCCTCGGGGCCCCTTGGGGCTAAGACCGGGCCCAAGATGGTTTGTTTTGATCCGGCCAATATTCAACGATAATCCCATCTTCTTTGTGGGAGCGGAGACTCGGGTAATACCCTCTCCCGCTTGGCGGCATTGCTGATTTGGGTTCCGAATTCAGATGACTGAGAGAAGTACGAGCATGTATACTTTGCTACGGGGTACCCCTGGTATGAGTATTCATCAGTAGCCCTCGGGGCCATCCTGAAATGCCAGCGTTCCTGGATGGGCCCTTTATCTTCGGCTTACATGGCCTTCTCGGCAGTACGGCGCTGTACGGCAAGGCCGCGGATATTCTTGGGGACGGCCACTTTGTCTGGATGAGCCCGACCGACTTGGTCGGTCCTTCTTTGATGGGGTGCGCGCGAGCACACCCGGTGGGTGTAGCCCCCGAGCTCCCGAGCTGCTCGGAGAGCTGGTCGGGGGGTTATTCGGGTCAGACGAGTCCGACCGACTTGGTCGGAGGGCTCCGGCTCGACGCTGAGCCGGTCGGCATAGACGTTTGGTCGCCTTGCGTAGAGTTCCAGTTTTTAAACGCTGGTTTTCGTCCTTGGTGGGCCAGCGGCCGTGGTCGGCAGGGAGGTCCGGATGCCTTCGCGAGAGGTTCCGGTCCCGAGTGCTCGTTAACGTCGTAGCTAAACGCGACCATGGTCGGCAGGAGGTCCGGATGCCTTCGCGAGGTTCCGGTTCGAGTGCTTTAACGTCATAGCTAGACGCCGCGTGGTCGATGGGAGGTCCGGATGCCTTCGCGAGAGGTTCCGGTTCCTGAGTGCTTTTTTAACGTCGTAGCTAGACGGCCGTGGTCGGCAGGAGGTCTGGATGCCTTCGCGAGAGGTTCCGGTTCTGAGTGCTTTTTAACGTCGTAGCTAAACAGCGGTGCGTGGTCGGCAGGAGGTCCGGATGCCTTCGCGAGAGGTTCGATTCGGTCCGAAAGTGCTTTTTAACGTCGTAGCTAGACGGCCGTGGTCGAGGAGGTCCGGATGCCTCGCGAGAGGTTCGGTTCCGAGTGCTTTTTTAACGTCGTAGCTAGGCGTGTTAGTGCTATTTTTACGCCGTAGCTGGGCGTGTTAGTGCTATTTTTACGCCGTAGCTGGGCGTGTTAGACGTGCTGGTTTAACGCCGGAGCTAGGCGGAGGGCGTCCATCTCGAGTCCTCGTCGGGCGAGGCAATCTGCGAGAGGAGAGGCCGCTGTTGATCCGTATCGCCCGTCGCGGTGTGGGACTGGAGGTGAAGACGCGGCGTGTTTGCCTCGTCGGCGAACACGTGCTCGTGGAGCTGCAAGCGGGTTATCCGAGTGGGCCTCGGAGATCGGCGATCTCCGAGCGACGATCCTTCGGGTGTCCAACGGTGAGGCGACCCATAAAAACCTTTCTTTACTCAATCCGTCACGGATCATCGAGCCGTTCATAACTCGGGCGCACTGGTGCGCTTGCCCTTTCGAGAGCTCAGCGGGAGAGTTTGAAGTATGGTCTCGGACCACGAGCTAAAGCGATTGGGTCGTCCGCCAACCCAACTAGTGACCCACCGAGGGTTCGCTTAAACTTGCCTCGCTCGTTTACTTCGCCGGTCGGCGAGGATCCATCCGGTGGATCTGCGCCGGGACCCGGTCGAGTCTTGTCGTCGAGCATTCAAGCCTTCTCGCCACCTCGAGGCTGCGAAGGCTGGTGGGCTTCCTCGCCTCGGGTCGGTTTGAGCCGACCCGGGCGGAGATTAAGGGTCGTGAGGCGTTTGCCGAGCGATACCGGACGTCTCACCAAGCATTTAATGCGCGTCACGAGGAATTAAATGCGGCGAGATGATTAAAGCGTCTGACTCACCGGTGGCGGCGTCGTGGCGCTCCGATCGCGATAGGTGGCGCTTCATCACGAGGCCATTCGACCGGTGCTCACCCGATCGACACGCGTTAATTTGGTGCTGTTCGCGCCCATAAAATTGGGCGCAGAGAGGCATTAGGGCACCCTCTGCTTCGCTTCGCCGCCCCCTTGGCTTTGCCTTCCTTGTTCCTCGAGTTCCCCGAGGCGAAAAAAAACAAGGGAGTTGGGAGAGCGACTCACATTCTTCTCCTCCGAGCCTCCGATCGCTCATGGATCGAAGATGTCGTGGTTTGAGTGTCTGCCGAGTCCAACAGCGCTCATGTTTGGAAGAAAGGGTTCCTTCTCCGTGGGGCGCCTCGCAATGGAGGGTCCCAAGCGGGGCCATGGAACAGCGCCAGGAGGAGGAGATCGTGGTCCCCACTGTTCTCTGGAGCTTGGTTCGGGCTCCGCTTCATCCTTCGTTAGTAGGATGCTACACCATTACGGGATCGAGGTACACCATCTCAACCCTAACGGCGTGCTCCACATAGCGATCTTCATAACGCTATGTGAGGCGTTCTGAGGATTGAGCCCAGCAGTTCTTTGTGGAAGTACTTCTTCTCGCCGATCGTGGAGGGATAAGTCGGTGGTCGCCACGGCGTCCATGAAGTGCGGACCATCAGTGCGCTCGGGCGGGGTGGATACATCCTTGAAGCTGCCGACGTCGAAGCAGGGTGGCATTCCGAGTGGTTCTATGCTCGGAACACAGGAAGCGCTTGACCTTCACCGGTCGTCTCCGAGTCGAAGGAAGATTGGGGCCGGGCCTCGATAAGAGGAGAAAAAAAGAAGGTGGTGCCGATCTTGGAGCGGATCAAGCTTCAGCGGAGGCGGGGCTGGCCGACCGCAATGCCGTTGTACTGTAGCGTTCATGAAGATCGATGCAACCCCTTATGGACAGGCGCCCATGTTCTGTATGGCGGGCGTCCAGGCCCCATGAGGATGGCCGCCATGAACTCGCCGCGAGCTTGAGGCAGGGGGTGGCCAATGTCTTGGTCGGCGCGCTATCGTGGCGGCGGTGTCGGCCCGATCCTTTTTCAATGGAGAACCCTCCGAACTCAGTAGGCCGGCAGTCCTTTTCCCCTCTGCGTCCCGGCTTCCGACATCCTGGATTAACTAGTGATTTTGCACCATTCGGGGATTGGGCAAGATGGTGTCCCGACCTATTGCGGAGAAAAGCGGCGAAGACCGAGGCTCGTGAGGCGGCCATACGAGATCTACGCCCTTAAGAAGTGGAGAGAGGAGAGACGAACGAAAAGAGGAGGGAGCGCATGGCCAGAGTTGCGCACGGTGAGGATGCCTCTGTGACCACCGCTATCAGTGCCGCCGATCCGGAGTTGTCCTCAAGCTATGGCGGTGGCGACAGCCCCGGCGATCCGTACGAGGCCTTCCTCAGGCCGCTGATCGGTGGCGGACCCTACGAGGCACCCCTGACGAAAGCACTCCTATCGCCGCCGCCGGTGGAGATCCCCAAGAGGCGTCCCCTGGGAAGCGAAAAGCGACCGCCCCCACCAAAGAGGCCAGCGAAGAAGATGCTGCTCCCGTTCCATCGCTCGGCGGTGGAAAGCTCGGACGAGGTGGTGGTCCAGCGTGAAATGGCACCGGGTCCGCTCCCAGCAATGGTCGGTGCGCCGAGCGACGACCTGCCGCCGTTGGCAGAATCGGGGCCGCCGCTGGTGGCCCTCCAGGTGTTGGAGCGCACGGAGACTCTGGTACCCCCCGACGGGTCGGGGACCGGAGGAGACGCGAATGAGCACTTGCCTTCTCCGCCTAAGGCCAGCACCGGGCGCAATCTGGTACTGCCAGTAGCCTACCGTCGCCGGGACTCCGCGGAGGATAGCCCAGCGCCGGGGGCGTTGAGCGTCAGCCGAACCGCGGCGAAAAATCCTCCGCAAACCGAGACACGCCGGCTTGTGCCGAATCGGCGAACGCGGCCCTTCCGCAAACCGCGATTCGCCGGCCCGGCCGAGGCGGAGGTCGAGTTGTGGGGGACCTTCGAAGTGGGCGTGCAGCAGGTGGAGGCTTATCTGAGCCAAATTCGCCAGGGGTTGGCAGCTTTCCTGGGCTCGGCCGATGAGGCGCTGAAGGTCGCTGCTGAGGTTACCCGCCCGGCTTGCCAGGTAATCCCAGCGGGATTCTTGACTTCAGTCTTTGATTTGCTCTATCGGCCGTCAGGCTAAATGAAGTGCCCGGTCTTCCGTAGCAACCAAAAGCTTCGGTCGAGGAGATGTCGGCGGTTCTCCTCTATGCATGATCAAGGGTGGCCGCCACAACAGAGGGCGATCATCGGGACCGAGTTGCGCGAGGCTCGAAGCTCTGGCGCCTGAGCAGGTAAAGGCGGAGGAGGTCCGGAGGGAGCTGCTTGAGAGACACCGGATTTCCGAGTCATAGGAGATGAGGATATCCGAGCTCGAGGCACAGTGGCGGCCCTCGGCGCCGAGGGGCGTCGCATGTTCTTCGCAGTCTTGGCTCCAAGGTGTGATCGGGCTCGGGTGAGTCGGATTCCGCCAAGAGGGATGCCTTACTCGAGCGGAAGACGCGGACCGAGGCCACGTTGGAGCTTCAGCGCCAGAAAGCCTTTGCGGCTGGTAAGCAGAGTAACCCTAATTCAGCCTTCCGTGATTGTAAACCACCCGCCCTCTCTTTGACATCGCTTCAATCTGCAGCGTTGCAGGAAGAGCTCAGCGATGCCGTGGGGGCGCGGAGGGCGGCAGTGGAGGAACGTGACGCAGCGATGGTAGCACGAGCGGAGGCCTTCTCCGTGAAGGAGCTGGCGGAGCGAGATTTGCCCGCGGTGCCGAAAGACGACCCTCCACGAAGTTTCGGTCGAGAGATCCGCGACCGAGTGCTCGGAACCTCGAAGCGGGTTCGAAGCCAGCTTCGCACGCGCTGGCCCACTTGCCTGGAACATGTCGGCGTTCGATGAGTGAGGGATAGAGCTTGAGAACTTGCTTTCGCCGTTTCTCTCTCCCATTATCGCGGCATCGACCTGCCGTGGTCAAGAGCCGGAGTTGTGGCGAACGGTCCAACGAAGAGGTCGAAGGGTTCGAGGCCAGCTGCTTACGCCGAGGAGATCGCATGGCCGGATTCCGCCGAGCATCCTCCACCGGAAACAAGAAGAGAGTTGATCATTTTGGTTTTGTGACAGGTTTGTCTTGTAATGAATCAAATCTTTAGCGGACGAGGCAATCCATGAGCACCCTCCCTTTTCGTGCCTCCCAGAGATGATAAACATTTCGATGGCCGTAGCTCCAAAAACCGCGGAGATTTATGTGAACATAGGTCGTCGTGTTAACACCTTTGAGGGAGACTCGAAATAGGAGCTAGGACCTATGAAGTAAAAACATTCGCTTATACTTGTCGCGGGACAGGAGTGTTTCCGACCAGCTATGGGTTGTGTGCCTATGGGTAATTCTTTCTTCCACAAAACATTACTTAATCAGAGTGGCAAAGCGAGGCCGTAGTGTTTGGGTCGAAAGGATTACATGAGAGAGAACCATGGTGGTCCATCGAGTCATCCGACTCGTATGAGTGTGGGCATAGGCGCAAATCGCTCATCTACACTTGCGCGGAGGGAGTGTTTCCGACCAACTACGAAGTTGCACCTTGTGGAACTTCTTCCATAAGCACTACCCATAACCGTAGCCACTGGGGCGTAGGCCGTAGTGCTTCGGGTCGAGAGGGTTACCGCTAAGGAGGACCCAATAGTCGACCGGGTCATCCGACCCGAAAAAGTGCGTGAGCTCGAAGCCCCCGAGCGGGGTGTGTGAGCTCAAGCTTGTGATCGCTTCACAACGCTTGGACTCGAAATGAAAAAACGGATGCGGAAGCACTTCTAAGAGAAAGATTGCCTTAACTCTTATTTCGGATGCAGGAGGTGCTGCGGCGGTCGGGTCCGTTACTCAGCCTTCCGTCGGTGCGGCTTCTTCTACTAGGCCCCCGATCCACCCAGGGCCGCCATGGCCCATCCAGACGTCACTTCACGTCGACCGTCGATGATCGGGGTGGCCGGAACGCGAAATCGAAGGTCGATCAAGGCTTCGCCGCCGGCCTGGCGTCCTTTCGCCTAGCCGCCCGCCGCATTTTAATGCGAGGCGAGATATGGGGTAGTACGCCCCATCGCGGGGCGTGTAGTTAATCTTGGCGTGCGGCGCGTCACCCGAACAGCGTCCACCTCGCTTCGCTCGCCTGCGCATATAAATATGAATATGAAGGAGAAAACAAAGCCTTGATTGTTCTTTTCGCTTCTCCCATTCTCCTTCGCCCTTACGACGCAGAGAGGGGAGTTAGCACGCTTAGCGGCGATATGGCAAGCGGGCGATGATCGGCAGTCCGAAGCGGAAGCGGCCCGGACCCCATAAGTCGGACAAAGATCCGTTCTTGCGCCGCCATCGCACAGCGTGAAGAGGGGGCTCACGCGCCCTTGTCGTCTTGTCGACCTTCCGCATTAGGGACCCCATTGCGGAGTGAGCCCTTTGCACGATGTCGAGGTGGTTTGGCTCGATCTTCTTGACGCCGAGCTTTTTCTTTCTTTGCTTGAGCTCGTGGCTCGGGTCGGGCCGGCCATTGTGGCGCGTTCTCGGCAACCGCCTCGAGCGAGGCGGGCGCCGGGCCACTTTTCCGGCGCTGTGCCGCCGATGTGGGCGATCCTCGGCGCTGAGCAGCGTCTGTGGTGACGCGGTTGAAGCCTCTCAGATCCGTGCAGCAGAGCCATGTGAAAAGCGGAAATGTCAGCGGCAGCCGGGCTTTGATTCGAGCTTTGGAGGAAGCTCTCGAGGCGCCGAGGCCGCGGCTTCGCGTTCCGGGCGAGTGTCACGGAAGGAACTTGCCAGGTGCACGAAGAACGGTGTACGTTGCGCGATGATCTTATGAACGTGCTTGGCCCGGCCTTCGAGAGCATGGCCAGAAGCTTCAAGCCCCTTGGAGTGGATCTGCCAGAGCCGCCGGAGCGCGACGAGATGCATTACGCCCTCGACCTCTCCGTCGTTAACGTCTGGCCGACCTACTTCTTCTGTGGCGCTTTCGGCTCATGAAGTCGCCGTGTCCGTGGCGGAGTATGTGTTGGCTGTTGTGCCGCAACGCCGCCTTCGACCGACCGCGACCATCGGCGGGTCGGGACGCGACCGACTAAGCGGAGCTAGAAGTGCGGCCGGCATTTAAAATGGTGGCGAGGTCGGGTCACTACGATGCGGCGGCGACAGACTCAGGATGACGACGACTTCACCGGATGAGCTTTAGCGCCCGCATCTTACTTTTTGCTTGAGGCGGAATGCATGTAAATATTCCATGCTATGAACTTTGGGGTTTTCTTTGAATCTTTGCGCATTTTTCCTCCGTCGTTAACACTCATCAGCGACCATAGCTCTCGGGAACCACCGGTTCTGCAAGCGTGGAGTCGGAGTGTTGGTATCCAAAAGAAAACGCGAAACACAGGGACTTAGAAGTCAACGTGTCCGAGTCGACCACGGGTGATCTCGCCGCGGCACTTCCTTCTTCCACACGGATACTACTGCATAGCCGTAGCTGCCACGGGGCGAGGGCCGTAACACAGGTCGAAGGGTTCTGGTTGCAAGGGATCAATGGCGGTTGGGGCCTTGACTCCAAGTGGGTATCGAGACGCAGCCGAGCCGCTCATGAGGACTAGAAACTAGTCGGCACAAAGTGGCTTGGTCCCCTTGGCGATTGATAGTAGGCTCGGCGTGCGCCGCAGGCGACGCCCAGACGCATCGCGTGAGGCAGGCCGCTGTGCTCCAGTCGATCTGGAGTTCACTAAGCTTTGCTCGCGTCGCCACCAAAGCTTTGTGCGGCAAGCTTGAGGAGCGGCGGAGACGAGGACAAAGACCCCCTCCCCGGGGTAAAGTCGAGGAAGGCGAATCGAGCCCTGCTCCTGGCGCGAACACGTCGTCGAGTTCACGCCGTCGTTGGTGAAGAAGACCATCGAGGAGGGAAAATGGGAATCCGGAGATCACGGAGATGACGCGCAAAGGCCCCTACCTGGTGCGCCAACTATCGGTGTTTCGTATAACCGGCAAGTAAATTTATAAGTATAGGGGATCACGCGCCCCCTCTCCTCGAATGGTTAGGCTAAAGGAGCCTCGGATGAACACTGGATTGGGCTGAGGAGTCTCAGATTTATACTGGTTCGGGCTGAACGTCCCTACTTCCAGTTTGTGGCGGTGGATCTCAGTTGCTCGAGTATGGGAATTACGCGAGGGCTAAGGCAGGCCCTTAGCGCTTTCGTCCGAACGGTGGAGCTCAGAGCTCCGCGCGATGCTCGGCCGGGAGAGCAAGCGGTGGGATATGGAAGAATGAGGGATTAGCCCGTTCGGGGACCCCGCCTCCCTTTATATAGTCGGAGGGGCAGGTTACACTAAAGTTTGGAGAAAAGCGTAGAGGTATGCCGTCTTGGTCTTGGTCTGGTGGATTGTGACGGTCATTGTTTACTCATGCCGGGTTGGTAGACACAAAGGATGGTGCTCCATTGGGAAAGCGCTTGCGCTGCCAGACTTGCTTGTCGATCTTGGCGCCATCTACGCCAGGCTGTGCCACAGCATCGCCTCGGGTTGAAGCGTACTTCTTCACTATACCTGGCGGGGCGAGTGGACGGGCGCTTGACTCAGCGGCCCCCTGGCCACCTTGGGGAAGAGCCACCTGTCCCAGCATGGTTGTCGCGTCCATGGGGCAGGTGACTGGCTTGGTGCCGACGAGCAAGTGGCGGAGACCGTCAAGCTGGAGCTCTTTGGGGCTCGACTGCTCGGTCGAGGACGGCGGGCGCCTAACCGGCCGGCCGAGCTAAGCGCCCTAGGAGGCATAGTCGGGGCCGAGGGTCCCTCGGGGCCCCTTGGGGCTAAGATCGGGCCCAAGATGGTTTGTTCGGTGATCCAGCCAATATTCAATGATAATCCCATCTTGCTGTGGGAACGGAGACTCGGGTAATACCCTCTCCCGCCTTCGGCAGCATTGCTGATTTGGGTTCCGAATCCAGATGACTGAGAGAAGTACGAGCATGTATACTTTGCTGCGGGGTACCCCTGGTATGAGTATTCGTCACAAGGATTGGAGGATATGTTGTTGAGCCAGTGTATTGTTGCCTATCCAAATGCGCCCTTTAAAGCGGATGATGCCATCACGTAAACTGAAGCCTTTGTCGTTGGATCCCTGAATAGCCAACTCTGTTAACAATTGCTGAGAGTCTGGATCGTCGTGATAGCCAGCTGCTAAATTCTCCAACCAGGTCGGCACACTCACTGAGATTGCATGAAGATCATGAACAATTGGTCTGCGGGAGAGAGCATCAGCTGCTGCATTGGTGATTCCCTTCTTATACTGAATCTGGAAATGTAAACCTAACAGCTTGATGAAAGCTTTGTGTTGAATGCCAGTGGTGAGTCGCTGATCCATGAGGTGCATAAGTGCTTTTTGATCAGTTTTGATAATAAACTGCTGGTGTTGCAAGTATGACCTCCAGTGGTTGATAGCCATCAATATCGCCAAACACTCTTTTTCATATGTGGACAAGGCTTGATTCTTTGGACTCAGAGCTTTACTCAAAAAGGCTACAGAATGCCCTTCCTGTATAAGGACTGCCCCAATTCCAGTATTAGATGCATCCGTTTCCAGCACAAAGATCTTGGAGAAGTCTGGGAGTGCCAATGTAGGTGCCCGTACAAGGGCACTTTGTAAAGCTCGAAATGCTTGTTCTGTCCCTGGTGTCCAGCAGAACTGCATGCCTTTCTTGAGCAATGTGGTTAATGGTTTATAAATGATGCCATAATGTTGGATGAATTTTCTATAATACCCTGTCAAGCCAAGAAAGCCCCTCAATTCTTTCAAGTTCTTTGGCACTGGCCAATCTAAAACTGCTTGTACCTTGGCTTGATCGGTGGCTACCCCTTCTGGTGTAATGATATGTCCAAGGTATTCCAAGCGCCGCTGAGCAAAAGAGCACTTTTCTTGCTTCACAAAAAGTTGATGTTTCTGTAATATGGTCAATGCCTCCTGAAGGTGTTTGACATGATCCTCCAATGTACGACTATATATGATAATGTCATCCACAAATACCAAGACACAACGCCGAAGTAAGGTGCTGAAAATTTGGTTCATTGTGCTTTGAAATGTGGCGGGCGCATTTGTGAGACCAAAAGGCATCACCAAGAACTCATAATGGCCATGGTGAGTGCGAAATCTTGATTTGTGTTCTTCATTTCTTTGCCACCAGTGTTGGTGATACCAAAGACGTAAATCTAGCTTGGTAAACCAGCTTGCTCCCGCGAGCTCATCCAATAAATCATCAATGATTGGCATGGGGTGTTTGTTCTTCACCGTGAGATCATTTAATCGGCGGTAATCTACACAAAAACGCCATGAACCATCTTTTTTCTTGACCAACAGTACCGGTGACGCAAATGGACTGACGCTTTGCTGAATCAAACCCTTGTTAAGCATGTCTTCCACCTGCCGTTCTATTTCATCCTTCTGTTGCGGAGAATAACAGTAGGGTCTGATATTAACCGGTTGGGCACCATTCACCAAAGGAATCTGATGGTCGTAATTTCGTCTTGGAGGTAGCTGTGTTGGTTCTTGAAACACTTGAGTAAAGTTTTATAGTCCTTCCTGAACTTCACTGGGAAGTTGAGGTTCATTTTTCAGATCAGGTAACAAGGTCTGCTCCATTGACTGAACAACCACTTGTAACATGTGTGATACTGCTCCTCTACTCAATAGCCCTTTTAATTCCTTGGTGCCCACACTTTTAGTCGTCTCCATGTGATCACGAATACCCTGAAGCTTGATTCGACGACCATTGTGTGTGAATTTGATGCACTTGTGTCCCCAATGAACCCACATTGGACTGTGCTGTTCTAACCAGTCCGCGCCCAAAATCATATCATAGCATCCTAAGGACAATACCCGCATGTCCTGCTGGAATGAATGTCCTTGTATCCACCATGCCAAAGAGGAGACGAAATGATCACACACCATTGTTCTGCCATCAGCAATGGTCAACTTGACTGGTTCGATTCTAGTAGCTTGCAGGTGTAATTTCGGCAGCAAATTATCATTCAAAAATGAATAGGTACTGCCTAAATCCACCAAAATAAGGATCTGCTGTTTGCCAATTAAGCCTTGCAACCGCAGAGTCCTTCGCTTCACTTTGTCACCAACGGACTGTTCAGAAACAGACAACAATTCTTCTTCTCCCTGATGTTTGAAGTCTTCTTGTTCATCTTTAGACATGGATGATAACTGAAACACTTCCATGACTTCTTCAATTACATGTAGGGGCACATGATCCGGGCATTTGTGACCCTTGTTCCATTTTTCTCCACATGTAAAGCACAACCCATGACTCTTACGATGGGCTTTCAGAGCATCCAATTTATCCTCCCAACGGGTGTTCCCAGTTTTCTTCTATTCCTCCATTCGTTTACCATCCTCTAACTTGTTAACATATTTGAACTTCTCAGAATATTTACCTCCTCCTTTACTAAAATCCCTATGATATGGTTTCTTTCTGGCATGGTCCATCTCTTCTTCTTGAAGTAGTGCCAAAACCTTGGTACGTATCCACGTCGGTGGAGTTATACAAAACAATAGCCCGTCGAATCTCCTCTTTCAAGCCATTCAAAAAATGAGATACAAAGAAAGTATCATCCAGTGCTGGATTATATAAAAGAATATGGTGTTGCAACTTCTCAAACTTCTCTGCATATTCAGCCACAGTATTTGTCTGTTGAAGGTTGATCAATTGACTCATTTGACGTCTGTATAAATTTCTGCCAAATCTCTTTTCCACCGCTTCACACATGATCTCCCAATCTTCAAACTTACCTTTCGCCTCAGTATGCTGCAGCCAGAGTGCTGCGTTTCCAGTAAAATGTAACGCCGCCAGGCGGGTGTATAATCCAGGATGCACCCCCACCACCTCAAAATAGGTTTCGCAATTGTCCTTCCATAATCTGGGGTTCTCCCCATCAAACTTTGGGAATTCCAGCTTTGGCATCGGTTGTCTCAATGATCCATTGGCATTTCCGCCCCACCCATCACCATTCTTCAGTTCGACTGTCTGGGCAGTCGGTGTCCAATCCAATCTCCCTCTCACCGGAGGACATCCCAGAATACTTTTCGTTTGCCCCTTGATCTGCTCTTGGCCTCCAGCGTTACTAGATGCCCCACGATCCCCTCCAAAAGGTGGAACCACAGTCAACAACACTTGTTGCTTCCCCTCCGCCATGGAAGTGGTTCCTTGGTTCGTCGCCAACAATCCCACCGCCGGCTACGACTCCAGCACCTCCACTCTTTCCTTCACTGCCTCGATCGCCGATCGGGTCTCCCCTACCTCAGATTTTACACCATGTATATCATCCAAGATTTGCTTCAACAAAGTATTAATACCTTCAAATTGATTCTCCACCGACGACATGGTTTCAGCCATCTTCACTTCCCACTGCGTTGGTTTCTTCCTTGGCGCCAGCGCGTGCGTCCTGCTCTGATACCAAATGATACGATCATGCCAAGAAAAGAGAGAGAGTAGGGCGCAAGAAAGAAAGCAAAGAGGAAGATAGAGACAGAATTGGGGATTTGGATTACTAGTTTCTCATTTCTCACCCACAAACATGCCACTGTTCGGTATATATAGTCACCACACTGACTCACTTACAGATAGACCCCACATTCCTGAACTACCTCATCTCAACGACACACACGCCTCTATCTCACGCACTCGCCTGAAACACACGCACTTCAACAGCCTTCGCTATTGTCCTGTTCCCCGTCCGGCACGCACACAACATTAAGTAAGTGATTTGTTGTATGTAATACCAAGGGGAGCTTGGCAGGCCATATAGACCCCGCTTTGTTGCATTGGTCGCTCGACTTGTTGAGGTGAAAACCGTTGCCGTGTTGCTAGTTTTTTGCCGTGCTACGAGAATATAGTAGGCGGTATGTATTAGTTACCACTGCTTCTAAAGATAGAGGAAGGCTAGTTTCGTAAATTCAATCCGTCGGGTCTGTATTTCAAAAAGAGGTTGGTCGGGAAAAAGCACACAGAACGCCCCAAACCCGCCCCCTCGACGTACACGACTTCGGTATGCACTGGATGCCCCTCGCGCCCAAACCCTAGGTCACCCCGCGGCCTGGCGGTGCAAATTTGTGCTGTGCTAAGTCTTCCCCTCTCTTGATCGTACTGTTTGCATATTCAATCTAACCGATGATTAGCATTTCGATCACCGTTAGCGTTTTGCACAGATTAGGCTTCGCGTTCATCACGCAGCATCATTAGCTCACTGCGGTTGCTTACCAACTGGTATGGCTTGACTCGCTTCTAATCGAAGGTATTGTTGCCCTCTGTTTTCTTCTTCCATGTGACATGTTGCCGTCCCGTTGCTGACCAGGTTGTTTATTCGTTTTCACGGATGTGGAACAATTTTGGTCTCCCATTTCTTACGAACTTCTCAAGGTTTGCTTCTGTGCTAACTTATGGCGTTTAGGCGCTGCCACTACGAGCAAGGCCTGCCTTGCTTGGATCTCCTGCAGATCAGGTCAATTCTTGCCTCTGTCTGGCCTCAGATATTTTCTATAGGATTGTCATTGCCGCTTGCTATTTGGGATTGCTCATTCATCCAGGTTTATTCTGATCATAGTCCAGTGATAGCAATAGTAAACTGCTGATTAGTTATTGATTGTCTGATACTCTGGTGTTTCTGCATGATTTGTAGTGCCTTTCAGTGACCATCTAGGACCTGTGCCCACATTTTTTTTAGCTTATGGTGCCATTTTGCCAACATTGCTAATTTATAATGATGGGCTGTCCATGCAGAGATAGCTACTGAAATGGAACGTCCAAGACAGTGGGTGATGATATGGATGGCACAACAGTAGACGCGGCTACAGGATGTCTGCTGCATCCACCTAGGCAGATAGGAGGTACGAGTTTAAGGGCTTGTTTGGTAGAGCTCTAGATCTCAGCTTCAACTAAGATCTGAAATTTGTAGACTAAAATAAAGTGAATTAAGTTTATATTTTTGATCTAAAATGTAAACGAAATGATCCATCTAAAAACTCATGTACTCACAGCTCCAGCTCCACGAATCTGGTGGAGTTAGAAATACCCAGTTCTACCAGATCCACGAGTCTAGTGGAGCTGGAGCTCTACCAAACACACCCTTAGTCTGTGCTCTGTTGTCCGCAATCTCAGTGTTCTAAGAATTTGGTTGTGTTTTTGGTGATGTGATTCAGGTATTTGCCATGAGCATGAGATGCAGCCATGGCTATGGCCATTAATCATAACACCTAAGCATCCATATTTCTATTTTACGTCTGTCCTATGATGTGCAATTCAGATTCATTATATAGAGATGATATGCAAATGGTTCTTACGTAAATCCCAAATCTATTACAATCATAACAATACTGATTGTCTTTTGTCTGCTCACCCTGCACCGCTTCCTTTAAAGAATCAAGCAGTTAATTATCAGCCATGCTTAACTAATTCTGGACATTCAATTATTTCCACATGGTTCTGGAAGCTTTTAACATAATTATTAAAGATACTACTCTACATCATTGCTATAACATGTGAAGCCTTCACTGTACTAGCCCCATCTATATTCTTTTTTTACAAAACTAACCTTCGTGCTAAATAATTTACAAAAATAGCCCCTGGACCACTCCTACCACGCTCGGGTGTAAGATACTACTCTACTTCGTGTGTTCCATGTGAATGAAGTTGTTGACTGCAAAACTAAGGCCAGTGACAACAAACCACTTGGCACTTGCTCTTAGAGCCTGTTTGGGGGAAGTGTAGCTTTTCTGAAAAGCTTTTTTTTTTCTTTCTGGGCAGAGTTTTTTTTTTGAAAGGGCAGCAAGAGTATTGCTGCGATACTTAAATTAAGATTGAAATAGGAGATAAGGGTGGGTCCTGTTTTTTAAGGAAAAAACCGGGCCCGAGAAAAAACTTTACAAATTACCACCACTGACAACCCTTACCAGTACACCACACCTGACTGTAAGGGGCTACTAAAAACAGAAAAAAACACTCCAAGAAAAGACATTCCATAGGATGCACTAATCCGAAGGCTTAGGTGACAAAGCGAAACCACGGGTGAGTATTGCGTCCTTGATCGCTGAGGCCACCTGCTCAGGCGATCTCATCTTCCCTTGGAAGATGCGTTGATTTCTCTCTAGCCATAAATTCCACCAGAAGTAGATACAGAGGCTATCCAGATCTCTTCGTATTTCTTTATCAAATCGTGTTCTGAGCCTTCGCCACCACCTGTACACCGATCCAATGTGGCTTAGGTTTTGGCACCACGGCAATTTCCCCCATTGTAATAGGATAGTCCACACCTGTCTAGCGAAAGGGCAATCTTTACAGAGGTGGCTTGGTGTTTCCTGTGACACATTGCAGAGGCTACAGATTGCGTTACATGGCTACCTCTTTTTGATCATGTTATCAGCTGTTAAAATTTTGTTGTGAAGCAGTGTCCAAGCAAAGAAACGACATTTCGGTTCAGCTTTGGCCTTCCATATCGGGCATATCTTCATCTTGCGATGGCAGTGTGAAATTGCATGAGGTATCGCTCCTTGTTGAGTATTGTCCATCGGTTTGTCCAGCAGAGTTATCGATCATCCTCTCTTCATCCTGTTGATTCTACTTATTGCTTCAAATAGTGCCACAAACTCCCTAATTTAGTTCTCTGAGTTCAGCAGGGTGCAAAGCGGATCGATAGTTATTTTTCAAGGCGGATGGGCGGATATGTTCTTCGCTTGCTACGGAAGAGATGCGGAGCGATGTTTTAGGTGCTTGACCTTCTATCGACTTGATCTCCAAAAGTCGGCGAGTTTACCGTTTCCTACCGTGACCACCGTTGAGGTATTGAAGAGTGATATCGGTTTTATCGCATGGCGAGATCCATCCTGTCGAGCCCTATCATTGTTTTCCATCTAAACCAAAGCCAAGGCATCCTAAGCGCTCTGGCGAAGCGTTCCAGGTCTTTGATACCAAGTCCTCCTTTGTTTTTTGGCATACAGGTGACTGGCCATTTGATTAAGCAGTGTCCTCCACTACAATTTCCTTGCTCTTTTCCTCTCCAGAGAAAGCTTCTTCTTATTTTGTCTATGCATCTAATAAGCCACTTTTGAGCTGGAAAGACCATCAAATGATATATCGGTTGAGATGTTAACACCGAATTAATAAGGGTCTCTCTTCCGGCCGTAGAAAGAAATTTACCTTGCCAACCTACCAGCCTACTGCTTATTTTATCAATCAACAGTTGAAATTCAATTCTTCGAAGTTGCCTGATGTGTAATGGCAGCCCTAGGTACCTCCCTGGGAAGGTTGAGAGTTTCCCCGGGAAAACATTCAACAACTCTTGCACGAGGTCATGTTGGCATCTAATAGGGTAAATTTCTGTTTTGAAGATGTTGATTTTTAGGCCTGAGCATCTTCCAAATATATCCAATATTCGACTAAGGGCTGTCAGCTCAGCTACATCTGCATTTAAAAATATTCCCGCATCATCAGCATAAAGTGAACATCTAAGTCTCACGTTTGTTGGTAGAACGGGTTTGAGGATACCACGCCTCGTTGCTAGTTCAAGCAAATTTTGTAGAGGGTCAATCGCAAGGATGAGCGTAAGGGGATAGCGGGTCTCCTATCGCTTACACGGGGCTGCATGTCTTATTGGCTCTCGGCGGTTGCCCATTGATTAAAATCCGTGAGGATGAGGTCATGAGAATTGCAGCCACCCATTCTCGCCATTTGCGACCAAAGCCCAGCGCCTGGAGAACCTCGAGAAGATATGTCCAGTTTAACGAATCGAATGCTTTTGAAATGTCAAGTTTGATGAAGAGAGCTGGCTCTCGGTTTTTGTGTAGTTGACGGATAACACTTTGAACATATAAAAAATTGTCATGGATGCATCTTTTCTTTATGAAAGCATTCTGTGAGATTGAGACCAATTCCTCAAGTTTGGGCGCGAGCCTGTTGGCCAGGATTTTAGTAATGATCTTCATGAAGCTATTAATAAGACTAATTGGCCTGAAATTTTCTAGTCTATCTGCGTTCTCAGTTTTCGGGAGCAGAATAATGTTCGCTTCATTTAATTTATGTAACTTATCATGTCAGAGATTGAAGAAATCCTTAATTGCTTCCACTAGGTCTGATTTGATGATGTGGAGACATGTTTTGTAGAACAAACCGATATACCCATTCGGACCCGGTGATTTTTGTGTTGGCAGTTCTTGAATGGTTTCAGCCACTTCGTCGTCCGTAATAAATGTCTCTAGATTGTTGAGGTCCCTTGCCGTGTAGCCCAAGGAGTCCCAAAGGAGAGCTTTGTCCCTTATTCCGTGCCCGCCCAATACCATTGTGAAGTATTCATAAGCTTCTGCTA
The DNA here is from genome assembly GCA_036346375.1 of Guadua angustifolia. NCBI lineage: Eukaryota > Viridiplantae > Streptophyta > Magnoliopsida > Poales > Poaceae > Guadua > Guadua angustifolia. The sequence goes on along the minus strand of CM070514.1, from coordinate 33,820,571 downwards.
GTTTGTCCTGCTGCTCGAACATTATTTGGTCTTCTCTTTTAAGCACCCGAATCACATTCTTTCGCCGCCTTGAGCTGGCCATTAGGTCGAAAAAATGTGTGTTGGAGTCCCCTAGTCTGATTTTTGTTAATCTAGAATGCTGTTGCGCTCTTGATTCTGATATTGCCACCGGTAGAGCAGTTTGGCTTTGAGAGTTTTTGAAATTCAGTTTCATCTTTGTGATATGACGTCTTTCTTGAGTGCATTCTAGGATTGTGAGTGACTTGTATCAAAGTTGTTTGTAGTGTGATGCTTGCAAGGTTTTCCTCCTCCAATTCTTTAATGCTTTAGGCTATTACATTCATTTTGACATCTGGCTTTGAACATCGAGTTCGATGTATGGATCCGGTGATTCGAGATTGTGCCACTATTTCCTGGAACCCCTGCATTGATGTCCAGCAGGCCTCGAAACGAAATCCTCTGAAGTACTCAAAACTTGCGTCTCCTTGCATGAGAAGGGGGCAATGATCCGATGTCATAGTTGCCAGAGCGTACAGATCGGCATTTAGGAATGTTTCGTGCCATTCCGTTGTAGCCAGGAATCGATCTATTCTTGTCATTGTGGGTTGTTGTTGTTCATTTGTCCATGTGAACCGGCGGCCCTGGAGGTCCAGTTCGAAAAGCTGCAGAGTATTGATAGTGTGGTTGAAGCGTTGCATCATTCTTCTATTTGTCGAACCTCTATTCTTCTCCCTCGCTCGTCTAATTAGGTTGAAGTCCCCTACAATCAACCAACTCGGGAGGACCAATTCACTCAGATCTTCTAACTCGGTAAGAAAGTTTCTTTTCTCCTCGTCTATTTGCGGTCCGTATACCCCGTTTATGTCCCAGGTCTCCTGATCCCAGCGTGATGACAATGTTGCCGTGATCGTGTTGGTTGTGGTTCTAGTATTTTGGAGGTCATACAGATCTTCCAAGACCGCCAAAAGGATTCCTCCTGAGGCACCATTGGAAGGGGTATAGGCTGTCTGGTTGGCCATTCTCGCTCCCAAGGTTTCATTTAGTAAACTTGTAGTCCAATTTTCTATTTTCGTTTCCTGCAGACAAACAATCGTAGTGCTTGTTGACTGAATTAGTTGCTTCGTGCTCACTCTTTTTGCCGGGTTGTTTAGACCTCTAACATTCCATGAAAGAATATTACATTTTGCAGGCATTATAAATGAGTAACTCCACAGACTGAGTGGCTCTACGCCAAGTAGTTGTAGAACTTAAAACTTTTGTCATTAAATGGCCACAGCCTAACATGAATCGAGAAGGAGATTTAGTCCTCAGTGCCACATAGCATTGACCACAGATATGGCACCAACACACCTCAGACAAAATACATATGGCACCGAAAGGACACTTATGGCACCCACATAATACATATGTTGCCGTGGGAGAAAACACATATGGCGCCAACATACCTCTGACTGACAACAACCGGTTAGGGATTCTAAATCCCCAGGACCCAGGCCTACAGGCCCCTAACACAACAGCAGTTGATTCAACTGTCTCACACAGCACAACAGTTAAGCTAACACTATAATTAAGAGGAGCAGTCCTAGCTACCTTTGGACTGCCATGAGCTTGCCTCAACTCATCCTGTGACATGAGAGGAAAATGCAAACTCCACTTCAGTTGGTCTTCCAAGCTCAGCCAATCAGCCTCGCATCCTCCCTTGATCCCATATTCCCCTTACGTGCTTTCTTCTCGCCTCTGCACTTGTTCTTGCCCTGGTTCACCAACTCTAGGATCGCCTCCATCTTTTCCTTGCTTAGTGGCTGCTCGAAGTAACTGGCAAGCTGCTCAAAAAGACAATTATGTGAGCGATCATTAATCAAGTGGTTCTGTTGTTCCGGTGGGGAAAGCTCCTTAAGTTTCGCTGCTAGCACTTCTTGGGCTAACTTGATTGCACCCGTTTTAGTCCCTATTCTAGCTTTAGCTTTTGCCGCTAATCTCATGCTTTTTCTTTGGGTGTAACCTTTAGAAGATGTACCTTTGTTTTCGGAATTGGGTTGCTGTCTGTCATTGAGGCATGGGGGGGTTTGTATGATCGGAGATTCAGGGTTGTGTGCGATTGTCAGTATGAATTCCTCTAGACCCAATTGGTTGTTAGATGTGCTATGATTTGTGAACTGGGAGACTTGGGCATTCTGAGCAGCAGGTGTATCAGCAGGTGTTGGTGTTTCTGGTTGAACCTCTAGGGCTGTTGTTGGTAACGCTTCTGAAGTTGTCGATGTCTGAATAACAGCAGGTGTTGGTGTTTCTGGTGGAACCTCTAGAGCTGTTGTTGGTAAACTTTCTGAATTTAAGGTTTCCGGTGCATTATCTTCAACTATTGTAGCCTCTTGCGTTGTGGTATGTGACGCTAAGTTTTCCGGCAAAGTTGTTTGTGGAGCTCTGGTTGGAGGTGTATGTAAGTTATGGTCAACAGGGCTATGGGTGTTATCTAGCATTGGTTCGTCCTGGGAGTCACAAGGAGTTGGTGTCTGTAGGTCATGCTCAACCGGGTTATTGGTGATATCTTGTTTTGGTTCGGCCTGGATACCACTAGACTTGGTGCATTGAGGTTGATCGGCCGCCAGGCCATCTATATGGGTTGTTTCGGGCCGGACCGACAAACCAGCATGATAATGAACAGGCATACCAATTTGCCATTTTAGCATCCCCTGCACCCCTAACAGATTTGGCTCACTGCACCTTAAATCAGCCTGGATGTCGGGAGATCGAACATCAGGTCGAGTGCTTTGTGAAGAATTTAGAGATGAAGGAACCATTTGCATGTATTGAGCAGTTGGGCAAGGTAAATCGACAACTTTAAGCACTGGTAATGCAGCTTGAGAATCAACAAGAGATGCATTATGAAGAGTGTGCTGGACCACCTTTGAGTAAGTGGTTGATTTACTATCTTGACATACCTGTAGCCCCCTCAGTGCTCGCCCGGAGTAGGTCCCTCCATTCATCTTGTTCTCTAGGCAAGTGTGAGCATCCCCCGCCGCCTTCTGGTTCTTCTTGTACTCACTCACAAGCGGTTCGGCGAAGGTCACCCTCCTCCTGTCTTGCTCCGCGTGAATCTTCTTTGGCATCCAGGTGTTCTTGCTCATGCGACACAGCACCTGATGAGTTTGTGGGGTGCCATGCCGGTACCTTCGTGAGGCCGAACCAGCGAATCCACGCCAGGAGGCACTATGGCAGTCTTCAACCCCACCTCTGCATCTTGAGTCTCGAACCCAGCTGGACAAGCTGCGGTGTCTGCGTGATCTGCGATGTTCGTCGCGGTTGTAGTCATCATCATCTTGATCATCATGGCGGCGGTGGTGGACTGAGACTCTACCTCTGTCTAGTTCTGATCGGTCCCTTCTCTCCCCCACCTCATCCGATGCCCCGTAGGCCCAGACGAACTCACGGCGCTGCTTGCGGTTCATGAGTCCTCCGAAGCCACCGCGCCCCCGGAGGAAGGAGAGGTCTTCAACAATCTCGATATGGTTGCGAAGGTTGAATACTTGCCCGCGCTTCAAGTCTGTTGGTTCGTCGTAGTGGATGGCCACCTGAGGTAGCGGCACATTGGTTGGAGGAAGCTCTGGTCGGCTCAATGACGATCAGGACACCTCCTTGAATTTCACTTGGGTGAGAACACCAAGCCCACGAGTCAAAGGACCTAGTGCGCTCTCTGCGGACAGTGCTCTCTCTTGCGTAGTGAGCTGCGTAACTCTTCCCCAAAGCCCTTGCCGCCACTTCTTCACTCCAACAATGCCGCACCCCTTCCACGGACCTTCACGAAATTCAAAATTGACTTTTGTGGCATATCGCTTCTCGATCCGGGCCGCAAAGTTGAATTCGCGGCCCTGTAAGCAACCACGGTGAGTTCACCATCCTCCTCGATGGTGACTCGGAGAAAATGACCGGGGAAGGCGCTTTCGGGAAGTGTTTGAGAGTTGAAATCGCCGTGGCGAGGTTAAGCGGTCGGAGCATATCTCCCAAGTGAAAGACTCCACGTCGTGGCATTGTTCCCGTCGAACCGGCCTGGCCGCTCGGTCAATGAGTTAAATCGCGTTTAAACTTGATGGCTCCGTAGCGAGATATACAGTGAGGCCCTCGCAGGCCTTGCTCTGGGATCGCCGGGGTACCTTGCCTCCATGGCCAGACCCTCCCGAGCTACGTCACTATAAGATCTGGAGTTTGAGGAGGGATCTTGGGAGGATGGAACACGTGGGCATTCTTTATTCTTTGTGGTGGTCTTGAGCTAGATGTATTTGAGTTGCGACTGGTGTATCCTCTTCTTGGGCATTCAATTGCCTTGTGTCGGAGGCGGATCTGTCGACATCGAGCCGCGCTTCTGCGATAACCAGACCATATAATTGGTGAAAGGCAATTAAAGCATTTTCCCCCTCAGTTTGAGCTTGAAAAATGCCGACCCACGGAGATGATGGCGCGGTTGTTCCAAGCTACCTCTCGGTGATGAATGCGTCTTATCTTTCCTCCACCAGTGCCGCGGTTTGACTGGAGTCCATGCTCCTGCTTCTTCATTTGGTACACTGGGTATCAAGGCGCCTCAATGTTGTATCTGCGAAGGGTGTTTTCCATATGCCTCTTCCGTCTTGGTTTGGGATTCCTTGAAGAATTGCAGGTTTTCTTCCCGCTGCCCTTTGAGTCCATGTTTAATCGTGCACGGTATCCTCGAGCCAAACTCCTCCTCTTGTATCCCTTTTTGCTTTTGAGAGGCTAGAATTCTAGACTGCAGAAACTTCCCCTTGGATTCAGGCCATGAATGCGAGCCTGCACCACTCTCTTCAATGCCTTCTTCTTGCTGCGGTTGAATGCTTCTCTGCCCCGATTTCTTTTCCGCTGTCTCCGAGATCTACGCTTGAGCCAAAACACCTTCGTGGCCTAGCTTCCTTGGTGGATTTGAGAGATTGCAGTGGGACGTGATCTTTGATCGTCCGCATCTTCTTGTGATTTGGCGCATCCCCAAATCAATGACCCAAGGAATATCCGCACCTTCCTCCTCATCTGGCACCGCTCGCCATACTCTTCTGAGGCTTAAAGATTGTTGGCGTAAAAAGCGTGAAAGGGTTTCCGGCACAACACACCGAGACGAACACGGGTTCAAGTGTGCGTGGCGTGCCAATCGATTTGACGCAATCGATAAGGAAATGCGTGAAATTCGATCATAGCCGATCCTTGAAGCGAATCGGCTAGAATTAGAATCGACGAGCGATTAGAAGGTAACTAGATTAGTCGATTAAGACTAATCCAAGGTAAAATGAATCGATTACGAAAAGCGATGCGCAACAGAGCCAGAACAAATCAAACTGAAAAAGCCAATGGCGATCAAACAATCGGCGATCGCTAACTTTATTTGATCGATGTCGACTTACGGAGGAAATATTACAATACTAAAAGACTAAAAACTACGAAAGCAAAAAGCGGTAGATGTGTTGATTATCGTGGATGTCCCTGCAGCGAGCCTTGATCGTTTATATACCCGCTAGCGATCGAGTCCCGATCCAACACGATAATGCAATCGAATCGGCTTTGTAGTTTCCTATTTGGACTCTGTTTCCAAATATTATCCGTATCATCAAATCCTTACGAGGCGTTTCGTGTTGTATCCAAATTTATATTTTCCTGCCGTCTCTTGTCGTACTTTCCAAAAATTGGTGCAAACATATGCCCCCCATTTTTGGAAGATAACTTGTTATCTTTCAAAAATCCATCGGTATCTTCATTCGTCGGCTTCTTCTCCCGTCGGCTTAATCCTTACCTGTTAGAGAAATGTTCTAGTAACTATCGCATTAATTGCTCCGTACGGACCTTGATGCATCGTTATTCCCCCGTGTCGCCTCAATAACTGTTCCCGCCGTTTTTCACTTTTCACCGTGCTATATATATATGCGGGACCCCCACGGTCATTTTCACGCGTCCCTACTCTCGCATTCTCTGCAATCGGCTTCCTTCGATTTCTTTGCCCTGGTGATCAACCTCTCCACTCCCTCAGTCGGCTTGAATGGATCCTTCAAAGGTACTCATCCCGATCCCCGAAAGTAATAATCAGTACTACTTAGGACCGGTAGGGAACTTCGATGCCGATCGATGATAAGCGTATAAATCCGAGACTCCTTATCGGCCCAAGGTTACAACGTGAAGGAATGGGGCAAAAGTTTTAGAAGCTTACGGCGGCGCTCAAGGGATGGAGAAGTTGGTATATTAGAGTGTCGGCTCAAAAAAAGCAGAGAGGGAGCAGATGGGCATAGCGTGTGCCTTCCTTTAAGTCTAGCTTGCCCGGAAGCCAATGAGCCCTTGGTGGCCACGGCGTGCTATTTTTGGTCCGATACTTTCAATGCTTTCCTTTTCCGTCTGGTCCCTTCGTCCCAACCCTCTTGGATGTGGCTGAATTGTCTTTGCCTAAGGCTCCGATGGAGACCCGACTATAAACTTATAGTGGAAGACCTCGTGCAGTGATCCGGACAAAAGGTGAAGGGTGGTCAAAGTACATACAAAGACAATAACAAAGTAAGCGGGCTTGTATCGGATGAAGAACACGTGACCTTCCTCAACCTCTGGCTCGAACGGTTTTTTTTTGCGGTAGCGTCGCTTAGGCCAACCAGTGTACGGTTGGTAGCAGAGAAGCTTCGTAGAGGGCCGTCGTCTTGCTCTCGGGAAGATGTTTCACGGTAGATTTACCAAATGATGTTTGTCATCAGAAGCCGACTTTTTTCTGGGTTTGCTGAGTTCGTTGTCGGCAATATTGGAGGTCCATTGTGGTTCATTCAAGCTGTGGTTATACAATCTTTTCAGCCGACAACTTATTTTAGAGCCACTTGAAGACTCGGCTTTTCCTCGAGAAGATTACCACAGAAAACACTACTCCGCAATTCAGAGCGGCGATCACTGTGGTGAGAGGCTTATAATGTGTTCAAGTGGTGATACTAGGATTACTCTATTTGATGCGAAAAAATATCTCTCCTTCTTCCTTGGTTTAGACAATACAATTTTCACTCAACAGGACTTCTTCTCCTATCTTGACATAGCCAATTTTCAATGGCCTTCTTTCTTACACCCGGATGCGATAGTTCTGAGATGCCGGATCTGACGTTGATGTTCTATCGGCTTTTCATCTCTCCTTGTACTCTTCATGTTGGTTTGAATTCCAGAAACAGAACTTTCCAACCTTCATACGAATTCTACCATCCTTCCATCTATGCTCGCCAACTTGGCTTTGGCCAAGTGATTCCTTCTTTACCTCTCCTGGTTCGGCTTCAACCCCGAGCTAAAGTGAGGAATTTACTATCGGCTAACGTTGTTCTGGAAATTGCTGATCAACTTCAACTTTCCAACCTGCCGCACTTTTTCTTAAATTCTCGTCGGGCTAGCTGTTTCACTACGTGGTGATCACGTATTGCCGAAGCTCTCTACTTGGACCGTGATCCATCGGCGATTATAGAAAGGTTTTTGCCCGACTATCATGAGCCATCAGTAGTCTCCAGCAGCAGTGGAAGCAGCAGCGACAGTTCGAGTGAAAGTAGTTCCTCGGGTTATACCGATTCATCTGTAGCCGTAGAGGTATCGGCTTTTCTAAGTAGCTCTTACTGCTTTCAGTTTCTTTATTATTGGTCTGCTAACCTTTTCGCGCCTGGTTTCAGACCACCGCTACGAGTGGGAAGGCCGCTGCTGGCCCGTCGGAGGGTGGGTCGAAGGGCAAAAGACCACACCAATCGGTCGGCCTAACCGGCTATACCTCGGCAATCTTGGGGTACTGAGTCCATCGTTGTCGAGATCTTCTGAAAGGCCGCCATTCGAGTAAGCATTTTGAGCCGATAATTGCAAGTTTTCAAGCCTTCGATTTTTTTAATCTCGACATGGTTTATCTTTTCGAAAAACCTAAATCAACGAAGGCTCCATCCGTCGGCAAGCGTAAGCGGAAGCGAAAGTCCGAGAGCTCTCTAACGATCGGCTTTAGAGGTGAAGTATCCTCACGCGCCTAAGAATTGCTTAACCTTATGCTTTATGATACTAACCTTGCTTCAAATCTTTTCAGCCGACGGTATCAGCTCAGGTGGCTGGTATCTTGACCAATCTTCAAGACACCCGGTTGTCGACCATTCTCGCGCTTCTCCTCCAAAGATCACCTCCTCCGCGCGCTCGCCGCTTCAATCGCCTCCCATTGCGCCGATCCGCCTGTTCTTCCGCCGGTGAGGTCATGCCTGATGACTTAATCCAACCTTCTTGGCTTCACGCTGGACGAGCTGGTGGACCCAGAGGTGATGGCAGTGGATGACTATTCTGTCGACATTCGGCAGATTATTGATGCGTCGCTGGAAGCATCGGCCTCCGTAGTTAAATCCGCGCCGAACATGCAAGAAAAGTTAAATCGGCTTTTTATTGCAATCAGTCAGCCGGAGGCCGAGATCCTCGCCAACACCCAGCCCATCCGTGATGCAATGGCTGATGTTGAAGCCGAGCTGCCCCCCAAGGTCATGGAAGCACTCCTGAATGTTTGCCATTTGGACGAGAGGAAGGCGGAGGTTGATGCGGCCAACGCTAGGATTGCCCGACGACAAGCACAGGAAGCCGACCAACGCCTTCTGGATCAGATGGTTGCTGAGGCCAAGGCCGACAAGAAGAAGTACGATGAAGCTGCAGCGTCATTTATGGTTGCCAAATCTTCTACTCAGCAGCTGGAATTGGCTAAAAAGCAGCTTGAGGAAGAATTGGCCAAAGTAAACCAGCAGCTGGCCGATAATCTTGTAATTGTGAATGCAACGACTTCGTCTTTAAAAGATCAGAAGATCGTTCTTAGCCAAGCTGTTGCGAGGGTCAAGGATCAGTCGGCCAAAGTTGTTCCAGTGCCCGGAAATGCCAAAGCCGATGAAGCCCTTGTCCACGGCATTACAGAGACTTTAGCCAAGGCCGCCGCGGCGTTATCGGGACTGGGTGCTAGAATTCCGGGATCTGGGTTGTAATGTGAGCGGATGATGTTTTGATGTAATCTGTCCCAAACAATTCTCTTTTGTTGTCACTTTTGCTTGCCATGTAATACTTTCAATCGGCTGTTTAACCGATTATTTTTATCTTATTTTGATCGGCTGTTTAACCGATTTGTTTCCAAATTCTTTGCATTGTGTCTAATTACGTACCGATCCAAACGCTAGGGTAGTACCGCTTTAAATACTTTCCGTTAATTGCCTGGTAACACCAACCCTTCAAGCGTTTCGAGTATATACGCGTTTCCACCAACAAGCCGATTTACTTTATATGGTCCTTCCCAGGTAGGTGACCATTTGCCGAATCGATTATCTTTAGAACCAATCGGCAATATTGTTTTCCAAACCAAATCGGCTTCTCTGAAGGACTTCGGCACAACTTTCTTGTTATAAGTCCTTGCAACTTTTTCCTTATTCTTTTAAGCGATCTAGAGTAACTAACCTTAACTCCGCCAAATCGTCCAGATTATATAGCATCAACTCTTTATACTCATCGGTAGATAAATCGTTTTGTCTCGCCACTCGCATAGACTCAACGTTTATTTCTCTTGAACATCTGACTTCTTGACCATATACCAGCGATATGGTGACAATTTAGTCGATCCGTGAAATGCTAGCCGATAAGCCCATAGAGACTCGATAGTGTAGTATGCCAAGTTCGAGGGCTTTTCATCAATTTTCCTTTTGATCAACTTGATCAAAGTCTTATTAAACGACTCGGCTTGTCCGTGCTTTGAGCATAATATGGTGATGAGTTAAATGTCGATGCCTAGACTCTCTGCAAAGCTTTTAAAATCGTTAGACATGAACACGGTTCCTTGATCGGTTGTGATAGTCTGAGGAATACCGAATCGATGGATGATGTGTTCATTAACAAAGCCGATACACTGGTAACCTTTTTGAGTGAAACGGCTTCTACCCATTTTGTAAAATAATCTGTGGCTGCAAGGATAAACTTATGGCCTTTGCTTGACGTTGGGAATATTTGGCCGATTACGTCTATTCCCCATCCTCTGAATGGCCATGGTTTAATAATCGAATTATATCGAGTGATCTTTGGCGCAAGTTGCACATTTCCAAACTTTTGACAACTTTGGCATCTTTTGTAATACTTGAAGCAATCTTCTAGCATCGTCGGCCAAAAGTATCCTGTCCTTCTTAGTATCCACTTCATCTTGTAAGCCGATTGATGCGCACCGCAAATTCCTTCATGGACTTCACCTATGGCTACTTTTGCTTCTTCGTTGCCTAAACACCGTAGAAGCAATCCCTCCAGTGTCCGATAGTATAATTCTCCTTCCAACACAACGTACTTGAGCGCTTCTTGACAATTTTTCGTGCGATGGGCTGGATGGGTTCATTAAGTACGCCTTTATCTCGGTCCTCCAATCGGCATTATTAATGCATAGCAATTGTTTTGTCGATTAAATCGAAGGTTTTATCATTTGTATTCCTTGTAACTGGTTACTGAGCCAATATGTTGGCTTTATTGTTCATTTTCACATGGCACATAGCGTCTGAGCGATCTTGAAATTGTTGATAATATCAAGACAATACTCTAGGTATTTTGTCAGCACCTCATCATTGCATCTAAATTCTCCCTTAATTTGCTGTACCACCAGCAATGAATCACCGTAGGCCTCCACATTACTCACTCCGATACTTTCCAATAATTGGAGTCCCTTAAGTAACGCTTCATACTCGGCTTGGTTATTAGAGCATCGGTCATTGAGCCGATAAGCAAACTCTGTACTATACCCTTTTGGTGAAATCAATACAACGCCTATCCGCTCCTTCTTGGCAACCGACCCATCAAAATATAGCGCCAAGGAGCCCGTCGACTATCCCCGCCATGGTATCATGCCTCAGTAATGAAATACTGCACGGCTTGACCTTTAACTGACTTTAGCCGATTCATATTGCGATCGAACTTCGGTTAAGGCATATGCCCATTTCCCAAGTCGTCCTCTCAAAATTGGCGCAGACAGGATATATTTGATGATATCGATTTTGCATACTATTATACAAGTCAATGCCAATATATAATGCCTTAACTTAGTGCAAAGCGAAATATAATGATAAACATAGTTTTTCTATATAAATGGTTACTGATTTCACTTCAAAAGTCGTCGTTGAGATAGAATATCACGCGCTCTTTGCCATCGACTTCTTGCGCCAACCTTGCCCGATAGTTTCCTTCTCACCGTCGTGACGGTTTGAAGGAATCCTTACGTAGTGCGGCCGGGATGGTGGTGATGCCAAGTATTTTTGATGTCATCAAAAGCCTTTTCTTGTCGGCTCCCCATACTGAAATTCTCATTACCCTTTAATTTTAGTAATGGTGTGAAGGCTTGAATTCTACCAGATAAATTTGAAATAAATCGTCTTAAATAATTGATTTTGCCAATCAGTTTCTACAATTCATTTTTACATGTTGGCGGTTTTGTATCGGCTATAGCTTTAACTCTTTTTTGGTTAACTTCGATTCCCCTTTGGTGAACCATAAACCCTAGGAATTGGCTAGCCGACACACCAAACGCGCACTTGAAAGGATTCATTTTTAACCCATGAGCTCTTGTATTTTGAAATACTTTTTCTAGATCGGCCAAGTGTTGCCAGTCTTCCTTAGACTTGACCACTACATCGTCGATATAAATTTCAACAACATGGCCGATTAGGTCGTGAAAAATCAAATTCATGGCGCGCTGATAGGTGGCGCCTGCGTTTTTCAAGCCGAATGTCATTACCGGCCATTCATAAAGCCCTATCGCGCCAGGGCATCTGAAGGCGGTTTTAGGGATATCGGCTTCCGCCATGAATATCTGGTTATATCCAGCGTTCCCATCGAGAAAACTAATAATCTTATTACCCGATGCAGCATCGATAAGCATATCGGCTATAGGCATCGAATATTCATCTTTTGGTGTAGCTTTGTTTAAATCCCTGAAATCTACGCACACCCGAAGCTTACCGTTCTTTTTCATGACAGGAACAATATTAGACACCCACTCGGCATATCGGCAAGGCCTTATAAATTTGGCCTCTAACAACCTTTCAATCTCCTCCTTTATTACATCGTACAATTCTGGGTTAAATCGCCGAGGAAATTTGTTTTATGACCGATATCCGGTTTTATAGGTAGCGATGTTCTACTAATCGTCGTCTTAATCCGGGCATCTCATAATATTCCGAGCAAAACAATCCTTATACTTTCTAAGTATTTGACCAACTTATTTTTATACTCTAGCCCTAAGCTTGCAGCGACAAAAGTTGGTCTTTTTCTATCGCCTTCCCTATATCGACTTCTTGAGCATATCGTGAAGTGAAACCTTGACCCAATTTTTCGCTTTGGAAATCTTCAATGGCTTCACACGAACTTATCATATGCCGATAGTTCCTTGCTCTGTCTTGTAGAATTTGGATCATTTTTGACTCCATCTTCTCAAGATTTCGTTCGTCCGATCAAACGTGCCCGGCCTAACACTGATCGGCGTAAAACCTGATTTGCCGATGCATATGAAGTCGCAGTCGTCTAGTGCCTTATCCGATATGCATTCTGCTTCTTCATGCGACCAATTTGCATCAGAACTAGCCATGGCAATATGAGCCGATGTATCGGCTGAAACGACTTCGACTTCATCTCCGTCCCATTGCACGAGAAGTTGGTGCATTGTTGAGGGGATGCAACAATTGGCATGTATCAATCTCGCCAAGAAGTACTGCTTGTAATTCCTTTGGCCTCGACCACAAAAAACGCGGTCGGCAAAGTTTTTCGGCCGACGGTCAATTCCGTAACCAACACTCCCTTTGCTTCAGTAGGATCACCTGTGAAGTCGTTTAGCACCATATTTGTCTTGATCAGATCTTCATCGGTTTTCCCCAACTTATTGCATGTGGAGAGTGGCATTAAATTCACAGTAGCTCCCCCGTCCACAAGCATCCTGGATATCGGCTTTCCATTGATGTGGCCTTTCAAGTACAAGGGCTTTAGATGCCGATGCGGATCTTGCGGTTTCTCGAACACTGCATCTTGTGCACCCAGACACAGTTGAGCAAATGCATCTTTAGCCGATTCAGTCTTAATTCTGAATTCAGCTAGTAAAGTGAACACCATATTGATATCCATAGGGGTACCTTCTCGAATTATTGGTGACATCAAATCGTCTGAGGAGTCTGACTCATTATCAGATTGTTATTTCTTCCTCCACTCCTTTGTGACTAGCTTCACAGGCCGCAATTCATTAAAAGCTTGATCTCTCTGTTTTTCTTCTTCAGTTTCTCTCATCTCTTGCGTCCTTAGGCGTTGGAGCCGTCTGCGTTGCGATCGGCTAAGTCCAGTTGGGCACCATCTAGGCTTAGGTTCGACTGGCTTGCAGATTTTACCAACCAAGTTCTCGGCAGTCCTTTCATTGTCCTGGCTTAGTGCACCTAACCTTTCTTTTATCGGCCTCTTATGCCCTGGCTCGTCTTGATTCGGCGTTGGCCTAAATAGGCGCTCTTTTGCCGATCGCCTTGGCCCACTCTGCGGGTAATGTTCCATGGGGCACGCTCTTGAGGATGGTAGCGCCATACCTCTTTCCCAGCAAAACTGCCAAAAGGGACATCTTTCATGAGCTCTTTCTGCGTTGTTCGGCCGATGCAGATTATTTGGTCGAAACGCATTGTTTTTATCTGATTCGTTTGGTTGGCGAGGCTACTTTTTGCGGTGGCTCACCCTCTCATATTTCTCAAGCAAGCTGCGAGAAAGTTGCTTTGGGTTTGAATGCCGGCTTCCTGGGCGGAGATCTTTCGGCTTTGTACCACCGTCAACTTGTAATTCCCTTTTGGTTTCTGAGTTCTTGAATTCTTCCCATCTTGATCGGCTTCAATTTGAAGTGAGCCGATCGTTATCTTCAGTGTTTCCCCTTGCGAGCTTGATTCTATGTTAACTTGCCGCGTCGCCGAGGGTCTTTCATCGGCAATTTGTTTTCCTTTGCCGGAGCATTGAACCATGTTGATTGGGAAGGGATTGACGTCGACTTCCATTGTCGGTTCTTCTGCAAACTTGAGCCGACCATCTTCTATGGCCGACTGTATCTGTTGTCGAAAAATATTGCGATCGTTAGTATTATGAGAAAGGAATGATGCCACTTACTGAGATCGCCGCTTCTTGATTTAAATAAATTTGAAGGTATGGTGTGCCCTTCGGTAGTCGTGTCGACTTTTCTTGTAATAACATGTCAAATATCTTGATGCGCACTTGGATCGTCAAAAGCGTGCTTCACTTCTGATTTACTCCTAGTCGGCTTGAGCCATGAATAGACAAGTGGTTTTTTAGAACCTTTTATCCATTCGGCTATGTTTATGTCTGCTTCATCTTCAGAAGTTTCGCTTGAACTATACTCGACCATGTTCACTTTAGCCTTATCTTTGCCATTATTTAGTCTAAATTTATCTTTGAATTCTTTATTCAAATATCGGCTTTCTTGTGCCGATACTCGATGAAGTAGGTGACTTAAATCAGTAAATTCTTGCCCGGCAAGTTTTTCTTTAAGCGAGGGAATCAACCCTTGGAAGGCTAAATCGGCTAGTTGGTTATCAGGTAATACCACACTGAAGCAGCGATTTCGTACTTCTCTAAATCTTCTAATGTACTCGAAGCGATTCACCGAATTTTTGTCGAGACTGACACTTAGGTGCGAAATTCTCAACTCTAAGCTACGGAGAAAAAGTATTCATGAAATCGACTTTCTAAATCATTCCAAAAATGAACTGAATTTGGAGGCAGATTGGTAAACCAAGTGAAGGCAGTCCCTGATAAAGACAAGGGAAAAAGCCTAATCTTTAACCCATCGGATTGAGCTGCTTCACCACATTGAGCGATAAATCTTCCAACATGCTCTAAAGTAGTAACTGAATCATCCCCTGAAAACTTCGCAAAGTCGGGAATCCTAAAGTTATGGGGATATGGCATGCGATCAATGTAATCTGGGTATGGCTTTCTATAGCCGATCGTCTTTCCTTTGGGCTGCAAGCCAAATTGATCTCTCAAGACTACGGAAATTTGATCAGCCTAGTTAATGCTGTTGGCCGATGGAACACTAGGGTTTGGCCAATTATTTTAGGTAGTATCCCGCCTCGAGTGTAAACTTCGGGTGGTCTTTGTTACGCGGATGGGTATTGTTGCCAAGCTTCAAACCCATCGGCCCTAGAAGCCGCAACCTCGAGCAATGGAACAAATGGATCGTATGCGTCACTACTTTATACTGAGCCAAATTTCTAACAGGTTGGTCCTTGAGGTTTATAATTTCCATCAATTCGGTGGCGAGAAGCCATTGGACATAGTGAGTCCACGATCTTGATGGATCTAGTTTTGCAGCGTCGATATATGCATGAACATGAGTAACGACTTGACGAGGATTCGGTGGAACCAACACGGTGGGTTGGGTCGGCATTAGTGAGTCTTTGGTGCCGGCGCTTTGATCGTGCGGTGTTTGGAGCCGAGAATATCTGAGATCGTTAGGAGTGGGCGCAATGGGTCCATCAATTCCCCAGGCGTAGCCAACTCTTGTGCAATCGTTTTCCGCTATTCTCTATCGCCGGCTTCAAGGTCGTGACCAAAGCCGATGATTGATTAATTAATGCATGGTGCATGATTGTTCAATCATAGCGGATAACTTCGGCTTGGTGGCAAGTATCGACTCGGAGTTGATGTGGCGCCGGCCGCCAAGCGGATTTAGTGTCGAGCGCCATCTTATTGTGACTCCTCGTCGGGTTTTTGATAGCAACCCAACATCAATTCCTCCAAGGCAGCTTCCGATCTTGATCTCCTTGTCTTTGCTGGAGTTAAATCGTCAAAGTGGGGGCGATTATGGCCGGCGTTCACGTCGGTTTGGTGCGATGGACTTGCCTCTGATCATCTTGTCGTCGTGTCCCACCGTCGTGCAAAAATGTGTTGGCGCCAAAAAGCGTGAAGAGGGTTTCGACACAACACACCGCATTTAACACCGGGTTCAAGTGTGCGCGAGCGTGCCAATCGATTTGACCCTGCAATCGATAAGGGAAGTAATGTGAAATTCGATCAAGCCGATCCTTGAAGCGAATCGGCTAAGAATTAAGAATCAGCTAGAAAGCCGATTAGAAGGGTAACTAGATTAGCCAATTAAGACTAATCCGAGGTAAAAGGTAGATCGATTCTGAAAAGGCGATGCGCAACAAGACAGAACAAATCAAACCTAAAAAAGCCAATGACGATCAAACAATCGGCGATGCGCAACTTTATTTGATCGATGTCGACTTACAGAGGAAAGATTACAATACTAAAAAGACTAAAAAACTACGGAAAGCAAAAACTGGTAGATGTGTTGATTGTCGTGGATGTCCCCTGCAAGCAGCCTTGATGCGTTTTATATACCCGCTAGCCGATCCGAGTCCCGATCCAACACGATAATGCAATCCGAATCGGCTTTGTAGTTTCCTATTTGGACTCTGTTTCCAAATATTATCCGTATCATCCAAATCCTTCTGAGGCGTTTCGTGTTGTATCCAAATTTATATTTTCCTGCCATCTCTTGTCGTACTTTCCAAAAATTGGTGCAAACAGGGACCCGATCCGCCGTGGAGAAGATGGATCTACAGACGGAGACGCTGGATCTGTGGTTGGTTTGGGGGAATGGGTTGTATGTGGATCGGATCTATGGGCGGGAGGTGGCTGGAGCGAGGGGGAAGAGGGGGACGGGAGCGAAGGGGGCATTTTCAATTCCTCTCTGGGCAGAGTTGAAGCACAGACAAAACTCATTCCTATTGATCATGGCCTTTGTTTGCTAGAGAGCCTGGAGGACCCTACTTTGAGTGGACCCACTGGCCACAGGCATCTATTCCTTTCTCTGATGAAGAGCTTGAATACATTGCAAATCCAGAACCTGCAAAAGATGTCGAAATGCTTCACATGGTGCTGCCCATGATCCATGAGGCAATTCTCAGGGTGCTGGTCCTCTCAACAATATTTCTGAAGGAAGCTGTGGCTTACGGCCTCTGCTTGTCAGAGATAGGAGAGATGATGAGCAGGCAGTTCACTGGGAAAGAAGAGGAGCCAAGTGAGCTTGAGGTTCTGTGCATGGAGGCACCTTAAATGGGTTGAGGAAAGGGAGTTGCTTCTTCCAGAAGTTGACTTTTAAGAAGGTGATGACGATGACCAGTCCACCCAGTTTGATCTCGACTCTGAGGATGATTTGGCTACATTTGAAGCATCATTTTTCA
This sequence comes from Guadua angustifolia, assembly GCA_036346375.1. Taxonomy (NCBI): domain Eukaryota; kingdom Viridiplantae; phylum Streptophyta; class Magnoliopsida; order Poales; family Poaceae; genus Guadua; species Guadua angustifolia. The sequence continues at coordinate 33,803,328 of CM070514.1, read as the reverse complement.
GCAAGTTTGGGCCCATGAGGTGCAGTTCCAGGAACCCACTGTCAAAATTAGCCGAGGGCAACGAGGACAAGGATGGGGATGACAGCAATGAGGTGAGCAAAGGAGGATGTGGGCACCTGCAACAGTCCAATCCCTAAGTGGACTCCTTCCGCCTCAAAATTGTCAATCTCGCTGAAGGGGCTTAGCTTCAGTGGAAACCGCAAACACCACTGTGGTATTCCGAAGAACAGGGTAACTACTAAAACTAACTATAGCTATAGTGGCAATCGTAGTGAGCATCAGTCTGGTGGTTGGAGGCTTGGAGCACCAACGAGATGCTCCCTCCCAGCTCCAGTTTTGTGAAGCTGTCAGACTTGAGTTCCAATGAGTGGAGTGCATTCCTTGAGAAGTTCCAGGAGTTGCTCCCAAGCATGTTCCCATGACTGGAAGCAAACTGCAGCCCGTGGCCCATGGCTGACGCAGAGGCTGGGCAATTCTTGCCAGTTTTAAAAGCACTAGAGGAGAAGATATCATCAAGGTAAGGTAATGTAGGCCAAACCAGGGGTATGCCATATACATCAGCAGTTGTGTTCTGCCATGGTAGCAGCGGCAGTAGCCCTTTACTGGTGGGTATAAGAAGGACAAGATCGTCTCTGATGTATGTGTTTGCAGCAGGATACCTTTGCGTCTGTGCATAGTTTTAACTTACGAGTGATGCGTTGTTCTTTCTGTATATATGCCTGGAGCATCGGGTATGGTATGGGCTTATTATTGGGGAGTGCGTTGGAATTCCAATGCTTGACTGCCGTTGTAAACACATGATAAGAAAACATTTAGAAGTTAATGTATGTCTTGTCTATTTATGTTGCTTTATTCTCTGTTTTTCGTTGCACCTTAGGCTGGTTGATCAAACCCGTTGACTGAAGAATGAATTAGAGCTTGCTTCAAAAAAATGTACAAAAATCCACAGGTATTTATCCTTGTGCTTTTGCTACATGATCTCAGAAGGATCTCATTTTGTTAGGTTGCATTGTTGCTGTCATGTAATTGCATGTCCTAGCTTGTCCGTCAATGCTGTTTCGTTGAGAAGTTGCAGAAGCGTTAAACATGCAATTCTATTACATCTTGTAGCTTTGATCATCATTGTTTTTTTCCCTTGCACATGTCAAACATGTACTCATCAGCAGTGTCATTCTACTTTCTGGAAAAAAGAGTTATCTACTTCAAGAGAAGGGAAAAAACTCAATTAGAATTGGAAGGATCTTTAGAGAAGTGCCAAACATGGACAGTCTGTTCTATAGCGCCTCTGAATTGTCGTCCCCATTCTCATACAAGGCCTTAGACAGGCCCAAGCAGGAGGAGACATTCTTTAACTTATTCTTACATACCAGTTACACTAACACTTCCCATGTGGGAAGAAGAAGAAAAAAAGGAAGCAACATAACTTAGTACTACTCTACAGCGAGCAATGCGATCCAAGCATTAGCAAATCCAAACAAAAAATGGTGTAAAAAAACAAAGATACTCAGCTCTACTGCGTATTCTTGGCGAAGAAAAAAGCTGTAGAGAAAACATTTGAACGCCGCGCGAGCAAGCGACTGGCCGGCATGCACGCGGCGGCTACGTGGCAACGTTCGTGATGCCCCACGAGCGCTCGGCGAGGCGGACGCACTCCGGGAAGCGGAAGCAGTCGACGAGGTGGTCGATGACCATGCCGGAGGCCTGCATGAAGGAGTAGACGATGACGGGGCCGACGAGCCGGAAGCCCCGCCGGACGAGGTCCTTGCTCACCGCCTCCGACTTGGGCGTCCGGAAGGGGATGTACTTGTGGTGCTTGTACTTGCCCACCATCGGCCGGTGGTTCACGTGCCCCCAGATGTACCCGCTAAACGACCCAAACTCCTTCGCCACCTGCGCGAGCGAATGCGTTCGCTAAGTTATCATGCATCAATCGTTCACCTAAAAACTTTGGCAGTTCAAGTTAAATACGGGGCTCGACGGTGCAGATTAGTTTCGTTTATGCACGGCGGTGGAACGGGGAAAATTTTATGCCTGTGCAAGTCTAACAATGACATGAGAAACGTCTGGTTCTTTAACTCCAACGACAACAAGACTTCATTGAATTTATCAATGGTGGTTCGATGGTGAGCCCGAGCAAGCGCCGGTGCTGCCCGGACGGTGGCTCCGTTACTGTTTATGCAGTGGTGCCTCACTGTCCATGTTTCATAATTTAGTATCGAATTTTCGATCTTTTAGAAGTATTTTTTTGATATTTTTTCTCTAGTGATTTAATTTGAGAGGAGTTTAAACTGAGCCCATCGTACTCGCCTTCTGTATGCACTTGGCGTTCTCGACGATGCACCGCACTCTGCACTCCGCCAGTTTGAGCTCCTTGTTGGCGCTTATTTCGGCGATGTCGTTCTCGTCCATCTTCGCCACCGTGTTGTGATCGAAGTCCTCGAACGCTTCCCTGAATCGATCGTTCGCAGCCACATTTCACCCGTTGGGGCAAAATTAACCCAGAAGAAATCATTACCGCAAACATACTTAAAGCACAAATGTTCAGGGAGGTACCTGTACATGTCTCTTCTCTTGAGTATCTCTGTCCAGTTGTGGTCTATGAGCATCCCTGACAGCGCCAGTAGCTCGAACAGACGGCTGCAAATTACAACGGATATATACAACCAAGGTGAGCTATTAACAGTGGAGAAATGATACATGCAGGCGAAAAACAAGAATAAATGTGACAGTATCATACTTGTCGTTGTACACAGGGACTCCCCAGCACTCGTCGTGGAACTGAACGTATGCCTCATCTGCACAATGGGTTTCAGAGGGTGATCAGTTTCCTTTTCTTATCCTTCTATCTCTTTTCCCTCCCTGAAAAACTTATGTTTTCTCAACAAACTACAGCGAATTGGAGAGGAGTCTCTTTCTGACGAATTTGTCAACTGAGTATTTTTCTTCAAGCCATCAGCAAGTGACGACTGAAGCTTAGTCAAGTCACAGTTATTCATCACTCATCAGTCAGTGATGTCGACTTAACCATTTCTTAAAGAATAAGGCTGTCCCGTTTGCTATCCAGACTTCTTTTTTGTTGGGAAGAATTTTCTGTCCAAACTTATTGTACTCATAAGTTGGTGCTAAACTATTTCATGGATCGGCAAGAATATAATTTTTGGCTGCATAATGTTGTTAAGATGGATGAAATTATGGTTTCTTAGAATCTGTCCACACCAGATGAAATATCAAGTGAAAAATATACATGCGTGAAAGCAAGAAAAAAAATTAGCACGTAAGCACTTCTTACCACTGTTTTTGGTGATCCAGCGGCACCTATGCAAGCTCCCAGGCTCACTGCAATCAAACTCCTCTTCCCCCTCAACATCATGATCACTCATCTTGTCATCTTCCCTCCTCGCCAAGGACACAAGCACGTCACCCCAAGGGCTAAATGTGCCACCATACAACAGGGGCACCTTTGGCTCCCAGCTAGAGTTTGAGCTGCTAAGTGATGAGTCATTGGAGTTTTGTGACAAGGAAAGAGATGACAATGAGAGGTTGGAACTGGTCCTCTGGATGCCCAGAGGGTAGATCCTCTGCAGGTACTTGCTTGCATGGCTCATGGCCTGCAGCTTCCTGTCTATATTCTTCATCACGTGGCCAGGGCTCTTCTCAAATGCATGGTGTCTGCCATGGTTTGTGGTGGTGAGCATTGTGCCAGTTGAGAGGCAAGCGTTTTGGGGGCAAGAGGGGGTTTGAAATGTGTGTGTTTGTGTGTGGTTTGGTATGTGTGTGGCTGTGGGTATTATAAGGGTTGAGGTGCTGTGTCCTGGGTTTGTTTGGTAGCATATGGGCTTCATGGTAGCTGCATGAAAGCTTCCACTGGATCTTATTAAAAATGTGATGGTAGTGATATTTTAGTGAGTGGAAAGTGTTGGTGGTTTGAGCTTTGGGTTACATGCTACATGGTTTTCTGGGATTACATGGCTGATTTTCTCCTAACGTTCCTTGTCACTGATTGCCTTTTCGGTAATTCACAGGGGATAATTTGGCATTTTGTCGACAAGTAAACATTGGTAGTTCATAAGTAGATTTGACATGCTCACAAGATATATAGTTGCTTACTCAAGTTTCCACGGTGCCTAATTACATGGTTATTTTCATCCTGCTTTCCCCTAGACCCCTATCGTCTCTTTTCGAAAGATTCCTATCAATCTTTTGGATTGTCTCAGAAATAAAAATTCGATGGCTGCAAATTTGTTGATACTTTAAAGCATAGGATATTCATGTTGGTCATGATCTTCGGTTAAAACAGAAAGTCCGAAAATTATGGGTTAATTTCACTATTACCGCGCTCTGATCGGGAGTTTACTAAAATTGTTGGTTTTGGTCCCGTTAGCCAGCGCTATATTAAGGCCCTGTTTGGGAGAGCTCCAGATCCCAGCTCCAGCTCAGAGCTGAAACTTATAGGCTAAAATAAAGTGAATTAAGTATATATTTTTAGTCTAAAATGTAAACAAGATTATCTACCTAAACACTCTTAATGTACCTGGCTCGGCTCCACAAATTTACGAGCTAGAAATACCCTGCTCCACCAACTCCACAGATTTTGGTGGAGCTGGAGCTGTCCCAAACACCCCCTAAGATGGAAAAGCCACAACTCAAGTAGCCATATGCTCTAGAGTTCATTTCTTCCCGAAAGACCAATCCGATCTAGGGTTTTGGCGCTGAGGCTAGCGAAGACTAAACCATCACTGAAAAGGTCTCGGTGTTCCCTGACTTCTTCATCGCGCATCAGTGTTTCTACCCCAACGCTCATCCACACCGACAAAGAATTGATAGCTTCATCTTCTTCATCAGTTCAGTTTTTCTAATGTTTTAGATTCCACATTATATTTTAGTGATCAAGATTTAGATTAGTTCATGTTTAGTTAAACCTAAGTCTAACAATTCATAGTATTTGTTCTTTTTCTTGCTCTTGAACTTTATGCATGGTTAATTTTGTTGTCACAACAATCTTTGTTTTTCGCCCAGGCCATAATGCGGTGATTTGTCAATTTTCTTTCTCAACTGTAGTCCTATTACTTCAATGAAATCGATTTTTCCTTTTTCAAAAGAAAATAAAAGACTATTTCGATTCCTATATAACTCTTATTTATCAGAACATGAATTTTTCTTGTTGTTTCTTTGTAAACAATCTTCCAGCTACATTTATTTCTTTGAAAAACCACTAGGTACATCAGTGAGTTACATTTTTTTTCTCAGGTTTGGTAAGTCATTTAGACGATTCAAAGATTACATGTGGCTAACTTCATTCTGCTTTTCTTTTTCATTGATTGCCTTTCCGGTAGTTGTACCAGGCTGACTGCAATACCTTTTCCCACAGATGGTAGCTTGGTATTTTAGTCACCAAAAATTGTAGGTAGTTTAAGCATAGGACATATGGTACATTTACTTTTTCAGATTATATGGCTATTCTCATCCTGGCGTTCCTTGTCATTGATCGGCTTTTAGCTGGTTAATTTCATTGACCAGATAAACAAACACTTGCCTAGTTCAATGGATCATGTAAAACAAATAGCCTCTTGATAGTTTAACTTGATAGTTTAACCACTAGAAAATATTGATGGTTTAA